>BKCP01011959.1:1280008-1355328 GCA_008636005.1 Striga asiatica | reverse complement strand
ACCCTTTTGGAGTTTGTGCTGTTATGGTTGGTTTTTAGATCGATTGCATATTTTGATGAGGGTTTAGCTAGTAGTTGCTTGAGATAGGTGACTTCAGGCGGCTACCGATTGAAATTTGACATTTTTTGTATCTCAATTTAAGTTTGCTGCTTCCGGAAACTGCGGCTGTTGTGACAATTAAGAGTGTCAAGGGAATACCTTCTAGGCATTTGAGCTAAGAAGCTTATATAAAATTTTTGCTGTCTTTGTGCTTATTGATTCCTACTTATTCAATTATGTGGATTGGTTTAAACAAAACGTGAGCTGTGTGGTGTTTCATAAGTAAAGTTCTGAACTTTTTTATGGGAGTGGAATTATTGATGAATTAGATACATCTTTTGCTTGTCCTCCTGATTTTGGCAATTCCAAAAGCGAGTGGATTGATAGTTTGGAGCTATGAACTTCATGTTTTTAATTAAATTGACACTGGACTTATTTCTATGTAGTTTCCAAGCTTCCCATTTGTCCCAATATCAGTTCTTCTATGAGAGCAGACAGAATAAAGGATTACTATTAGGATATTCTTTTAGATGCTTTTGAACTTAAGTAGTTAAATTACTGATGCTTGTCTCAGTTTCCACCTTGAGTTGTCTGCTTTGAATTTGTTTATCAGAGTAATAAATCTATGTTTCACGTGATACACCATCTCAGCTTGAATAGATGTATAAGAATCAATCCAAGAGAGATGACCTTTTGACAATTTTACCTTCCTACATTCCTGAAGCATTCTTTCTGGATCACGCTCTGACCCACACTCCTGTTGGTTATACGTGTCATTGGCCTCCGAACCGCTGCATCATCAATTATTTGTTATTTAGGACATATAGAGGAGTTTTTTGAAAGATCTTCTGACTCATGTAGACCTGCATTCTCTCTGTATCATGCTATGATACAAGCTCTAAGCACATGTGTTCTTATTCTTGAAATGCATGGAGATAGTAGAGATATATGCTAGGATGCCGGCTTCTGGCATCTGTGTTCTTATTTATTCTTTAGTCTATTTTATCGAGTACCTCCGATTAGTGGTCTGGGAAAGTGTGATAAAATATGTGTATTGTATGTAATATGGTAAATCTAGATAGCATTACACATCATTGACTGACTGAGGTAAATTTAACACGATGCATTTGAGGCTCTTTTCAGTGATTACTTATTTATTAGATGAAGTAATACGATTAACATTTTCAGTTGATTCAACATATTTCCCCTGCTCCAGGTAAAGGAATTCATTGCGCACACTGCTGCAGTTAATGATCTTTGCTTTGATATCGAAGGTGAATACATTGGAAGCTGCTCTGATGATGGTTCTGTTGTAATTTGTAGTCTTTTTACTGACGAAAGAATGAAATTTGAGTATCATCGTCCTATGAAGGCCATTGCTTTAGATCCAGATTATGTGAGGAAATCGTCCAGAAGATTTGTTACTGGAGGTTTAGCTGGTCATTTGTATTATAACGTGAAGAAGTGGATTGGCTACAGAGACCAGGTTTATCTAGGTTTCTGACAATTGTATTTGTATGCTGTCATAAAGAACTTCGGAAAGTTATTTTCGCGATGGACAACTCAGTGAAGGTAATTTCCTTGTCCCAGGTTTTGCACTCTGGTGAAGGACCAATTCATTCAGTGAAGTGGAGAACCAGCCTTATTGCCTGGGCTAATGATGCTGGTGTGAAAGTTTATGATGCTGCTAATGATCAACGT
This sequence comes from Striga asiatica, assembly GCA_008636005.1. Taxonomy (NCBI): domain Eukaryota; kingdom Viridiplantae; phylum Streptophyta; class Magnoliopsida; order Lamiales; family Orobanchaceae; genus Striga; species Striga asiatica. The sequence continues at coordinate 1,353,588 of BKCP01011959.1, read as the reverse complement.
GTAACATTTATAGAAAGGCCTCGTGGAAGCCCACGACCTGAGCTTCTGCTTCCTCATTTGGTTTGGCAGGTTAGTGCATGATAAGAATGGAAATGGCCTTTTTTTTTTTTTTTTTTTTTTTTTTTTTTTTAATAAATTGGTAAGAGGGGTGGGATAGGATCTGAATCCAACCACTCTAGTTGAGAAGCCAGGTACCACCTCACTGAAGGTGGGTTGGTAGGTATGGAAATGGCAGTGATGCCTGTAATAAATTGACTTGTTTGAAAGAACCAAATAACCTCAGACCATGCAAAACAAAGAAACAGCACAGCTGAATATGGTACTTTTTCCTTAACATTTTCTGCACTTTGTTCAGGATGATACTATGCTGGTTATTGGATGGGGAACATCTGTTAAAATAGTATCAATAAGAGGCAATCAGAATAAAACCGTGAATGGGACTTATAAGCAGATTCAGATGTCTAGCATGAACAAGGTGGATATTGTGGCATCATTTCAATCGAGCTATTTCATTTCAGGAATTGCTCCTTTTGGTGATTCTTTGGTTGTTTTAGCATACATTCCGGTGGAAGAAGATGGAGAAAAGGACTTTAGTAGCACTATTCCTTCACGCCAGGTAGTTTTCCAGACATTCTTATGTGTTTTGTTCAATTTTTGTATCTGGCTGGCTGCTTTTTCCTTCCTAGGTTATGTCTTTCCATATACTTGCAAAAAATAAAACATTTTTGTGTCTTTCTGCTGGTTCTTGTATGTGCATGTCCAAAGAGAACTTTTAATTTGCAATACTATGCAATAATCTTCTTGATCTGTATGCTTTAGATCATCTAAATCCTATATGCAATAATCTTCTTGATCTGTATGCTTTGGATCATTTAAATCCTAAGTGTGTAGTGGTTCACTCAGGTGGGTTTAGTTGACAGCATCTTGTGGAAGAAATTTATAGTGATTACTGATAGTTAGAGGTATGATGGCTGGAGATTTTCTATTCTTTCTTAGTTGTCCATGTTCTTCCCTTACTTGTTCTCTAATTGAACAATATCTCCATTAAACTGGTAATATAGTGATTACTGATAGTTAGAGAAAAGCATTTGGCTTGTTTTTTGAAGTTTTCGAATTTTATCTATTCAACCTTGTAGAATACATCTGTTCCAGCTGCAAAATCCTTCTGTTTCTTAGCTTTCTTCATGATATTTTATTTATTTATTTATGTGAGTTCTCATAGACTTTAGCCCACCATTTACTATCATCTGGTTGTTAGTCACTCTTCTTTTATATGAGAGTAAACTTTGGTGCTCCGTGCACCATGTAGAAATGTCGTTCTGTCAGTTTAAGAGATTGTTTTAAAATAATCCAAATAGTCTGATGAGTTATTCTTTTGGGTGTTTCTGTAACAAGATTTTTGAATTTTAATCCTTCCAAATTTATGCTATTCAATTTTTTTCATGGGCATGAGGCACAAATAGCTTAAGTAGACGGTCTTTTTGGGAATGATTGATCACACAGTGCCTTATGAGGCTAACTGCTGCTTGTTTGATGTGCAAAACAGGGAAATGCTCAGAGACCTGAAGTCAGAGTTGTCACTTGGAATAATGATGAACTGGCGACTGATGCACTGCCTATACATGGCTTTGAGCATTATAAGGCCAAGGATTATTCCCTTGCTCATGCTCCTTTCTCAGGTAAAGCTTTGTTTTTATGTAATTTTAATTTTAGTAGAAATTATTGTGGCTGTTTCTCCACCCTTACTTGTTCAATGGTAATCATAGTACTGAAAACTTTGTGCTCTTGACTATAGGTAGCAGCTATGCAGGTGGTCAGTGGGCTGCTGGTGATGAACCACTGTACTATATTGTGTCACCAAAGGATGTCGTTATTGCTAAGCCCAGGTTAATGAGTTTATATTTCTTTTTTTTGTTATGTGAGTGTGCATGTCAGGATTAAAGAGAACCCTTTCTTGCTCTTCCTGGTTTCTTCATCTCATTGTTGTAGCAATGTACTGGGTTTTAATCATGATAAATAATTATTTTGTTGGAGTGTAGGATATGATTTGAAATGCAATCACAATCACATTGTTCGGCTGGTTGGCTTAGTGTCTTATTTCTTGAACCAATTAATTTCTATCAGCCTTTAGAGAACTACTTGTAGGCGTACTATGAAGAGTGCATGGCAGCATGTTGCTTATTCGTGAACGATTTGCTGTTTCATTCTCATACAAGTCATACCTTATATTCTTGTAAGTACATACAGTGTTCTGACTTGTATGAGGTATTTTAAAACATTGAATGTAGGGATACAGAAGATCACATATCTTGGCTTCTTCAACATGGACGGCATGAGAAAGCCTTGGCAGCAGTTGAAGCCGGTCAAGGACGAAGTGAGCTTCTTGATGAGGTACTCTGTTTAACTTGGGTTTTGCTTGAAATGTTAACTATAACAAAATATCTTTCATGTTGGTGGTTTAGCTCTGTAAACTTATATATAAAGTTTTGGCTTTTTTTTTTTTTGGTTAAAACAGGTGGGGTCCAGATATCTTGACCATCTAATTGTGGAACGCAAATATGCTGAGGCAGCATCTTTATGTCCCAAATTACTGCAAGGCTCAGCTTCTGCATGGGAAAGGTACCATAATACTTATGCACATTGTGTAATTATGGTTTTAAGTGTATGACTACTTTCGGATTATTTTATCAACCTGTGGTTTATTACAACTTTCAGATGGGTTTTCCATTTTGCTCATCTTCGTCAACTTCCTGTGCTGGTTCCTTACATACCTACAGAAAATCCGAGGTTACGTGATACTGCTTACGAGGTTTGTATCTTAAGTGATAGATATCCACCGCCTCATAGTTCTTGCTACTATATTATGATCATGCCAGAATGCCTTAAATATCTGTCATGCACTAGGTTGCTCTTGTTGCTTTGGCGACAAATACATCATTTCATGAGGATTTGGTGAAAATTGTTAAAACCTGGCCACCTGCTCTATATTCTACTTTGCCCGTTATCTCAGCTATAGAACCCCAGCTTAATACTTTGTCATCTAGTGATGCTCTCAAAGAGGTTAGTTCCTGGTAATCTTAATGTTTAATTCCTGCTTACTTTTTGTTTCTGTCTTACCGGTAATCTTTTTACGTCAGGCTCTTGCTGAGCTATATGTAATTGATGGACAATATGAGAAAGCTTTCAGCCTGTATGCTGATGTAAGTGCTCATTGCTGTGGATGTAATCTTCTTGCATGTTTTGTTTCAATGTGCTGAATTTGGGACTAAGGTCATGTTCATTATTTCTATTTTAATTTACTTTTTTCCTTATGTGATAATTTTTATTTCTGTGTATTTCAGCTTAAGAAGTCGGATATATTTGACTTCATTGACAAACATAATTTGCATGATGCCATTCGAGAAAAGGTACTTTGAGTTAGCGCATTGATTTAAAGCAGCTTTTTACTTTTTCACGTTCAGTTACTGTTAACCAATATCTTATATTTGATACTTATAACCAAGGTCCCATTTCCTAAAAGTTCTTCCTCATTCGGTTTTTGAATTTTGCCAGACTCAGATTATCTGATTTCTATAGTTTCCTTGCATTAATAACTTTACAAAAAATTATTAAGAGGGTTTAAATTTGTTTAATTTGTTTGATTGATTTCACATGTCTTTGCAGGTAGCTCAGCTTATGTTGATAGACAACAAACATGCCATTCCATTGTTTATCCAGCACAGAGACCTCATAAGCCCATCTGATGTAGTTTCGCAACTCATAGCTGCAAAGAAGAAGTGTGATTACCGATATTTTTTGCATCTCTATCTGCATGCACTATTTGAGTCAAATCCGCATGCTGGAAGGGATTACCATGACATGCAGGTTTGTAAACAATTAAAATTAATGCTTATATTCTTCATTGGAGAATGTATACGTCATTATGTGTATATATATTTAAGATAATATAAGCTTGAAGGTCTGGTTCATTTCTTTCCTTATATACATTGCCTGAATTACTAACATTTGGGGTTCCCTGTTGAACTCCCCCAGAAAATATTTGAGCTAATTGTAGAGGAGCTGAAAAGAAAGAAATTATGGGGAAAAATTATTCCAGCTTTGCGCGGGGTTTATTAAATATTTTTAATAGCTGAAAAAGATAAGAATTGGTCTTACTCGAGTAGCAATTTGACTGGAGAAATTAATTTTTTGATTTCCTTGTCGAAATTGAGACTGCTGACTAGTATAATTGATTTGTCACACGAAGATAACCGGACTTCTCAATGTGTGTTCTGTTTGAATTTAGTCATTTTTAAAGACCTGTATGTGAATCTGGCTTTTCCTGCCTGATAAAATAGGTATATGTCGGTTCGTAATTCTTGGTGTATATGTACCAACAATGAGTTTCTATGTACTGTTCAATTTTTATTTATGTGCGTTTATTATATTCTAAACTGCTTATTTTAAGTTTACCTGATGACACTTAATACGACTGTATGAATGGGATTGGTTTNCCAATAATATCGCTAATGCGTAAATTTCGTTAACAGGTGGAGCTGTATGCTGACTATGATCCGAAAATGCTGCTTCCCTTTCTTCGGAGTAGTCAGCATTACACACTGGAAAAGGTTAAATACCGAACTTCTGTGAATTCCATGCAATTGTTCTGTGATCTTCTCATTTTTTTATCATCAAATTTGTCTCAGGCGCATGAAATTTGTGTCAAAAGAGATTTATTAAGAGAGCTAGTCTTTATTCTTGGAAGAATGGGAAACTCCAGGCAAGCTTTGGCAGTAATTATCAATAAATTGGGGGATATAGAAGAGGTTCTCATCTCGATCCACAAATTCATCTTATATATATGTATACATTTGAAACTGTATTTGAGATTGAATTGTTTTTTTGAATCGTTTGCAGGCCATAGAATTTGTAAGTATGCAGCATGATGATGAACTTTGGGAAGAGCTTATTAAACAGTGTCTAAACAAACCAGAGATGGTAAGTTGTAAAATCTGTTATACTGATAGAACTTTATGAAATTTCACTATACATGCAGTAACCCTTTTCTTCTTTTATTTGATTAATTTCAAATTTACAGGTAGGGGTTTTGTTGGAGCATACTGTCGGCAATCTCGATCCCTTGTATATTGTAAATATGGTCCCAAATGGATTAGAGATACCACGGTAAGTCGATTTTTATTTTTCTTTTCTGTTCCTTCTATATTTTCTTGTTAGTGGTCAATAAGCATAGCAGTCGAGTTTAAGTTTTGGCGTTCCCAGGAAAAAAACTTTTCCGGTCTTACTTCTGCAAAACTAGGTCTGTTGACCAAATTCGTGCGAGCTCCTTACATTATGTATTTTACAACTGCTGGTTGTGCTTCACAATTGCACATAATATTGAATTTAGGCCCTTAGAATCAAACCTCAGGTGACATGAAATCTAATGCCAATTCTGGCAATTATCCTTGAAAGAACCTTAATAGTTAATACAATGAAATTTCTTTTTGCATATGATCAAATAGAGTCGAATTGGTACTCCCATTTTCGTTGTGGTAAAAATTATATTCCTATTACTGTATTACTTGAAGTCGTAAACTTATCAATGGGTCTTTGCTTTAAAAGCCTTGTATATCGACTTCCACAGAAATCCATGTCCTGCTCATGATTTGATGTCTCATTACATTACAATGATACTATTTCTATTCTGCTAAATATGCTCAAGTTAAATGCATATTGTCCCAGGCTTCGAGACCGCCTTGTCAAAATCATCACAGATTATCGGACGGAAACTTCTCTCAGACACGGGTGCAATGACATACTCAAGGTAATATAATAACTAGCTGGAATAATTACAAAAAGTACCCTTGTTCTCCGTGTTTTGGATTCAATGTTAAAATTGACGGTAAACGCTAATATATTGTATTTTAGGCAAAATTGCATATTAATGCACACATTTGAAATTTTGTAGATTAATACACCACCTTTACCATTTTTGCAAATAGATACATGAATGACGGTTCGTTGACAAAAATCTGACATGGCATTGAGCCACATCAATGGCATGTTAGATTTTCGTTAGAATTTTTTAACGGAACCGTCAATTATGTATCGATTTGCAAAAATGGTGAAATTATTGTATTAATTTGCAAAATTGTAAAAGTGGTGATTAAATTGCAAAAACATGAAAATTGGTGTATTAATATGCAATTTTGCCTATTTAAAATGGAATTTAAACGAAATAAACTCTTCAGGTATTTATTTTTTGGGTCGTACTTTTCGGTTTTCCTGGTCTTCTCCATAGTTGGGACTTTTTGATTAAATCCTGAAAGGAAGATTTTGTAGCTATTCTTAACCGGCCGCAATTCACATTTCATAACCATCTCAATAAAAACCCGCAGGCTGATTGCGTAAATTTACTGATCAAGTACTACAAGGAGGCCAGGCGTGCCATATACTTGAGCAACGAGGAAGACAAGTCTCGGGACAATAAAAAAGGGCAATCTCAGTCGACCGAGAGATCCCTTAGCATAAAAGGAACTGACGTGAAGTCGAGAATAAAGGGTGGGACTCGGTGCTGCATATGTTTCGACCCTTTTTCAATCCAAGACGTGTCTATATACGTTTTCTTCTGTTGCCATGCGTACCACGAGACGTGCCTCATGGACTCTATCGATTCAATTAGTAGCAAAAAGAAGCCTGAGGTGGTGGGCCCCACCAATGGTGACCTGTCGTACTATGAATATGATGACGGTGATGATGATGATGATGATGATGATGACGTGGAAGATGGTGATGACGGTAGGGTACGTTGTACCTTGTGTACCACTGCTGCTGCTGGTTGAACTTCTGGTTTATACCCCTTTTTGATATTTTTTATTTTTTATTTTTATTTTTTTCTTTGAGTTGTATAATTTATTCGTGTGGTGTTGTATCTTTTGTATGTGTGTGTGCTTATATGTATCACGAGCATTATTTTTTCGTTTAACTGCATATTTTGTGATCGATATTATTATTATTATTATTAGAGCTTTGAAAGGCATAGATAAAGATGGGGGCCTTAAAGCGCGATTGGCTATAAATAAGAAATTACCCTCCTCAGCACATTTATTTTACTGAATTGTTATTCACCGTCCCTTTATTACTACATATCGCCCTCTCCATTTACGTTTCGTCTTTTAGATTTCTCTCTCTTTTTCTCTCTCTACTCGTTCCGTTTTGAACTCTCCGACTCTTTCACGCCTTGTTTTATGTCTAAAAAAATTCTGAAAAATGTCACAACCTCGTAAAGGCTTAGACAAGGGATTCATGATTCTCTAGGTATGTTTTTTTTTTTTTTTTATAATTGATTTTAAAAAAAATTTTGAAATTTTTTTCGTTCTGTCCGGCCGACGATCTCGGACAGGGGCGGCCGTGTCCGGTCGGCGATATTGGACGGCACACGGCGCGACCGGTATCTAGGGTTCGGTCGCGCCTATTGCGTCCGACAGTTGCCTCCGGATGCGCGTACCCCGTGCGGCAGTCGCCGTCGGACACGCGCACCCCACGCGTTTTGTCGGTTCGGTCAGCCGTCCGGCTACCGGTCAGATGTCAAACATTTTTTTTTATTATTATTTTTTTTAAAAAATTTGTAAAAAATAGAATTGACTTAATTTTTGGATTTAAATTTGTTTTTTTTTATTGTTTTTTTCAAACGGTAGAATTCATTCACTAAACATGTAATTATAACCGGTTCAGTAGCCGAAATAGAAGGACTACTCAAGGCAGCTTAGATACTACAACATACACCACAAAACGAATAAGAAAAATAAAAACTCTCAATAGTAGAATACACAAACTCCCCACAAGAACACAAACTCCCAGAAGAGAAAACAAGCTCCTCCAAAAAAGGAGATAACAACACAATACACAAAGCAACACACAAATAAACACCACATAAACACAAACCACACAGATTAAAAATAAAACTACTAAACTAAAGCCCTTCCCATATAAGCGAAACCAAATCGAACAAAGACGACGCCGACACCCACGGATAACCACCTACACATAGACCCGATCGAAGTCACGAAGCTAGAAACTGCAGCATAAACGCCTAACTAGATCCGAGACTACTGGAGAAGCAAAACAAGCTCCACCATCCCAGCCCACACGACCAGGGCCTAGTCCACAAGACCGACCACGGCACGACTCTGCCATTGGAACCGAGACGGCCCCAAAAACAGAAGAAATCGGGAGAAAGGAGGGAAGCGGAATAACCCGATCTCAGACCGACCTCCGCCAAATCGATGATCAAAGCCACAACCCAAAAGACGTCGGCTCGCTGGAACCTCGCCGCCTTCCAAACGCCGGGGAGCCACTGACCCTGACCCTCCTTGGCGACCTAGAAGGAGTCGAAGACCAAATTGGGCGAAAACGCCACCCCCCGGGAAAAGAAAACCGCCAGTCCGGCGGACCTTCGAAAATCGACCGCATGGCCCCGGTGGTTGTCGCCGTCGAGATGGCCCGGAGGCCCTGCTAGAGAAAGGCACACGAATCTGCCAGAGAAGGGTTTTTGATTTGGGACTCTTTTGTGCGACGAGGAGAGAGAAAAAGTAGAATTGCACTAATTTTTTGATTTAGTTAATTTACATAATTATGTGTTTAGTAGTTATTAATAATATAGTTTAATAGATAAATTTTAATTTATAATAATAATAAAAAATAGTTGTAATATACGTAATAAAATGGTTTGCTGAGTGATTATTAGTTTCACATAATTAAAAGAAAATATAAGTTGAAAATATTGTATAATTTTTTAATTAATTGGTTGTATAATTATGATGTATAATTAATTAGTTGAAAATTAATTAGTTTCACAAAAATTGATTTTTAATCCTTTTTAAGAAAATAATTACTTGTAATATTTTATAATGTATTTTTGAAAATAGTAATAATTAATAATATTATTTATGATTAATTATATATTACTAATAAATTAAATTGTTAATTGAAACGAACTTATAATATTTAATAAAATTTATGAAATTTAAAAAATTGTTTATTAATTATTAGTTTAAATTATTGATTTTAGACTATTGGTAGACCGGCGCGACGAGCCATCGATGAAGAGGTTGCCGAGATGTTAGGTTTTGGGCCCCGACACACGAGTAGTCGGTGTATAAATGCTTCCGCTTGTCGTGCTAGAGATGAGGAGCTAATACAGCAGACTCGCATAAGACAGGCTGGTCGCACTGACCAGGTTGGCAGTTCGAGAGTCCCCGCTCCGGTTCGGCATCACCACTTATTGGTGGCTGGCAATTTGGTACCGACTGATCAGCAGGTTTATGAGTCGACATATTTAGATGAGGCTGAGGACGATGACTATGACTCTTCTCCCCCACAGGCTTCTGCACGCCGTGTTCCTCCACGACAGGCTGGGGGTCATTTTGCGAGCACTGGATCCTCAGGTAAATAATTTACGTACTTATCGTTGTTTAGCATTAAATATTTTAATTTAGTAATAGCATATCATCGATACAATCAGTCACAATATGACGTATATGTATGTTCTAAGCTAATGCAGGTACTAGCAAACGATCTAGGAGCGAGGATGCCCAGATCGTTAGAGCCCCAGTTCCCGGCGGCCCCATTGATGGGAGTGTCATCCCTAGCTTTCCAAGGCACGTAGCCTCCCGCATTTGGAATGGAGAGCTTAGAGGCATTCTGAAGTGTCAAAACAGAATGGGAGCGCATGACAAGTTGAGGATTTGACTCTCACGTATGGATCGCGCTCCACGCTATCTTATTCGTAAGACCGGGATGTCACATCTGGTGGAGTCCATGCACGGCCACGTGGACACTGCACTTATTTCTGCATTTGTGGAGCGCTGGCAGTCGGATACCAACTCGTTTCACCTACCTTTTGGTGAAATGAGTATCATGCTGCACGACGTTCGGGCCATTTTGGGTGTTCCTGTGGAGGGAGCCATGGCCGTTGTAGACCCCAAACCAGACGCTTGTCAGGCGTACTGCATGGAGATGTTGTCAGTCACGAAGACTGACCTAATGAGCTCGTTCTGGAAGCGTGGTTCGGTGACAGTTGCTGTCATTTTAGAAGCATTTCAGGGGAAAGGCCAGTTTCCTGTGAATGAGGCTACTGCCTGAATGTGGGTGATGCCATCTACCACCTTGTTCGTTGACAAGAGTGGTAGCAGGGTGAGTTCCAAACTCCTGCACGAGGTGATGCACGACTTTGATATTATTGGGACTTACTCTTGGGGATCGGCTGCACTGGCTTACATGTACAGACAGTTAGGTATTGCCAGCAGAGGGGACGCACATGGACTGTCTGGCTGCATGACTCTTCTGCAGTCATGGATATATGAGTACTTCCGACTCCAGCGAGAGCGACTGCCCATCGGTCCTGACTGTGTCGCACGATCTCGCTCGTGGAGCATAGGGGTGGCGGAGAGGATCATCGTTTGAAATCTCTCCGTTGGCACCTTGACACTCTCACCATCTCCGATGTACGTTAAATTACTTTATTTAAATTTATTTAAACTTTATTATTCTAAATAATAAAATTGTTTTAATAAATATTTTTATGCAATTGTGAACAGGTGCACTGGTTGCCATACGACCGCAACCCAGATTCGATAGAGCGTAGGACCCTTTATTGCGGATACCTTAGGTACCGCGATATTGTGGAGCCGTACTTGCCTGTGCGGTTTTTGCATNTTTCTGCGTCTGTTGGGGTATGTCCAGACGGTCCCTCCCCCTATATACCTGTCAACCAATGCAGTACGTGCTTGGGAGTCTAGGCTTTACAAAGTTGAGCATGCTGATACTACTGCAGAAGGTTTGTGGCAGCAATTCCCGACGGTGGCGTGCGCCCAAACCACTCTAATGACCCCCACCATACGTGATTTAGGGGAGGCCGATCGACACTACTCGGAGTGGTATGTTCAGGTTTCCCATCCTATTCTTTTGGGTGAGACTCTGCTGGACAAGCAACCGATCCCTACGCGCCAATTCCGATTATGTAGGTCGTTTACTGAATTTTAGTTTATATTTTTCAATACATTTTCTTTTTAATATCTATGTGATCATATATTTTAATTTGTCTATTTTGTGTAGTGGATGAATCGTGTTTTTGGCGTTACATTAGACATGCAGCGGGATTTTGCGAGTTTTGATCCTGATTTGTTGGCGCTTTATGCAGAGAAATTGGATCAAATTAAGATGGATTTCGACGGAGCGCAGTGACGATGTAATGAATGTTGAATTTTCATTTTATTATTAAATATTCATGAGATGTTTATTTATTTATTTTTGTTTATTCGCTTCATCTTCATCTATTTCCAAATGTCATACTACATTGCAATTAAAAAATTCCATAAGAATCAACATATATGTTTCCTTTCTGCTTTCTTACGAGTAGGAGCTAGAATACAAAACCATTGCCTTTGCCGTTCTCGTATCCGCGGATGGCTCACTCCTCTTGAAGGTGACTTCAGAAGTATTCTATCTAGCTTCGCTAACCGTTGTGACAACAAGATTTCATTATTTAGCTTATCCGTTCCCAGGAGCTTCAAAGTCCTCGGGGATGTTACTTTTCTAATCGTTCAAATCAATCAAAAAAGTACTTAACAATCACCATATAATAACAAAAAAAAAAAAAATAGTGCACAAGCCAACAACAACACGACGACATATCATAATATATCAGGGTGCATTATGAAGGCTAGTCCATGAATTGATCATGTTACAATACAAATTCTCCCGCCTTCAACCGTCCTATCTCGAAATCTAAACCAGAAATTAGGAATAGACGGTATCGGAAATTTAGGAGACATATACAAAGTAATGTAGTGTTCAAAAGCACCGAGATGACACATGACAATCTCGCGTTCTGGTCGAGTGGCCGTGGATCGTGCAGTGAGCGGCAATACTGTCCAAGAAAAATTTCTAAAATTGGTACCTTCGGAACCAAGGCCTAACAAAATGACAACTGCATTAAACACTGTAGCAATAGGGAACATGTCAGCTATAACTTCCATCCAGTGACCGCTACAACGAGCACCCCCGTGCCATCTTATTCGCCTTAGTGCACCTTCGATGTCACCAGCATATATATGATTGTACCTGTTATTTTTTAAAAAACATCACGAAATTGTACCTGTCACCATAATATATATGATTGTACCTACGACGGTTGGCTTCAACCTCATTTGCAATGTTGTCTCTTGCCACTGGCCACATCTCCTGGTTATTATACACATGATTCGCGAGCACCCAAAATCCTCAGTTGCCATCCGCTTTCACATCATGGTAGCTCTCTACGTAGTCCAAAACTACTCAGGGAATTCTTTCATAATATAGAAATTGTAATATATTTGTCGGCCTAGTCTCTGCAATATCGGAATAGTTTTACGTCCCAAATTATGTAATCTATACTTATATAATAAGAATTAACCTTTTTCAAAATTAGTAGGTCAATTCTTAGTCAACATCCTGTCTGCATTAAATGTTTACTAAAATTAGTAACTTTTATGTCATTTTCACACTTTTTCTTTATGTCCTTTTCACACTAGATTATATAAATGAACGGATATTATCTCACTTTTCATTAATCTCACCTATAATTCATGTGAATTGATTGATTGCCTTTAACTTTTCAAAACGTGTGCTATCCATTGTTTATTACTATTATTATTATAGTATGCACGTAATCAGTTGATTAAATAAATTATATATTATTATTATTATTATACTCACCACGTGACAGTTAATTAAAATATATCTATACTTATATTAAAAGGTATATCATTTACCAGATTTAATATAAAAAAAAAAGTCAACAACATTTATTGCATTACTATTTCCGTATTATACAATCTATACTTATATAAAAAGAGATTCTATTTACTATATTTACTATCCAGAAAAGTCAACTGCATTAAATGTCATTACTATTTTGGTATTCTAATATTTTATTTATTTAATTGTTTTATTTATTTGTTTTATTTTAAAAAGGTAAGTATAATAAAAAAAATTTAATAATAAAAAAATCAAATACCAAATAAAAATGTACACTTTGACTTATTTGATTATATTTGGTATTTGATTATACCAAATATATTCCTATTTAGTATATACATTAAATACTTACTAAAGTATTTGTTTGTTTTATTTGTCAAAGTTAAGTATAGATTTGTTTATATTATCAAATCATAAAAAAATATTAAATCCATATTGTAAAAAAAAAATCATATAATTTTATAACAATTCTACTACACTATTTAACAATATTTTTTTATTATATAATAAAATAATAATTTAATATTATATGGTAAACAATAATAAGTAAAACTGTTACTTTCTCTTATATCAAGGGATATATTTATATGCTAAAATTAAATTTTTATTAGTATAAATGTTTTAGTGAGATAATATATTATTATTTTACAAGCTAGCCCTAACATGCTCATATTTAATGTCTTAAAAGATGTAGAAAAAAAAACTTAGAATAACTCTATTGTTTTTTAGACTTAAACGTTGATTAAAAGAGGTAAAAATTTCTAATTTTTTAGACTTAAACATTGATTAACACCATAGATTGAGAGTTTATATTTAGTAAAATTCCTAATTGTAATAAAAAAATTAATTTTTGCTATATTTTAGAATATCTTTAAATTCATTATATAAAAAAAAATCTACAATGAAAAAAGCAAGTCAGCTATATATCGATTTGTTGTACTCCTCAAATCACATTCACAATTTGGCTACAAGAAAAGGAAACTCATTGATTAAAATATTATTTTGTCAGTAGTCTTAATGTACAAGAGACTTTAAGACTCCACTTAAATATTATACAACTTTTATTGAACATTGTATAATTTTCTTGCGTATTATAAACTTTTATTGAATATTGCATCTTATAATATAATATTCTCTAAATAAATATATCTCGTGCTTTGCACGGGTCACGTACTATATATATTCCGTACATCTTTCTTTATTCATGTATATAATTATAAGTCTGGATAAATAGCCTTAAAAATATACATCCCGTGCATCGCACGGGCTCTGTACTAGTAGAATTTATATAAATAACTTAGTTGACCTTAAGATAAAACAAAAATGTATTTCACCTTTTGACTCTTGCGAAGGAAGAGAAGACAAGCTTGTCGGGGAACACGAAGAACTGCTCTTGCGCCGAGTCGACTGACCTTTGTCCCTGTACTCCCATTTGGATGGTTCACGCTTGGTTGAATTGGTCTTTTTAGGTCGACCTCTCGAATTTTCCTTCACTGCAGGTTCTGTATAACCTTGTTGGTCAAGGTGAAGGTGAGCGTAAATGAGGTGATTCACGCTCCGCAACATCGCAATATCAGTCGCTTCAACCTCGTCGACAAGGTTCCAAAAAATTGCTCATTTGTCCATCCACTACCACTCTCATCACCAGTCCCTACAAGTATAAGATAAAAAATTCAAAGAATTGTACTAAAAACTGAAATACACCAGAATTGTAATAAATGCTATAAATTTATCAATCTCGCAATTATACCTGACTCTTCTAACACCTCTAGTGTGCGCCAGAACCTGTGGATATCGTCGACCTTAATCGACACCCTACTAATCTCTGTCGTCTTTAGCTGACAGGCACAAGGAAGTCCATGAATGTTTCTCAGTACATAGCCGCAGGTCGAGTAAACCTCATCGCTCAACCCTCGCATCCGCTTAAGCTCAACATTTAGTAAATCCAAACAGTAATTCGAGACCTGCAGTGACAAGTACGCGAAAAGAAATCCCGTAAACTGCACAGTTCGCCTAAGTCTTGAAGCCTTCAACGTGGACCTTATAATACATTAAATAACATTAGGCCCAATGAAATTCACAATGAATGCAATAATAACACAGTAAATATTTGTAACTTAATAAATGTACCTAATTTCAGTCAGTTGAGAATCAATTTCCTTAAGAACCTTCTCCCACACTGTATCGAGCGAACCGTTCGACGTGTTAAGCCACTACTTCAACACAGCGTGGGCACTCTCCACCCTACAGAAACTTGTGTTGCCAAAATGGGTTACCAAATTCGTCCACGCATTCAAAAACTTTTCATTGTGGACAAACCAAGTGTTCTCCAAATATTGTATCACTTTTGGAAACTTCCCGTACCGAACATACAAGTCACTTACGCCAGTGTCCGAAATACACTGGCTGCTGTAGGATGCGACATGAAGATATGTGTTAACGCTTGTGTGTAAAAACTATATATTTGCTACTCGACGCCAAATGCAGCATCTGGGTAGTCGCATCTCTACCCTCGAAACCATCTCTCCACAGTTTATCTCTATAGTTATACACATGTCGTCGAGTAGCATTGTCTGTTGGGTTTTTAGCCTGGATCGCAGCCAAAATTGCTGCTGGTTTTGCCTGTGCAGCAGTCATGTCACGGATAATATATTTAGATGAAGCGCTAAGTCCGTTCATCTGTCGATGACCCTCGGGATAGGCAACCAAAGCATGATTATGCTGTCCCTTTTCAACATCAGGACTTACACAGATCATCCAAGACGTAGTTCCTGCCACCTCTTTAGCTACTATCTAAAAAGGGCATTTGCACACTTTAGATTTTGAACGTCTGATAGCAGCCTGATCTAAATCTCCAAAACATCCTCTGTAACGTTCCCCTCGCTTACACCTCAAGAGCTTCACCCTTACTTCTTTTTTGTGTTTCGAAATGACCAATTCAAAACCATGCATGTTTGCCACTTCTTTTGCCCATTTAATAGCTTTCACATCACTATCAAATAGTATGTCTGTTTCGAAAGCAACACTGGAATCAATACTGTCTCCTCCAAAATCTTTCAGTGTAAAATTAATTTTACAAGATAATCAATTCTAAATTATCTAAAACATAATAATTTTTAGTTTCTAACATAATACTAATAAATTCTAATTTATAAGATAATCAATTCTAACTTATAACATAATAATTTCTAGTTTCTAACATAATACTAATAAATTCTAATTTATAAGATAATCAATCCTATTCGAAACATAATAATTTTTAGTTTCTAACATAATACTTTTAAATTCTACTTTATAAGAAAATCAATTCTAACTGATCTAAAACATAATAATTTCTATTTTCTAACATAATAGTAATAAATTCTAATAAATAATTATAAGATAATCAATTCTAATCTATAATTATAAGATAATCAATCCTATTCTATCTAAAACGTAAAAAATTTAAACTTCTAACATAATAATAATAAATTTCTAAGTTCTATTTATAACATAATAATTCTACAAATATAATATTTCTCTAAGTTTTAATTTATAAGATAATCAATTCTAATCTATATAATATAATAGTAATAAACCATAATTTATAAGATAATCAATTAAAATTTATAACATAATAAGTTGTACTAATATTATTTTTTCTATAAATTAAATTAACAAAATAACAAAAAAAAAAAACTCGACTGTCCGGTCAGAAAAACCGGACCGGCAGCCGCCGACCGACAGGTGATTTCGGCCGCTGTCGGTCGGTCACGGCCGGCGACTTCGGACGCTCACGTGTCGTCCGACAGCTATTGCCGGTCGCCGACCGTTCCGTCCGAAGTTGTAGGCCGGACGCCACCGGCCACGTCTGAAATCTCCGGCAGATCGACGGTCGCCGGTCTGGTTTTTCTGACCGGACGACCTAAAACGCACCTCGCCGGAAGACATTTTTCGCCGGAAATCTCCTGGTAGAGAGAAATTTTGAATTTTCTGAAGTTTTTTGGAAAAGTGACACGGGCAAAATCGTCCAGAGGGGGCGACACGTAGTAATATTGGGGCAGTGAATAGTAATACCATAAAAAAATAAAGACTAAGCCTATACTAGTCCTAATAAATATCAAATACTAATCTAATGGAAATAATAAATCGAAAACTCCTAAGACTTGCCAAAATAACTAATTAAATATCCTAACATCTACCAAATAACCTAACAATATATACTAACTTAATATATCCTAACAATCTAAATAAAGCCTAACAATCTATAACCAGCCAACTAAATAACCTCACGCCCCAACTAATAAACTAATTACTAAACTAACAAAAATTCTAACCAGGCTAACTAATAAATCACCTACTAATAAATTACCGAATTACTAATTAATTAAACTATTTACTCGTAAAAATAATCTAACTCTACTAGTAATTAATTAAACTAATTTAATATATAATTAAACTATTTACTAATCTTCTAGAAACTTTGTGACCCTTGCTCCTCAAGTCACGCCGACCATTCTTGCATCCCTAGTAGCTCGTGCGTGTTGTCTTGTCTACGGGCGCCTGCGCTCAGTCTTCTTGGGTCGTCTCGGCCCTCGATCTTTTGTGTCCTCAAAGGTCCAAACCTCCATCTTCATCACAAGCACAACCCGCGTTCACGAGAGGAGCTTGCCCAGGTCGCGAGTTCTCGGGACCGGCCACCACACTCGCGACGCCAGAGAACTCGCCCGAGAATTCCATTTTCCCGCGAGTGTTTTTCATTAAATGTGCGTGTTTTTAGAGTGTGTTTAAGGTGTTAGTATAAATATTTTTTTTCGAAACGATAGGAATTTTATAACTAACACACATAATTATAAATAGAGTACGACCAAAAGCCCAATCTAGAGAGAGGACATCCTAGAGGAGCCTAAATACCACAACACACTCACGATAATAAAAAACTCCCAACAGGAGAATCTAGATTCCACATGGGATAACAAAGTCTAACTCCCAACAGGAGAATACCTAACTCCCAACAGGAGAATTTAGACCCCAAACGGGATAATTACACTAACAAAGGTAAAAGAAAACACAAAAAAACACAATCACAACACAAAACACAAACCCAAAAAACACAAACACAAAGAGGAGCCCTTCCCACGAACGGGCTAACACACCGGCCGAAACACAATGGCAACACCACGATCAACCTCCAACCGGCCGGACCACGACCCGAGTTTCAACACCAGAAACTGCCAATCACGGCCTAACTAGAATCGAAACACCAAAACCACGATCCGCGCCTAGGCGGCCGACCACAACACCTCAGCCGGAGGTCAGACGAACAACTCACCCCACACCACACAACCACCACCCCAAACCGAGCCACACCACGGCCCGGCCCGGCGCAACGGCCGGCTCTTCTTCTCTAACACTATGGGAAAAAGAAACCGAAGAGTAGGCAGCCTTCGCCCTCCGCCCCGACCACCAACGCGGCAATCGGAGCCACAACCCGCCCCGGGAGAACACCACAGCCCTCCTCCGCCTTGCTTCCATGGAATCCAACGAATTTGTCTCGAGATGGCAGCCCTAATCCGCTGAAGACCACTCAAGATCGACCAACTCCACAACCGCTCGCGAAGATGAGATCCGAAAGCTAATCGAGGACAGGCCACAAGCCAGGAACCAGCCACCGTCGAGAAGACCGGCGGCCCCGCTGGGGAAAGCAAGGAATTTCAATTTGGGCCTTTTTCTTTCGGAGAGAGAAAGTGTGGCATATGTGGAAAATTTAGCACTGGTGTCAACCCAGAGGGCATCGTTAGTATAAATACAATTGTTTCTTTGTATTTTGGGAACCAAGCTTTTATTTTCTTGTTTTTCCATGTTGGGAATATACCTTTTTCTTATTTTTCTCTATATCTTTGTGTTGGTAGCTCCATGACTCATATTTTCCGACGACTTTCCGACAACTTCGTTTTTATGCAAGATTCGAGCTTTTCGCTTTAATTCTCTTCGAGCATGCAATAGGAGAGTCGGTACTTAGTGTTTAAAGTTCAATACTCTGTATTTGCTCCGCTTTTACTTATGAAGTTTTTCAAGGTAAATATGGTATCTTGTTAGTTGAATGAAGCAAAGTTTGATTCTTTTTGTTTTCATTGCTTGTCTAAGTGAATTTAGGAGTTCAATACGTGCTTATTCTTATGATAAAGGTTGAGACTTTGTGCAAAGCTTGATCATTTAGGTTAACAAGGCTCGTGTTAAATACCTAGGATCTTAGTACTAGCATATGTTTCTCTTTGTTTATTTTTTTTTTATTTATTTTTTTTTCTGAGTTTGTGGATACTCCGGATAACCAGAGTTCTGATCTTTTCATTAAAGCTTGCACCTTTATTCAATTGCTCTAAGTTCCTAGTTTAAAATAGCTTTAAATCAGCCCCAATCATCTCGCTAGTATGTTGAGGACTTTATTTTATCTTTTTGTCCTTTTGAAAACTAATGAGTGAACGAAGCTCTGAATCACCTTTCTTGAGAGACGACCAGAGCGAGATCTTTCGATCGTACTCGGCTAAAAACAACTTAACAATAAGACTGAACTGACATTAGTAACTAGCAGTGACAAATGAATAACTTGATTTATAGTTTTTCATTCATTGATGTTTTTAATCTTGTGCAATTATAAAATAGATCATATACATCTGTAGTTTTATTCATGACTTTTAGGTACTATTAAATAGTAAAATTCTTGATTATATCATTTTATAAATATATATTAAAATTGAATAGTTTTAGTATTTAATATTAATTTACATATGTTATATCAAATTAGGTATAACTTTACGAGTTTCGATTTTACATTGATATTGCATATATTATATAAATGATTAATTATATTTACCTTCATAATCACAATATTCTTATATATCCATACTAATTGGAAATGATATATTTTTTTCATAAATTAAATAATTTTATCTAATGAGCTTTAGAAAAATTATTATTATATAGAATAGGTAAATCGTACAAGTGACAACTTGCGAGTGACATCTTCACTGTAAATTATGATGCAATTTTTGTACAAGTGACGACTGGCGAGTGACATCTTCATTGTAAGTTATGATGCAATTTTTATAAGAAGTGTATAGAATTTGAAATAGAATCTTTTCTTTATATTTATATCTGTATAATAGACAATTTGATATGGAATATCATACTAGACCGATTTTATCCGAGTAACCGGCCGTACGAGGCCAAATAGATAAGAAGTCATATATTGTCCTGCACATGAGCTAGGACACATGTTATAATGGTATTGCTCAAGTTTGGCTTCAGCAATACCATATGGTTTATTCCATGTTTCTATATGCATGGTATATCATTACATAAAAATAATAATTTAAGGATTGATACAATTTGTTATATGGTTTATTCCATGATTATTAAATGTTTATAAGGATTAAAAATATAGTTGTCATCCTGTTTTAAGTATATATTCAAGATTGGTTTATGTATAAGAAACATGAACATGTATGCGTCTATATATCATGTGTTTGTGCATACAGACAAATAGACAAATACATGTTAACTCCAAAACAAAAGATAATTTTAATCGGTAGTCGCATTTATCATTAAAACCGCATGATGCATCTACAAGTCTTATGTCATGATTATTCTACATAAAATATAAAAATGTTATTGTAATTATCATGATTACAAGTATCAAATATAAACACAGTTTATTCATGTGCTGCAATAAATCGATTTAACAGGAGATTAAAACTCATGAATTATCAAAATATTGTATAAAAACCAAAAAGAAAAATACATATGGATGTTAATCCAACATGCAATTCCCTTATTTTTTTAAATCGGCCCTCTTTTTCTTGGAATTTTTAACTTTCTTGGAACACTTCCCCGAGTAATTTTGGGTATGACGTCCTTTAATTCAAACTAAAAATCATATTCCACGATGGAATTTGCATTAACAATGTTACTACACCCTGATACTACGATGTCTTTGATCCACTATGCTTGATTTTTTTTTTTTTTTCTTCAAATTGAAGTTTCTTCCGCACGAATTATC
Organism: Striga asiatica; assembly: GCA_008636005.1. Classification (NCBI taxonomy): domain Eukaryota; kingdom Viridiplantae; phylum Streptophyta; class Magnoliopsida; order Lamiales; family Orobanchaceae; genus Striga; species Striga asiatica. The sequence continues at coordinate 1,332,773 of BKCP01011959.1, read as the reverse complement.
AATTCACCAAAAAATTTTCACCTTGTAGCTACAAGATCTCAAACGATTCTGCAATACAGGCTATTTGACATGTAATGAGGCCATTTTTTTCTCCATAATGTTTTCTTCATAACTACAATATACAAAAGTAGTTCGGAAGTTTTTCAAACTTTAAAGAAAACAATAATGAGGGAGACATAGAAAGAGAATCAATTAATTGTGACTAGCCAATATCGTATAAAATTTGGTACCACATAACACGCAACTTACTTTATTAAATAATAAATAAAACCTCATAGATTGACTTAGTATACAATAAGAAGATGAATTTTTTCAAACTCTAAAGGAAACAATTTTGAGGGAGAGAGAGAAAGAGAATCAATTATTTTGATTAGTCAATATCTTAAAATTTGGTAACATATACACACAATTAACTTTATTAAATAATAAACTAAACCTCATATTAAATTAGAGTGATTTAGTATACAATAAGATGATTTTGTACAATTGACATGAAAAAACAAATTTTGTGTATGTGAAAATACATTTTAAGTAATCGTTGAAGGAGTAATTTTGTCAATTAGCTAAAATACATATCTACGCACTATTTGGATTTATATTTTATCTTTACGACCTTTTAAACTTACTAGTACGTACCCCGTGCAATGCACGGGAGAGAGATATTAAATGAATTATTTTCACAGGCTCTGTCCGTTTAAGTCTGAGAAGGGTTATCATCCATTTTCCACTTCTTTTAATCACCTTAAGTCCCGTTTAAGTCTGAAAAGGGTTATAATCCATTTTCACCTCTTTTAATCACCGTTAAGTCTAAGAAAATAGGGTTGTAATCTATTTTTCACATCTTTTAATCAGCGTTGTTTTATTAGTCAGAACATAAACGTGAGCATGTTAGGGCTAACTTGTAAAATAATTAATATATTATCTCACTAACACATTTATACTAATATAAATTTAATTTTATTATATATATTTATTCCCTGATATAAGAGAAAATAATAATTTTACTTATTCTTGTTCACTATTTAATAGTTAATTATTATTTTACTATAAACTCTGTTGCCATATAATATCATTATTATTTATAAGGTTATAGAAGTTGCACGTCTTCTTGTTCTTTTTATTTTATGTAATGAAATATATTTAATGCACGTTGGTATTATTTATATAAGTAATCAATTTAAAATATGTAAATAAATTTAAAATTAAATAGTGTATAAATAATGTACAAAATATACACATATATTTTTTTAGAATTTAATTTTGTATACTAATTAAACAATCTTTGATTTAAGAAAAGCCATGAACTCAATCTCTTCTAATATCAATATTTTTCTAATTTGCATTATAATGATTATTCTTATTATATATATAGATTATAATTTTTGCGACACCAACCAAACTAGATATTACAACAACCAAGTACATTATGAAAAACCCATAACACAACAACTATCAATTAAATTGGGTGATAGAAAAATTATATATATATATATATATATATATATATATAAATATGAGGATTCTATATTTCTATTAACTGATGTATACAACACGTGTATATTTTGTTAAGGTATATTGGAATGTTCAATTTCATAGCATGATAACAATCGGTTTAAAAAAATCGAAAATCTTATTGAAATGCCATATTTTTCTGTTAAAAAAAAAAAGTTCCCATAAAAAATAATTATAGCATAGAAAATTCATTGTGTAATTGAACAGATTTCTATAATGAAGCCCGATTTTCTGTACAAAAATAAAGCAACAACTTCCACATTTTAAGGGAATCAATTAATGTTGGTCCGTTTTTACTAAGAAAATAAGAAATAAATAAATTTTAATTAATGAAAATTAATTAATGATGAGAGAATTTGACCATATAGTTGACCTGCCATTTTTTAAAAATGGTATCTTATTATATATATAGATAAATAAATCAGTTAAATAAAATATTAATACCGAAATAGTAATGGCATTTAATGCAGTTGACTATTCTGGATACTAAATGTAGTAAATAGGATCCCCTTTTATATAAGTATAGATTTGCAAATAGATATCATTAAATCTAATAAATTATACCTATAAAAGAATGAAATCTAACTAGTATTCGTTCCTGTGCACATTCACAACGAAAAAGATACAATTATGTATGCAGAATTTAAAATTATGAAAAGATAATGGATGCACTACATTTTATAATTTTGTCAATATGAAAATGTACAATACAAATATAAATTATTTAACTTACATATGAATGTTTATATTGATGACATAATTTTAATGGACAATATAATTTTGTAATTTAGAGGGATCTTACAATTAGTTATGATATGGAATATCATACTAGATCGATTTTACATGAGAAACTGGTCGTACGAGGCCAAATAGATAAGAAGCAATATACTAGGGAATAAACCTGCACATGGGCTAGGACACATGTCATAATGGTATTACTCAAGCTAAACTTGGGCACTAAGGTACACCTCCCCTATAAAAGGGGGCTAAGGTATCACAAAAGCACATTCTCTCTATATTCACTATTATACTCTTATATTTCACTTTATCTCTGGCAACTGCTGACTTAGGCATCGCAGGCTCATGCCGAGACCCCTCCCGACGTTGAGTTCTTGCAGGTACGGAGGTCGTTCGAGGTAGAAGGAGCCCGGGTGAAGTCTATTTCACTATTATTGGCGTCGTCTGTGGGACCTGTTAAAAAAGCTAAAGAATCGGCCATGGCGAAGAGAGTTCCGATCAAAAAGTCCCCAAAATTTCCAGCAACCTCTTTCACCTCCACCGGCCGCCACCTCCGCCACCGGCCGCAGGCCACAGTGTTCCGATCTCGAAAATTATTGCATCACCGAGTAGCCCTCGTTGATGTGGTTCTCCCGTTAAATTTTCAGGCCAAAACTCCGACGGTAAGACCTCCAATTGTGCCTGTCAAACATTCTAGATCTAGAGAATTTTGGTCAACATCCGGCCTTGAAATCTAATTTCCCGGTGATTCACGAGGGCTATAAAATATCCAAGGGTACCACCGGAATCCTCTCTTTGATTCGAAACTCTAGCATGTCACCTCCGCCGATGGCCAAAGTGCTCCGCTTGCGAAAATTTTAACATCATCGGGTAGTTCTTTTCGACATGGTTCTTCCCTTAAGATTTCACGCCAAAATACCAAAGGGAAGGCCTCCAATTTCGCGGTCAATCGGAGTAGATCTACAAAACTTTTGGTCAACCTTCGAGCTTCAAATCCATTTTCCTGGTGATTCATGGCAGCTACCAAAATCCGAAGACATCATTGGAATCCTCTTGTCGAGGTGCTTCGTCAACGGTCACTTTCGCCAAAAATGGCAAACTTTTTCTGCCAGTATTTTTCCGGCATCTTTTCGACCTTCAAGCTTCATCTCTCATTTTCCGGCGACTCGGAGCGACCCATAGAAATCCAAGAACACCATTTGAATTCTCTCGTCAAGGAGCTTCAGTCAGTGATCACTTTCGCTGGAAATGGCGAACTTTTTATGGTGAAATTTTTCCGGCAACTTTTTTGACCTTCAAGCTTCAACTCCAATTTTTGAGGCGCTTCCATCAATGGTCACCTTCATCGTAAACGGCGAGCTTTTTCTGGCGGAGTTCTAGACTTTTGGCCTCTAGATTCGACTCTCCTGTACGCAATCGGGTGCTATGATTTAATATGATTTTTATGGTCTTGGTATGTGGTAGAAAAATGCGAATATCATTTATCAGGTATACAATCGGGAACTATGAATTAATTTGATTTTATGGTCTTTGTATGTGGTCGAAAAATGTGCATTGGTTTAATGGTTGTTTGTATTTGCGAAATATTGTTTATTATACTTTTTTGTTGAATTCATGGTTCTGTGAAATTTTACGCGGGTGCTCCTTTAAGTGGGTGTTTATGTGATTATGTATGGATTATCAGGAACTTATTGAAAAATGGGTGTGTTTGTAGTATCTTTGATTTGTCTGCAGTATCTTTGATTTGTTGAGGAAAATCCATGAGCATGTGGACTGGATATTTATATAAACTTCGTGGCGAGGATACGGTAAAGACTAGGAAACAGAGAGCAAGCAGCAACTCAGGTCGTCATGTATAAACATGAAAGGGAGGTCAAATAATATGTTTAATTTTTGTTTTAATCTTGTTCCATGTAATTGTGCATTCGGTGACATTAATGAAAATGATCGATTACTATCCTACCTTGTTGTGTTCGATATGTTTCTTTTTGACCTCAGTGGCAGGTCAAAGTGTTCGGGAGACCAAAATCCACCATGACTGAGGCCTTCGAGCTGGGTGGTCTCGGCCCCAAAGGGGTGTCGGGCCAACAAAAAATCCACCATGATTAAGTCCTTCTGGCTAGGTGGTCTCTTGTTTTGAACAATCCCAAAGGGGGGTTGGGCAAGTGGTCAAGACCAAAATCCACCATGACTAAGGCCTTCGGGCTGGGTTGTCTCGGCCCAAGAGGGGTGTCTTGCCAACAAAAAATCCACCATGACTAAGGCCTTCGGACTGGGTGGTCGCTTATTTTGAACAATCCCCGAGAGGGATTGGGCAAGTTTTCAAGACCAAAATCCACCATGACTAAGGCCTTCGGGCTGGGTGGTCTCGATCCCAGAGGGGGGTCGTGCCAACAAAAAATCCACCATGACTAAATCTTTCGAGCTGAGTGGTCGCTTGTTTTGAACAATTCCAGAGGGGGGTTGGACAAGTGTTCAAGACCCAAATCTACCATGATCAAGGCCTTCGAGCTAGGTGGTCGATCCTAGTGTTGGGTCGTTGAAGACAAGAACGGATAACTCGAGCAGGTAGATGGATTTTACTTAGTTTGGTTTTGTTGGATTTATTTTTGGACCTCAGTGGCAGGTCGATGGAGTTCGCATGGTACAATTCAAGGAGCTTGTTCATAGACCTCGGTGGCAGGTCGATGGAGTTCACTTTACGCGGTTCAAGGAGCTTATTCACAGACCTCGGTGGCAGGTCGTTGATTTTTACTTGATTTGGTTTTGGTTGGATTTATTTTTTGACCTCAGTGGCAGGTCGATGGAGTTCGCATGGTGCGATTCAAGGAGCTTGTTCACAGACCTCGGTGGCAGGTCGATGGTTTTTATTTGGTTTGATTTATGGATTTATGTTTTTACATCAGTGGCCGGTCGATGGAGTTCACTTGGTACAAATCACGGAGCTTATTGGCAGACCTAGGTGCCAGGTCGATGGTTTTTACTTGGTTTGGTTTATGGATTTATTTTTTGACATCAGTGGCAGGTCAATGGAGTTTACTTGGTGTAGTTCACGGATCTTATTGGAAGACCTCGGTGGCAGGTCAATGGTTTTTACTTAGTTTGGATTATTGATTAATTTTTTTTACCTCAGTGGCAGGTCGATGGAGTTCACTTGGTGCAGTTCACGGAGCTTATTGGCAGTCCACCGTGGTAGGTCGATCGTTTTTCCTTGTTTGCTTTTATGGATTTATTTTTTGATCTCAGTGGCAGGTCGATGGAGTTCACTTGGTGCAGTTCACGGACCATATTGGCAGACCTTGGTGGCAAGTTGATGGTTTGGTTTGGTTTATGGATTTATTTTTGGACCTCAGTGGCAAGTTGATGGAGTTCGCTTGGTGCAGTTCACGGAGCTTATTGGCAGAACTCAATGGCAGGTCGATGGTTTTTACTTGGTTTGGTTTATGGATTTATTTCTTGACCTCGGTGGCAGATTGTTGAAGTTCACTTGGTGCAGTTTACGGATCTTATTGGCAAACGTCAGTGGCATGTCGATGGTTTTTACTTGGTTTGGTTTATGGATGACTTTAGCGGCAGGATGATGGAGTTCACTTGGTGCAATTCACGGAGTTTATCGGCAGACCTTGATTGCAGGTCGATGGTTTTTACTTGGTTTGGTTTATGAAATTATTTTTTGACCTCAATGACATGTCGATGGAGTTCACTCGGTGCAGTTCATGGAGCTTATTGGCAGACCTCGTTGGCAGGTCGATGGTTTTTACTTTGTTTGGTTAATGAATTTATTTTTTGACCACAGTGACAGGTCGAGCATTTTTCAGTGGTCGGATGTAGGTCGAACTCGACTGTCATGATTGATTGAGAAAGCAGAAACGACAAGCACATGAAATGTGATACGATAAGTACATTGCACAAGGATGGTGTGGTAGACGAGGGGGTTACGTTGAAAAGACGCATGATTTGAGAGGACAAACAACAAGATTGAATTTGAACTGATGGGCGACAGGACGAGGTGATCGCAAAGGTTTTTCTCTGAGCGAAGAGAGCTCGAATATTGTGGTAAAAAAACACCTGATGTGAGTTCAAATTCTTAAATTCAAGACTTCGGAGAGAGATCGAGAAAATCTATCAAAGTATAATGAAAGTCCAAGTAAGCAGATTGAGAGATATCAAAGGAAGGCCGACATTGCAAAATAATGTGCAAAAGTATCTACTCTAGGAATTAATGTTCAACCTGAATGTGGCATCATGTCATTCATATTTTGACATCATTGGAAGGTCATTCAGCTTTTTACCTCGGTGGCATATCATTCGGTTCTCTAACTCAGTGGCAGGTCCTTCGATTTTCGACCTCATTGGAAGGTCATTCGATTTTCGACCTCAGTGGCAGGTCATTTGATTTTCGACCTCATTGGAAGGTCATTTGGTTTTCTATCTCAGTGGTAAATCATTCGGTTCTCTACCTCAGGGGCAGGTCATTCAGTTTTCGACCTCATTGGAAGGTCATTCGATTTTCGACCTCAGTGGAAGGTCATTCAGTTATCTACCTCATTGGAAGGTCACTTGGTTTTCTACCTCATTAGCAGGGCGTTCAGTTCTCTACCTAAGTGGCAGGTCATTCTACTTTCGACCTTAGAGTTAGGGCATTTGGTTTTTAACCTCATCGGCAAGTCATTTGGTTTTCGACCTCATTGGCAGGTCATTCGGTTTTCGACCTCATTGGCAACACATTTGATTTTTGACCTCATTGGCAGGTCATTCAGTTTTTGACCTCATTGGCAGGTCATTTGATTCTCTACCTCAGTGCCAGGTCATTCAGTTTTCGACCTCATTGGAAGGTCATTCGATTTTCAACTTCAATGGCAGATCATTCAGTTCTCAACCTCAGTGGCAGGTCATTCGGTATTCTGCATCATTGGAAGGTCATTCGGTTTTCGACCTCATTGGAAGGTCATTCGAATTTTGACTGGCAGGTTATTCAGTTCTCTACCTCATCGGAAGGTCATTCGATTTTTGACCTCAGTGAAAGGTAATCCAGTTTTCGACCTCATCGAAAGGTCATTCGGTTTTCGACCTCAGTGGAAGGTCACCCGATTTTTTACCTAAGTGGAAGGTCACCCGGTTTTCGACCTCAGTGGCAGGTCATTCGATTTTCAACCTTAGTGGAAGGTCACTCGATTTTTGACCTCAGTGGCAGGTCATTCGACTTTCTACCTCAGTCGATTTTCTACCCCATTGGCAGGTCATTCGGTATTCGACCTCATTGGTAGGTTATTCATTTTTCTACCTCATTGGTAGGTCATTCAATATTCAACCTCATTAGTAGGACATTCGGTTTTCTACCTCAGTGGAAGGTCATTCGGTATTCGACCTCATTGGAAGGTCATTCGATTTTCTACCTCAGTGGCATGTCATTTCTATCTCATTGGCAGGATATCCAGTATTCAACCTCATTGGAAGGTCCGTCGATTTTCTATCTCAGTGGCAGGTCAGCCAGTTCTCTACCTCAGTGGCAGGTCATTTGGTTTTTGACGTCATTGGAAGGTCATTCGGTATTTTTATCTCAGTGGCAGGCCATTCGGTTCTCTACCTCATCGGAAGGTCATTCGGTTTTTGACCTCAGTGGCAGGTCATTCAGTTTTCTACCTCATTGGCAGGACATTCGGTATTCTACCTCATTGGAAGGTCATTCGGTTTTCTACCTCTTTGGCAGGTCATTCGGTATTCGACCTCATTGAAAGGTCATTCGGTTATCTATATCAATGGAAGGTCATTCGGTATTCGACCTCATTGGCAGGCCATTCGGTTTACTACATCAATGGCAGGTCATTTGGTTTTCTATCTCAGTGATCATTCGGTTCTCTAACTCAATGGAAGGACATTCTATTTCCTACTCGTTGGCAGATCTTTCAGTGCTCATTCGGAGGCCATTTGGTAGTCATATAGGTCTCTCGGTGCTCATTTAGAGGCCATTCGGTGGTCACTTAGGATATTTGGTGTTCATTTAGTAGTCATTGGATTCATTTGATGGTCATTCATGCTATTCGAAAGTCATGCGGATCATGCAATACTCATTTGGTGACCACTCGGTGGTCGATGATTTATTCAAATTAAAACCTTAGTGACAGGTTGAGGGCTTATTAAAACTTCAAAAGTCAAGTTCTGGTAACCAATAAAAAATATTTAAAATATAAAAATAATAATAATAATAATTATATTCAAATTATTAAATGAATGGTTTTTAATATTAATATATTCGGACAAAATATAATGCCAACCATATAATATATTATTTAACACAAAATATTAAATTTCATTAATTATATGTGCATTGATATCATAATAATGATATTGATTAATCCAAATAATATTTAATATAATTATTATTTTGATAGTCGTGTGAAATCAATATTAAAAACTCCACATTAAAAAATATCTATATAATTTATCATATAATTTAAATAAATCCCACATTAAAAATATCCTAATTGTAAAAAAATAATAATTATAATTATTTATTTTTGAAGTAAAGGAGTTGCAACGTAGGTATTTAACGAGAGTGCACTCAACGAAGTTAGAACATAACTAAATAACTAAAATAGCGGAAGCAATAAACCTAAAATGTAAAAAACTTCTTCAGGGAAGCGTCCAACTTTCCCTCAGAGATCTTTCATTGATAAACCGTTTGTGCACACTTGTACAGTTTGGACTTACACGACTCGAACTCCCTTCTAGTCTAGCCACAACTACACACGATCCTATCAATTACTTCTCCAGCCACGTCCCATGGACTTTTTAACCAACACTTAATCCCTAAGTGTTAAACACGAAGATGTCTGAATAAAAACAAAGAAAACAAAATAAAACGACTTCAGTTCTTCGATTTGTAAGAACACCGAAAACTGAATCATGAACAAAAACAAAAAACGAAAGACTTGAAGCTCAAATATTGCGAGGATTATGAGAATGTCAGCAGCCTTAATTCGATCTTCAAGTAGGGTATATATACAACTCCCTTAGGCATGGAGTCTTCTCCAAGTTGTTTCCTTCTTTCTTGATTTTCTTGATCTTCTTTCCAAATAAAATGTCGAAAAATGGAAAGTAAATCTTGACTTGATCTCCTCATGATCTTCACTCGATCTCCTTCATGCAACCACGCGTTTTCCCTCTGTCCGCCATGAACAAAGATTTTCTACAAAATAATACCATAATAAGATCATGCAATCTCTCATATATGTATATGTAAAATAAATAAGATATTAGGAAATAAACATGAGTAAAAGAACTTCCCTTTTTATAGATTCCTTGTGCTTGTAGGAACATATCGTCAATATATTTATTTTTGAACTTATGCCAAATAAATATACTCTTTCAGGAGTAAAAAAAATCAAGTATCATAACTGAAAATTGTGACATTTGGTAATCCTTTATATATATAATTTCCAATATTTAATTTTCGTATATTAACTAACTCATTACATAATAAATATAAACAAAAAATTAAAGTAAAATATTTTCCATGAAAAATGTGTGTTGTATAAGTGAATAAATTTCATAAATAAAATTTTATTTATTGAATAGATAATATTTCGATCATTTTAAACCATAGTAAATGAACATAAATTTGTTAGATTAAACTCTGGTTAATTATTGAACAATTTGAGTATTATAGATTGTCAAAAGAATATAAGCTAGATAATTCAAGGCATTTATTATACTTTTAGAAATTATTTATATAATTTATAAAATTCCTATATTAAAATATCAAGTATAGACAAATAAGTAAATAAATAAGGAAAAATAAAATGATAAAATTATTTAACCTATGTTTATATTATTATTTACTTGAATATTGTGTTCATAATTCGACGTATTATCTTAAATAATTTAACAATATTAAAAAAAATAAAAAATATTATACGTTATGTGTACGAGTATCAATACTAGTTCTTTTAATATTATAAATTGTTAAATGGCACATGTTTAATACATGTTTTTTTGTGCTAGTAAATTATACAACTAAAATAATAGTTTTGGTAAAGAGCCATCAGATGACTTCATAAAATAATAATGATGGTTGCCTTGAAAAATTGTTTAACTATTTTGTTTTTGCGTGCAAAGGAAAAGTCACTCAAGATTTACAGTATACATCTTTACTATTTTGTTTTCGCATGCTTAGAGTATCTTCATTGGTCTTTCCATTGCTCTATTTTGTTGTCATGTGATACAAATAATCCTATGTGGCATGAAAAATGTCTAGATTGCTTTCTAGAAGTAGAAGTCATTGTAAACAACTTCTATTATATATTATATTATTTAATTAATTTATCTCTATTATCCAACCAATTACAATTTTACACATCACAAATGATACCACAATTAACATTAACCATTGGAGATAATTTTTTAATTTTCTTTCTACATGGCATACAACACAAAATGGACAATGTTTCATTGGAAATGCTCATATCTTCTAAAATGTAAAAGGTTTTAAATTTAAAAAACGGACATCTTTACCTTAAGAAAAAACAAACAACCTTTACCGGCATGATCATGTACATTTTATCATTTTCACTACTTTGTGCATGACCATTTTAGTGTGGTTTTTTTTACCAATCATACCAAATCATTTTCGATCCTGAATTTATTGACTTTTTCAAATTTTAAGTTGTTACTTTATATATTAGTAAATTATTTGGTTGTCACTTTATATGAATAGATTAGTTGTTACTTTATATATTAATAAATTATTTGGAAAAGTCAATAAAATTCATGATAAGAATTGTAAAATAGTTTTAAAATATTTGGAAAAGTCAATAAATTTCCATCTAAATATTTCATTGTTACTGAAGTTTGAAATATTTTTCAAAAATATTTAAATAATTCCAACTGAGATACATGTTTAAATTTGAAATTCAAAAATAAAATTAATTCTGGAGTCAGATAATAATTACATATTATCTAATGAAATAGTTCGTAAAACATGCGGCATACAATCGTGTTTAAAAATTTAAGGTTTGAACTACTAATAAATAGTTTGTATAAAGGCCATATTTATCTCAAGACATTTTATCTCACTACAAATTTAAATTTTTTCACATAAATGTTTTATTTTACACGGAACAATTGTAATCCAATAATTTCCAACACCATAGAAATTCATGAATGGAAAAAAAAAAAAATGGACTGATATGAGTATTTAATTAAAGAAATGAGATAAAAGTTCACATTACTCATTATAAAATTACTCATTATAAAACTATTTTCTAGTAGTGGTTCAGTTAAAAGATTTTATTTTTCACTACAGAAGATTCTTTCATTCTTTATAATAAAAAGGTAATATTTGATTTATAAATATATTGAAAATCGTATTTCATTATTTATATAAACAATCTTAGTTCATCGTATAGAATAATTTAAATATTTATACATGTTTTCAAAAATAGTTTTAAATTATTTATGTAGGTTCACACATTTTTTTTACAATAATATAGAAAATTTTAATATTTGTATACATGTTATTAAATATTTTAGGTATTTTTAATATTTTAGATAGGTATCATTTATGCATTATTAAACAAGTTAATTTTTATGTAACATGTCCAACAAATTAGTGTAAGTAAGTTACATATGTCCACCCATTATTTTTTATAAACATTATTTAATATTGTATGTTCATCCCATATTTTTTAATCCACACGTATTCGTTATCCAACAGCTTCAATATTTTTTTTTTTTTTCGAAACGATAGAAATTTTATATAACTAAAAATACGTAATTACAACTAGCAGACATCTAGAATAGCCAAGCAGCCACACAGCTAAATTTAGGAGGCCTACATAAATGTAGCCTAGAAGCAACTACACTAACGCACCCACAATACAACAAACTATACAGCTCCACAGCTTCAATATTCAAAAAATAAAAAATAATTAAAGAAAAAGAAAAATAGTGATGGCGTCATGTATTTTTTCAGGTTCACAAATTTATCCCCCAAACAAACATATTTACAATGATATAAAAATAACTTTATGACGTTGCGAACTCATGAACGACAGGAAGAAATATAAAGAAAAAACTCTCGAATATCTCCACAATCCCGACCGGACCAATTTTATAGGACGATAACTTGGTATACTCCTGAGCAAAAAATCGTATCTTCTTTAATATTTGTGTTGTCAACTTCTCCTTAGCAGACGCACTGTCCCACATGCTAGCCAATGCCCCTCCACGTTCTGAAGGATTTATATTAGTTTGACCCTTTTCGTTGACACGTGGCACCTGGGGGACTTGGTCTTTATCTCCACAGATAATATTAATAACTACAAATGGTATCTTAAAGAGATCCTGGACAAATTCGTGATTCCAAAGGGTTGTTGAGTCCTTAGGGAGTCACGCTTGTACTCTGTGAACTTGATTGGAGAAATTTTCTTTAAATTCTTGATTTGCATCTGAAAGTTGCTTTTCGTGTTGCTCAACTAGACTCTAATGGTTACAGTTACTCCTCCTCAAGCAAGCTCTGCAACACCAGTCGGCTTCGCCTTTGCCCTCGGAGGCCCCTCCAACAGCTTCATTGGCCGCCGTTTCTGTGGTTTGAAGGACGTCCCCATCTCCTCCTTTGACCACTCCATCTACCTCACCGACCACGTCGTCATAAAAAAGAGGCAGACCTTTATACCCAGTTGACCCATCAGCATAAAAAATAGGTAAACCTGTATATTCGGTCGACCCCTCGTCATCAAAAAGAGGCGGATCCTCATATTCAGTCGACCCCTTATCAAGCCGCCGGAAAATTTCGAGATCTCGATCTGGAAAGAAGCCTCCCATCGCTGATCTTCGGTAAGTAGTCCTAGTCTCGTGCTATCATATTACCAATAGGACGTACCTCAGATATGGTAACGTCACAGTCACCACCACCGACAAACGGTTGAGGCGATTGGGAGCAGGTGCGCCCCTCTTGTACCCCGACTGCGTCCAACATCCATTTCCCTGCGACCGCCACATCCTCAGTCCGGCATGGTTCGTTTGCCTACCATGGAAAGGGGTACGTAGAGCCAATCAGATGTCTTCGAGCCCCGCAGCTAAATCCACGACCTGACATATCAACGTCTCGCCTTGGCGTCCCAACGCCTCCGTTTGGCATCCCAGTGCATCAATCAAGGCGTCGCGCCTGTCATCGGCATCGTGAAAGAATCGTATTGGTCTGTATTTTGTATGTTTTTGTTGTTATTTTGTGTGTTTTCATGTGTTTTATTTGTGCTCGTTTTATTTTGTTTTAAGTTTTTCCCGGTCCATTTAGTCGTTTTTGCTCGTTTATGTATTTTCGTGTTTTTTTTATGTCTTGTGATTTTTATTTCTCTTTTTATCTTTTATTTTGTAGGAATTTACGTTTCGAAGAGTCGTCGGAAAATCACCGAGAAACTTGCCGAAAAAGTTCCTGGAGAGTTCCCAGCCGATCACCTCGGTTGGTGCCCAGTGGACCCGAGACTGCGCAGACCCGTGCGCTTCCGGGCCTGGTGCCCAGTGAGACGTGCGCGCCCGTGCCCGAGATCCGCCCAACGTTCGCTCAGTCCCGCGCGCTCCCTCGATCGCACATGGCCGTGCTCCAGCGCTCGAGACCCACAGATTTCTGCCTGGCGGCTGCCAGCACTCGCCCAACACCATTTTGGACGAGTTTTTTCCACTAAATGTGTGTGTTTTTAGTGTGTGTTTGTGGTGTGCCTATAAATATACTTATTTCTTGGTATTATGGGAACCAATTCCTCATTTGCAAGATTTTTTTTCTTAGTTTTTTTCTTCTCACTCTCTCTCTCTCTCTCTCCCTCTTTCTACATTTTATTTCTCTCTCTAAGGGTTCTAAGACCCTATTTTTATTGTAATATTTCTCCATCAAGATTGCAACTTTCCGGCTTATTTCTTCTCGTGGATGCACTAGAGACTTGCAGACTTCGTTTAAGATCTAATTGGAGACTTAGTTGAAGGTCCAAGATCTCTTCAGTATTTTATTGTCTTTACTTATCGGATTTTTCTATGGTAAATGTAGGAGTTTTCATGAGTAGAATACGCATTCATCCACATGAGCTAGGAATTATGTGATTTTGTTGTTGATTGCATGAGCGAGAATTGATTGAGAGCTTGATTGGTTGATTTCTGAGTGACGATTGTTTGATTACATATTCCCGAACCTATGAGTGCCTTCTTTCCATCTCGGGTCTTAGGGTACCTTGTTATTTTCCTATCTATTTTCTCTTTTTCTTGCAACTAGTACGTACCTCGTGCGATGCACGGGACAGAGATATTAGATGAGTTATTTTCACACTTTTTCAATTTATGTCTAAAAAGCAATAGATTTATCATCTATTTTCAACCTCATTTGATCAGCGTTAAGTCTAAAAAACAATAGGTTATAATCAATTTTTTACCTTTTTTAATCAGCGTTGTTTTTCTAAGTTCTAACATAATTCTACAATTATAAGGAAAAGCTTCTCGACCCTTCTCTCTTCCGGGAACAAATTGTCGCCCAATCTTCATCGTCTCTCCTCTGATTTGAAGCCGTCTGCCTTCCTCAGCGGCCATCGAGCTTCGCCGGCGGTCGATGGCCCTTGGCCGCTTGGATCCCTCATTTTTTTTCCGCTCCTTTTTCCGATTTCATTAGAGGAAGCCCTTGCCGGTTGCGGATGGGCTCCATCTTTCCGGCGTCAGTTCGTGACTTCAGGTGGGTGGGTTCTCTGGTGTGTGGTAGTGGAGCCGTGGTGCCGTTCCTGGGGTGGAACACGACTCGATTGCTCGGCGACTTGCTGCTGAGCGATGAGACGTTGCTATTGCTTAAGGTCACCCCTCGGTCCTCTGATTGCGGGTTGCACGGGGCCGTCGCACCGATTCTTCTCTCTGTGGAGTTGTTCGGGGTGGTGGTGCTGCAGAGTGCGGTGATTTTGGGCACTTTCCAGGCGATTTGGGATCGGGGCTACGGCCGTGGCACTCTATTGTCCGTTCGGGGCAATTTGGTGTTATGGCCGTGGTGCGGGTTGGCCTGCTATGGTTCCGGGGTTGGAATTTCGTCTCCAATAGGCACCCGAATGGTTTAGGCAGTTTCGGGGTCGGCGTTCTGGCTACGGAATACGTGGTCAACTTGTTTCCGTTATTTCGACTAGGTGATGTTGTTTAGGAAGGGCCATTTAGGTCCACACCTTCGCTTTCTTCCCACATTCACAAAAGGGGGAAACTGTTTGTCCCATTTTTGTTGCGTTTTTCGTGTTTATTTTATCCTTCTTTTTCCCCCGTGTTAGGTCGTTTCTTTATTTTTTAGTCCGTTTCGTATTTTATTATGTGTTTTTCTTGATTTTGTGTCTTTAGGTGTTATTTCGTTTGTTTTCTCGGTTTTCTTCGTGTTTTGTCATTTTTGGTGTGTAGGTCGGGAGCTTCGGGTGAATCTTCTCTTCAGCAAAAGTTTGTTTCGAGCGCATGTTCTAATAGAGGGGTTCGTTGGTGATGCATAGCAAAAAACGGAACTCAATTCTGAGTTTGGACCAACCCAAACAAACCCGAAACGTAAAATTGCGCAGTATAGTCCAAAGTCGCGACTCGTGAGACTAAAGTCGCGACTCGCGAGATAAAAGTCGCGACTCGCGAGAAAAACAGAGCTGAAGGTGCAGTACGCTAGCACGAGTCGCGACTCGCGAATTATGTCGCGACCAAATCCCTGAAATTGAAGATCTTGACGACGCGCGACTCGCGACTCGAGGTGTCATGGATGTCGCGACTCGCGACTCGCGACTTATCGATGCGAATTTCGAGATGCGGGTTTTAACATCAGATTTTGGACCTAGGGCTCATTATTGGACTCCAGACTTTGTTTTTAGACTTTTTCTCTCTAGAAACTCATTCCGTTCAATGCTTTTTCACTTTTGATTGGATTTGGAGATTGAAAAACTTCTTTTTCTTGCTTTGGATTTGGATTGTTCATTAGATTCCACTATTGATTCTCTATTAATCGTAAGTTTATCTTTTCAATTAATCCTTGAATATGAATGCTTGGGTTCTTGAGATGAATTGTGTTGAATTCCATATGAGTAACTAATTCGTTTGCTAGGGATAGGGGATGATGATGATGTTTAGAATTTAATTGTGATTATCATGCTTGTTGATCGTTCAATTTATGCGAGTTGTGCTTAACTAGGGTTTATAATTCTCGTGCATTGAATGTTGAATATTGTCGAAGAGTGACACTTCGATTTGCAATTGAATATGATTCGTTCTTGTGTGATGTTTTTAAATCCAATGAACTAGTAGATTAACAATCGTCTAGGATAATTAATCAACTCTTAGAACCGAAAGGGGAGGAGTTGATCGATCTAGGCTCGTATGAAATAGACTTGTTCGGAAACGTATTGTCTATGTGTTGAGTGATTTGCATGATTTACCGTCTATGATACCCTTTTGTTACGAAAAGTTATTGAGGATTAGTCTTTAGACGTTAGGTTATTCGAACCATCCAACCGAATGATCTTAGCTTGATATTTGCATTGGTTAGAAAATCATCGTCCCCGACTCCTTAGCTTCTTATCATCTTATCCTTTGATCTTCATCTTTGCTTTTAAGTTTGATTTCGCATTGTTTGAATTCTCTTTCATAGTTGATAATTAAAAATCACTATCTTGATTAGAGTGTTTAGGATTTATTTTTCTTTTATGTGTTATCAACACCATTCCTAGATTCCGAACCGTCTTCCTTGAGAGATCGACCCGGGGAACGAATCTTTCGATTCGGTACTCGGCAAAAATATATTTTGCTACAACAGAAACCCTGGGGGTACTGAACGTCGAGGACATGGTAAATTTGTGACTCCCGAATTTGGCAAGAATTTCGCAAGAGCTCGCAACAGTTTTTCCGATTGAGCGATTAGGGTTTGTGTGTGTGCAATTTTCCCTCTAATTTAAGGCATTAGTCGATCTATATTCCCGACGTGGCGCATAAAAGAAAAGAAAAAATGAAATCAAAATCCATGTCAGCAGCCGGTAAGAATAACCTATGGTAGCTGGTGTGAGGACAATTTCTTACGATTTTTGGCACTTACGGGACGTTTTTCAAAAGTGGGTATCGGAGAGGACTAAATCTCAATTTGGGTCACTTACAGGACTAAATCTCTAATTTTTCCTACAATTGGATCCAATTTGACACAATATTCCATTGATTCTTTCAGTTGTCCGCTTCATGGAATTAGATTTATTGTTGTATTGTTGTATTGTGCAGGGAATTAATTCTTTCAACTTGTTGATTATGTTTCCTTCAATACCATGATTTACTAAGATTTAGGGATAATGTTGATTTGAACAATTAATTTGTTATATATGTATACTCTTACTACACACGTTTTATAATTTTTATATATATTGACTTGAACATAAAATAACTCACTCATTAATTAAGGTATTTTGTAATAAATATTTTTAGATTGAGTTGTAAATTTATATATAAACAATTTTGAATGTTTGTTTCAGAAACTGTAGTTAATTAAAATATTTCTAATAAATTATGTAGCAATTAATTGTGATTATGTTTTTTCTAACAAAACGTGTAGGATATAATTGTGATTTGAACAAATTATGGAAAGGAAATTTGGAGATCATGGAAGAGATTTTCTTTGAGTAGATCATATTAATTTAACTGAAATCTTATTAAAATCATGGAAGAGACTTTCTATAGTATTGATTTTTATTAAAATCTTATTTTATTTTTTTCCTTTTTTGACTGAATTTGCCGCATTTGTTGACTGATTGTATTATGGTAAGATTTTCTTTCTTTCTTTTTTTTTTTATCTGTTTGTAATATCTGCCCACCGCAATTTATCACCAAATCTATGTTATACAGATTTTAATTGGACTTTTGAAATTCGAATTTTCAAATACCGCCCATTCTCAAATAATTTACTAATAATAGTAAATCTGAAATATTTTAGCGGGATTTCAGTTGCTTTTTTCGGTAAATGCCAAACCTTTTTATATTTACCAATGAGCAACCCGTGCAATGTACGGTGAGGTTTGTTTCTCAAAACTTTTTAAAACTTTATTATATATATATATATAATTATTGAATATTAAGCATTTCATAATAGGCAAGAAGAGAATTACGCGAGAGACGCTGACATATAACTCGACATGAAGCCAACATGAGATAAGGATTGACAATGACTCCTATTTACGGTCAATCTGTTTAACGGTAAGATTGGATAAAAATAATTTGAATTTTTCAAGTTCAAACCCAAATAAAAGCGGAATTATTTGAAAAAGTTTCAAAATAAAATTATCATTAAATTGATATAATTTTAGTTTATTGAAAACTATACATTATATTAACTTGTCTAAAAGAACATAAAACATGTCTACTTAAATATTAAAAAAACCAAAGTTATTATATAATATATGTAAAAATACATAAAATATCCTATATTATTCTTGAAAATGTGTCAAGTCGCTTAAATTTTTTATAAACTATTTTGGAAGAAAACTTTGTTTAAAAACACTTAATTTAACATATAAATATATAATATAAGATGTGTAATAAATTTTTCTAAACAAAAGTATATAAAATATTATATGCATAAATAATATGTATTCCAGCCTAAAAAATAAGTTATTACACAGTATTATCTGGGAATATTATGATAGAAGATTTCTAATACAGTATCATAGAAGATATTACTCAAAATATTTGCATTTGATTTTACTTAAAAATCAATTAATCGATTTACGATTGTTAATGTACAAAAAGTAATGGAAAGAATTCAAATTTGAAAAAGGTGTTGTAGTTAGATAAATTTCGGAAATAAAAAATTTCACACGATTCTGTACTCGGAAATTTTCAAAACTTGCACTAAAATAATTTGAACCATTTATATTAATTTGGATTCTTTTCTCATATGCACACCAAATTGACCGTGTGATTTAAATGGTCCATTTAAAACTATTCTGGAAAATATCTAGAAGCTCCTAAATTGTTTTATACAATTAAACTAAGATTGTTTATATAAATATTATTAAATACAATTTTTTATATATTAATAAATCAAATGTTCTTTCTTATTATAAAAAATTAAGAGGTTTCTTTAGTACAAAATAAATATAAACTTTTAATTGAAACACTGTAAACAAAACGGATTTGTAATAGGTAATGTGAATTTTTATCTCAAATTTCAATTAAATACCGATGTAAATCTTTTTTTTAGGCAATGTTTTTTTTTGCTAAACATTGCCAAACTTGAATTTCTATAAAATTTTAGGCAGGATTTTATATAATATTTCAGCTAAATGTTTTATCTTTTTATATATTAATAGATATTCATATTTAGGTCGTGAATTTTTGTAAATTAATAATTTTTTTACATTCTATGATTATATTACGGAAAATAAGTTGTTTCAATCAAATAAGTTATATGTTATTTCAATTAAAGAATATAAACCACCAAAAAAAAGAAAAAATTAGAAGTTAGGCCATAAAATAATGTAATTTATTATTATTTACGAAAAACAAATCAATATATTTGCACACAAAATTTCTAAATATAAATAATTTATAGAGGATTGAAGTTTATCAATGTTTATTATATCATCCTTTATTCTCGAAATAATTTATTGTTTGATTTACAACACTAATTTGAATGGAAAAAAATCCATAATTGTTGGGATATCTCTATTTTTTAGCATATAAATCTCCAAATTTGTTACCAATAAAAATGGAATCAATATTTAAGAAATGAATTAAAATTTGGCATAAGAATCTCCAAATTGTTAGTTACCATAAGAATCTTCAATTTTTTTGGGATATCTAAATTAAATTTGATTCCTAAAGATTCACTTGTGTTTAATTTTTTTTTTTTTAATTTTGACTAATAGTAAGTCAAACCATTTATTTTTTGGTCAAACTTACTATAAAAGTATTTTTCCAACAACCTCTTTATATTAATATAGATATAGATATAGATTTGAGGTCTTGCTTGCTTTAAATTTCGAATCTTGCTTTCAATTTAGTTTAAAGTTGCTACCTTTTATTCAATCCAAACACCAAATCGCGAGTAGAGTTGTTTAGGACCTTTCTTTCCTTTCTTGTGTTAGCCAATCGTTGTCCGAATTTGTGTCTGAACAATCGTCCTTCGAGAAGACGACCCGAGCGAGATCTTTCGATCGTACTCGGCTAAAAAACTACAACAGTCTGTTGATACCAACTGACTTAACGAAAACGTGAACGATAGAAAGAAAAAAAAAATGGAAAACTCTCAAATATCTTATTAATCCAATTCAACCGATTGAAACTCAAGATATAAGATAATAATAATCTTTAAATAGAACTCCTAAAAAACTCTAATCTTGTCTAACAAGTAAATGATAATTAATTATATTTCCTACCAAATAAAAGACTTGAATAATTAAATAACTTTATGAACAAACCTAGAACTAAAATACTAACCATATATAAAAGAAATAAATAATTAAATTAAAAATTTTAAAATATATGCTTGTCCTCATCTCCTATCACTTTAAAAATTAATATCCACTTTTTCAAAGAATTTCGTACATAACAACTTAAAGAACCAATTAGAATTGGAACAACTTCGTACCAATACAATTAAAACTTCAGTCCTTTTTTTACAAAATAGATACAAAATAAAGTTAATTTGTGAAATTGCAGACCAAAAAACGAGTAAATAAAATGAAAAACAACCAACTCAATGGACTAAATTTATTTTCTTTCATATAATATCGTGAGTTGCTTTTCTATCTTCTTAAAAATGGGGTCAAATTGATTGACATTGGAATTCTGGAATTTAATAAACTTTTCATGTAAAAAAAAAAGATTAATAATATAATTAAGCATATAGAAAACAAAGACCCAAAGAATCTGCCTACAAAGATAGAGAAGATTTCACAACATGATTGCCTCAATTAAACAATTAAAAGCTCTTCTTTTCCACCTAAATGAAACAAAATACAAATTCTAATTCCTCTCTCTATATATAGATATAAAATGCAAAGAAACTTAAACTCCATTACCAATTCTCCCTCTTCACTTGCTTAACTATGGCAGTGTTTCTATTTTATCCCCTCCTAATTACTTTTTTGTTATTATTCTGTCAATCAGTTTTGACATTTCCACACCATAAGATACCTATTAAGTTGTCTCATGAGCTTCATAAACAAAAACTATTGTCCAAACACATTTTCTTCAATCAATCTGCCCCACTTTCTAAAGGTTATAAGACTCACTTTTACCCACAAACTTTAGATCATTTCAATTATGGACCCACGAGTGATACCACATTCAGGCAAAAATACATCATAAATGATAAAAATTGGGGTGGCGCGAAAAACAACTCACCTATTATTGCATATTTTGGGTCTGAAGGAGCACTCGCAGATCAGATCAACTATATTACTGCTGCTCTTAATGATATTGCACAATCCTTGAAGCCTCTTCTTGTTTTTATTGAGGTAAGTTATCCACTCCATATAATTTATATATATAATATATTGACTTTTCATTAAGCTAGAATTAATCGTCATACAAAATTTGTCCTGGAAATGATAAAAAAAAAATATGAAAATGGAAATTGCGGAACTAAAATTGATATAAATAATTGTGTTGTCGATACTAATTAAAAATTGTGACTGCCCCAAAATTATTGGGATAAATTAAAATGAAATTTAACCTCTATAAATTCTTATATTTTGGATCCTATATATAGAGGAACTTTTCATGGAGAATGCCTCTTCTCAGTCCGAACCTATATATATATATATTGTACTATTGTCTCCGTTTTAATTTCAGTACTCCATGTGTTTTTCAGTATAAATAACGTATTTAATGTAAAATTTTCTCACGCTACAAATATCTATGAGTATATGATAAATAGATTGTGACGGGCACATACACAGAATTAGACAAAATACAAGGAGACTATACTATACGAGTATTCTATACTTTAATTTTAATGTTTATTTATCAAGAAACCAGAATGCGGTGGGGAGTACTCATGTCAGAAATTCTATGGCGCCTATATGGGCACCATATGGTGCCATAATCTTCACGATCTAACGCCTAATATTCATTGTGAAATTGATAGAATGGATATTAGGCGTTGGATTGTGAGATTATGACACCATATGATGCCCATATGGGCGCCATAGAATTTCTGCGTATAATACACGGATATTGTACTAGTATATATATAATAGAGTTGAAAATTTTTAAATGATAAAATTTTATTACATGACACACAAAACCCTTCCATACTTGTAAATAGTTTATTCTTATAAATTCACAATGAATATTAGGCGTTAGATCGTGAAGATTATGGTACCATATGGTGCCATAATCTCACAATCCAACGCCTAATATCCATTCTATCAATTTCACAATGAATATTAGGCGTTAGATCGTGAAGATTATGGTACCATATGGTGCCCATATGGGCGCCATAGAATTTCTGGTATTATACGGGTACTTGTTGAGAAATTTATACTTAAATTTCAAAAGTAAGACAATAATTCTTTTAAATTTTAAATACTTTTTAAAAAATTATATGATTATTTATATTTAAAACGATCACCGCCACATATACAACTTATCATTTCATATTATAATATTTTCTTCAATTTATTTTTTAATTAAAATTAATAGATAATTTAATTTTTATTTTTAAATAAAAATATAATTATTTAATTATTCATATATACAATATGGATGTAAAATCAAAGCTAATAAAAAGGTGATTAATTTATAATAAAACTATAATAAATACAAAAGTTAACTTTTAATATGTATTTAAATTTAACTTAGTAACGTGCATTATAATTTAAAAATAAAAATATTAGGGGAAAAGAAAGATTGAGGGAAAAAATCCATGCCTTATAAACCACGTCCAAAATAGAAAACAATATTAAACAACAATTAATGGTCATAAAAAGGGTCATAAATATTTAATATATTTATGGATAATTCCAACCTTAGTTGTATTTAGATTGAATGTAAATTATAAAATCTATCCAAGCCAAATGTCGAATCATGAAATTTTGCCACATAGGATCTTGAAACATCCGAGCCTGCCACTTAGGCTCACCACATTAAGGAATTATATACACACACACACACACACACACACACACATATATATACATTCTTGATCGCCTCAAAGAAGGGTCGACATCGATTTATCAATCTCGAAATGAATCGGTTTAAGGCGGCTAGTCGACCAGTACGACTTTGGATCTCTTTGATCGAAGTAGGGGGACATAGGTCTTAGATCACCCTAATTTTGGACGGGTTCATCTTGATCCCTTTTTGACTTACGAAATAGCTTAAAAATTTTACCCGATCCTAGCCCAAAGGTACATTTTTTAGGATTTAAAATAATAGAATACCGTAACAAAATAATAAACATTGTATTCAACTGAGAAACATGATCGCTAGCATAAAATGATTTCACTAGCATGTCCATCAATGTAAACTTCCATAGTATCACTTATCAGTTCGGCGAACATCTTGTTTACTAGTCGTTGATAGGTGGCCCCAACATTTTTTAGGAAGAATGTCATCATCCAATAGCAATATAGACCTCAAGTTGAGTAGAAGGCAATATGGTCTTGATCATCAAGATGCATGGGTATCTGATTGTACCTGAGTTCAATACCAGAAATGGCATCGACCATGTAACCGATGTGAGGATAGTTATCTTTGGGGCAGGCACATTGAAGTCGGTGAAATCAATGTACAATCGCCATTGGCTGTTGGATTTTTTGACAAGCACCGGGTTAGAGACCCTCTTGAGGTTCACGGATGAACTTGTTGTTGATCAGCATAAAGACTTCTTGCTCCAAAATCTTGTTGGCGATCGAGGCCGAACCTTCTTCTCTTTTGGATGATCACCTTAATCGTTTTTTCGATATTGAGGCGATGGAAACATCCAGGTCGATGCCTTTTGTATCTTCATGGGACCATGTGAAGACATCAAGATTGTTCTTGACGAAATCGATTAATTGAGATCGATACCTTCCTATATGCAAGTACTTGGTGAAAAAGGGCTCGCCCATGCAGATGGAATTGACTGGTTGAGGTCGATCGACAGTTCGTTCTTTTAGCAACATAGCTCATTCCCAAGGAAACGACCTCGATCTCGAGTGAGATTTATCTTATCGTCTTGGGATGGACTGGTTGATGTTGACGAGGAGTCTTCTCTTTTAATAACAAATATTTCTTTAGAGGACAGCGCCAGAACACGTTCACGGGTGGCGTGTTGATCGTCGTAATGAGTACCTTCACTATGGAGAGTGGGGAATTTTAAAGCGTAATAGTAGATGGATGTGGGAGCTTTGAGGCTGTAGAGAGTTGGTATGCCAATAAAAACATTGTATTCAATGATTTTCTCCACTATCTTGAAGCTCTCTAAAATGGTTTGGAAAGGCGATCCTCGGTTGCAAAAAGAGATCGACAAAGTGATTTCGCCAATAGGGAGAACCATGTTCCCACCGAATCTCTAATGACATCGTTCCAGGCATACTTCAGCAAGATTGATACCCACTTTTATAAGGGTTTCGAGAAATATGTAGCTAGCATAGGCTAAGGTGTCCACCATTATGCATTGGACAGGGGCATTGAAGATAGTAACACTAATGACCAAGGTATCTGAGTGGGGATGACAAATTCATACCACATCTTGTTGAGCGAAAGAGACAGAGTGACTATTACTGTCTACCGAATTCTGTGTGATCGACAAACTTATCTGAGCGACACTATAAGCCTTTCGGATGTAAACTTTTTGCTGGCTAAAAGATCCTTGATTTTGGTTTGAAGCCTTAACATCTTGCTTGGTGGAAAAAATTTCAATAGGAATTGTCGATGCGTGTCATCCCATGAAGTGACCGTCTCTCAACGAACTGTATCACATCTTCCCTTATCTCTCAAAGAAAAAGAGAAGAGGCGAAGCTTGATTGCGTCACCCGACACTCCATTGATCCTGATCGTCCCACAAAGCTCCAAAAATTACGCAAGATGCGCGTTCGGATCATCAGTTTCACCTCCCCCAAACTGCTCTGATTGCACCATTTGAATTAATTCGGGACTCAATTGAAATGTATTGGCCGCTATCCTTGGTCCATGGCCTCCACCAAAATATTGGTTTGTCGGCGGTTGGAAAATTGATCGAATTGGGTTGCCTTGCACTGTTTGGGCTTGTTGCTCGGCCAGTTGACATTGCAACTCCACCAAATGCTCTTGGAGTTGTCTTATGAGTTTCACTTGCTCGACCATTGTAATCTCGCAAGACAAAAATCAAGCTTACAATATATACAAAAAAAATATAAGAAAAATAAAATGAAAAATGTCAAAACTAATATCTACTCGCCTTCTTCTAATACTAATTAATTAACAAACAATTCCCGGCAATAGCTAACTATTTTTGCTATTTGCAAGTGTACAGCGTAGCTATATGTAGTGGCGAGCAAAGTCGTATTCCACATAGATTGTTGTTAATTTAATTAAGTACTAAAATAAAGACAATTAAGTATTATATTGACTAATGAATTGGATGATATTGAAATCCTAAGGGGAAAGAAAAAGGCGAAAGAAAACCTAATCCCCCAAATCCACCGGGCCTCGTCCATCTTCAACCCGCCTTTCCCGGCGACGGCGAGATAGGGCCAGTGGTCGCCTTTGACCGCTCGGCCAACCCCCTGTTGTTGTTCGCCTCTGTCTCCGTCTTTGTTGTGGCTGTTGGAAGATTAGTGTTCGGACCTTGGTTGCTGTCGGGTCTCGTGATAGTGAGCCCCGATCTGCCAGTGGATCTTCGTTGGGTCGACAATTGGAGTCTTATCCGCCGATGGGTATTCGATTACCAAAGGTTAGTCCATCGATCTGTTTCAAGTCGGTGTCATCGGTCGGGCTTGCCTTCTGGTGGGGCTGCCAGAGAGGCCCTCGAATTGCCGCGGTCTTTGGTGGTTCAGGTCGGTCGTGCTTGCCTTCTGGTGGGGCTTCTAGGGAGCACTTTGGAGCTTGGATTTCCGGCAGTTTTTGGTGGTGCGGGGAGGAGTGCGGGTCTTCAAGGGTGGAACGGGGCTCTCGCATTTTCGACCCTTTGTGTCGGGGAAGTTGGAGTTGGGGACCAAGTCAGTTTTCACATTTCCACACCATAAGATACCTATTAAGTTGTCTCATGAGCTTCATAAACAAAAACTATTGTCCAAACACATTTTCTTCAATCAATCTGCCCCACTTTCTAAAGATTATAAGACTCACTTTTACCTACAAACCTTAGATCATTTCAATTATGGACCCACGAGTGGTACCACATTCAGGCAAAAATATGTGATTAATGATAAAAATTGGGGTGGCGCGAAAAACAACTCTCCAATTTTGGCTTATTTTGGGGCTGAAGGAGCACTCGAACGTCAGATCCGTAGTCTTGGCAGTGCTCTTAATGATACTGCTCACTCCTTGAAGGCTCTTCTTGTTTTGATTGAGGTAATTATCTACTCCATATATATATATATATAGGAACTTTTGATGTGAAAATGCCTCTTCTCGGTCCCATCCTATAATGTATATTGTATTATTGTCTCCTTTTCAATCTCAGTAATCCATGTGTTTTCAGCATAAAAAACGTATTTAATGTAAAAATTTCTCACGCTACATATATCTCTGAGTATATGATAAATAGATTGTGACTGGCACATGTTGGAAGTTCCTTTGTTAAGTTGACACACCGAGAATTAGACAAAATTCAAGGAGGCTATACGAGTATTCTATACTTTAATTTTAATGTTTATTTATCAAGGAACCAAAATGCAGTGGATGTATTCCCTTTTTTTNTGGTATCTTTTTTACTCAAATCATCAAATTGCATATATATAGCTCGAAATATACAAGTCGTATAACCAACGGGTTACAAAATGTTCAAGGGGATCTCACAACCGAGCATCCCTACCATAACCACACAGGTCATATACTAATCTATTGTAAACCAAAATCAAGTCTACCAATTATCAACAAATACCCAACTAGATAAAGAGGATAACATGGCATAAATATCAACTACAATCATGGCCACCTTCGAATCAATCCCATCCTTCTGCACAAGTTGCTTCCTTAATCTTGTATCAGCTATGAGTATCTCCACCTTATACCATCCTTTCCCCCTGCCTTCTAATAGCCATCTTCTCAGGTCCATCAGTTGCTTTTCCACTGAACATTGTAGGTGAGCACTGGAACCTGTGTTCCTAGAAATGACTCCCTGTTGTACCTCATCATTGATAACCCATATTCTGCCTTCTATCATCCCCCTCAGCCCAAGTACTCCATTAGCACTGAGTGCATCAATTGCTACCCATACTCCTTGAAGTTGCCTTGTTTTGTGGTTCTGAACCCTGCATATATCCTCATATTCTTGCCATTCCATTATAGCCTTTGCACCCACCTGTCTCTCAAAAATCCATTCCTTATTGAAGAGCCAACCGTTTCTTGTTTTCCACAACCACCACATAATATATGATGAAAGTGAAATTCTGTCTTTCCCATTTTTAATCCCTTTGCTGGTACAGATATCCTCCTACCACCCTTTAAAGTCCATCTGATCCTGCTGCAATATACTCCACTCTAATCCAGCTAACTTCCACACTTTCCTAGCTCTTGGATAGCTGAACATAAGGTGTTCCAGATCTTCTTTTGCCTCACCACACCCTCCACATACCCCATCAACAGCCATTCCTTTTTTTTTCCAGGTTCTGCAAAGTTCCCATACAATTTTGGAGACATCTCCAAATGAAATTTTTTACCTTTGGCTTTATGGGCAGCTTCCAAGTCTTTGTCCACATCTACTGTGTAGATTGGTTATTTGAACTGCTCCCTTCCTGCAGCAGCATGTGTTTCCTTTGCCTTTGGATTGTCTGATATGCACTCTTCACTGTAAACTTCCCATCGTTGTTGTGGTGCCATATCAATTTGTCTTTAAGGCCCATCTTACTGATTTGGATTTTAAGGATCAACTCAGCATCATGAGGATTGAATGTTTCCTGTATCAACTCCCTATCCCAATCTTGAGTTTCTGGATCCAATAGATCAGCCACCTTGTTTAGTCTTTACCTGTCCCCTGGAATGTACAAGCAGGTTTGAAATTGTGATTATTTGGGATCCAAAGAGAATCTCAAATATCAATTGACATCCCATTTCCCACCTGGTACCTACCCCCCAAACTCAAAGATTTCCTACCCTCTAACCATCCTTTCCACATCCAGGAATCACTATCTCTCTTTTTGACTAACATGAGATTTTGATTGTGAAAATACTTCCCCTTTATCACCCTGCTCATCAAGATATTTTGATTAGTTAACACTCTCCAAAGCTTCTTAACAATCAAAGCTTCATTGAAGTCTTCAAACACTTTAAAACCTAGACCCCCTTCTGCCTTTGGCTGAGCAATTTTAGACCACTTGACCCAATGAATCTTGTTCCCTCCCTCACTGTTTTTACCCCACCAAAAATTTGCAATGTGCTGACGCAGATCCCTACGAACCCCATTGGCAACCTGAAAACTGACATCACATATATATGAAGAGCAGACAACATAGTTTTAATTAAGATCTCCCTCCCTGCCTCACTCAAAAACTTATTTTTCCAGTTGGTGACTTTAGCTACCACACATTCCTTGACAAAGGAGAAAGTGTCTTTTTTTTTTTACCTACCCAACCCCAGAGGCAACCCCAAATATTTTGAGTACCTAGCAATAGCCACCCCTCTGAAAAGAGAGCAAATATTATTTTTTATCTGATCAGAAGCATTCTTATTCTTAGAGACGAAAATACTGGACTTATGCAGGTTTATGGCCTGTCCAGAAGCATGACAATATAGGTTCAGAATATTCAAGCGAGATTGGGCATGATATGTGTCTGCTTTGCAAAAAATAATGGCATCATTCGCAAAAAATAAATGGGAAACAGTGGGTGAGTGTCTGCTAATCTGGATACCTTTAAAAGCACTATGTACACAAGCTCTGTGGATAAGGTTAGATAAAACTTCTGAAACAATAATAAAAAGATATGGGGATAAAGGACACCCCTGTCTTAATCCTCTAGATGGAGTAACATGACCTTCCACAGAACCACTTAAATTGAAAGAAAAAGATGATGAGCTTATATCTGGATATCCTCTTTCTTAGCTTCACACGTTCTCTCCCTATGTCCTATCTTCCCACAGTAGAAGCAAAAGGATAGAAGATTTTCGTATTGAAACTTCACCCAATGTTCTTCCTTTCCCAATTTCAACACTGTCCCTCTTGGTAACGGTTCAATGACACTGACTTCTGCAAGAATTTTCACTATTTTGCCATGGCCACCTCCTTCACCTGGTGATAGAACATCTAATACTTTTTGAAAGAGTCGACCAACTTTCACTCCTATCTCATCTGATAACCAATGTAGTGGTAGTTTATGGATTTGCACCCATAACTCTACATTAAGTGCTTCATCGTTAAAGTCCACCTCTCCCTGTTTCCATTCTTTCAATAAATGCCCATCAAATGTCCAGGCTTTCCCTTTGAGCACTTTGAGCTTGTCTTCCTCAGTTTGAAATAGGAACTGGAATAAATTATTTCCAATGATTCAGATTGAGAAAGGTCGCAGCGTTCTCCACACCATCCCCATCGTTGTTCGTAACCCTCCTAGACTGGCCTTCTTGTCACCTACAATTTTCCCAATTAAGCTCAACGAACATTCCTGAATCCCCGGTTCAATATCACTGTTTGCTACTCCAATACCCCTTTTTCCTTTGTCTGATAACGCGAATCGATGCATCTTATCTATAATATCCTGCTCCATTGTAGCCGAAATGAACAAAATCTTGTTAACCCTGCACTTAGATAGAAATCTCAAAAGAGCGTAAGTTAGATACCCAAGATGAGTCACCTCAGAAGCAAAACAAGTATTGATTTAAAGATCGGCGAACGAAGGTCGGACCCTAACAGGTTTGGTGATTAAGTTAAGAGACGAGAAAGAATGAAGAAAAAGAGAGAAGAGATGATTTCCACACCGGATGGAACTTTTAAAACCGTAAAACGGGAGGAACTTTCCTAAACTAGAGGAACTTACACAGTGGAGGTACTCATAAGGCTGAAGTTGTGTTTCTGAAAACCATCTATTTTATAGTTTATGTAATTTTGATACTTTTAAGAATAATTTATATATATTGAAAGATATTGTTGGAATAATCTATAATAGTAGTTTACACTTTGTAATTAAATAAATTGACTTATTAGTAAAGGAAATATAGTAAAATATACTTTAATATTTTTGAAAAAATAAATCAAATTATACCTTATTGTTGCAAATCATGAAATTTGGTTAATAGTATGACTTTCTATATAAATAAAATGGTATTAATTTTGAGAGTTATTTTGTGATAATTATCACAATAAAAATCCAGTTCCTCATATTAATTACGAATCACCTCAATTTCTTATCCTCTTATATATTAATTCAAAATGTGTTGAGCCTAAGTGGCAGATTCTCACGCTTTGTAATACTACATGTCACAATGTTATGCTTTTTAGTTAGGTTCTCATAAAAAAATAAGAAACAAAATTGGCTTGGAAAGTACCATTAATAATTTTTCCATCATACATTATTGTCTCCAATCAATCTCTTTTTCATTACCAAATTTGTCTTAAATTTAAATATCACACAAATCCTTCTTTCCTTATTTTATTTTATTTTACAAAGGATTTATCTTCTTTATCATATCTTTTCATTTTTGGTACACTTATTTGCACAAATCACTATTAAGAATTGGCTTTAAATACTAAAATAAAAAATAACTTACTTATTTGCACAAATCACTATTAAGAATAATAAGACGATTATGTTATGACATTGCTTACAAACAATTAGCATTATCTACACTTACGATAGTTGGTTTATTTATATACACTAAAATTAATTAAAAACTATTAACATTGTAAACATATTAAAACTAAGTATAAAATTTTGTAAATATATTGGTAAATATATTAAAAAATATATATTTTCTAAATTCCATATATCATCTATTTTGGCCGGTATTTTTTTGCTATGAAACTGGTGTAAGTGGTATTTTTGCCAAATTGGCATTTAGAGGGTTACTCTACCCGCCGATCAATTGTATCCAATATTACAGTCAATACCAGTTGGTACAATACGCTATTTAGAATATTGTATTTGCCTATAAACATACACTAGTACAACACTCGTGTACTACACGGGTGCACGAAAAAATAATTTGAACAAAAAAAGTTAAAGAGTTTAGTTATTGTAAGCATATACAAAAAAAAATAAAAATAAATGGAAGTTTCATAAAACAAAAACTACTGTACATTTTTATTTTATTTTAATTCTCAAAAAAATTCTTTGTACTTAACATTATTAGTTCTGCTTTAAATTTATCAACATGGAAAAAAAAAAAAATATGATGGACGTGCTAAAATTTATCAACATGGAAAAATAAAATAAGGACTAAAATTGATGAGAATTACGATAAGGGACATGTTTAGTTAAGATTTCATTAATTATATTGATTATCATATAATTATAATATATAATATTAGTTATTCATTATACATTATGCAAACAAAGACAAACTTAAAAATGGTCTAAAACTTATCAACTTGAAAAAAAAATGATGAATGTGACAAATCTTTAGTAAAATGAGATAAGGAAAGAAAGATTTCTGATCTTTAAACTAAAGATAAATTTGGTAATGGAAGAGAGATTGATGGAAGACAATAATGTATGGTGGAAAAATTATTTGTGCCACTTTCCAAGCCAATTTTTTTTTTCAATTTTTTTTCCGAACCTAAATACAAAACATGATTTCGTGACATGTAGGATTTCAAAGCGTGCAAGTCTGCCACTTAGACTCAACGCATTTTGAATTAATATATAAAGGGGATGTCAATTTGTTTATTTTCTTCGAACGAGATTTTGTATGATCTTTAGCATTAGCATGTTGTTTATTAATTGTATATAGGTAATTAGCAATTAATTGTATCTTATTTTACATAATTTGTTTTGATTATTGCAAATGGTACTAAATTATTTCCTTAAACTTTGAAAAAATAATGTGATTAAAAATTATTATTTTAATGTATAACACTTAGCGTCATTTAAAACTAATATTGCAATTTTAAAAGTTTCGACAAATTAAAATAAAAATTTTATGTTTATCTTTAAATATTTTGATGTAAATATTTCTCAATTCAATACCCGTGTAGTACACGGATGTTGCACTAGTTCTTTTGGTAACAAAACAATATATATTCAAAAAAGCAACTATTAAATAGGTTTAGTTTGTAGAAAATATCATTTGAATATGCATAATAAAATTTCAATTATAATTACACAATAAAAATTGAAAATTAATTAAGGAAATTTTATTATGATATTTATCACAATACTACAATAGAATTTTATTTATTAACTTTAATAACAAATCACTGCGATCTTTTATTCATACGATAGAATATAGAAGTATTCATATTAAAATATGTTTAGTATAAAATAATCCAAAATAGTATATTATATGTTTATCCTTAATGGATTTAAAAAATTAATGCTACAAAAAGTATAAGTAAACAATTACTTCTAGGATCATGTATATACGATATTAAAATGATTAACCACATTGTCATTTTCCGAACTATCAAATATGTTATTAGATTATAAGGAATAAAATGTCTATACTTTATATTGTTTCGAATTATAATAAATCAATGAGTCATTTGTCGAACGGACATGCAAATTACTAGTTTATAAACAAAAATCTAAATATTTATAATATATTATTACAAATTATGATGGCAACCCAACGGTTCATCTGTCTAACTATCCATTTAAATTATTAACTAAAATATTGTTTATAATGTACATAGTTATAAACTACAATGATAAACCAACAAGTGATCTATCGGACAAACGAACTCTAATTGACGAAATTTTCTAAGTTTGGAATGAAGTAATTAGACCTCATGCATTGAAGACTTTAATAGACCTCAGAGGAATATCGATGGTGTTAAGATGACGCCTTGGTGGATACATGTAAATTTATCATATGAGAAATTTAATAAGCGTAAAATTTGAAATTTTTAAAACCTCAGAGGCAGGTCAGTGGAATGAGGTTTGTACCAATGTTGATCGCATTCCAAACATCAAAAAAGTTTCAAGTTGAGGTCACCCTATTCAAGATTGTATAATTAATTAGCGAAAAAATGTTAAGTACAGAAACAACACAAATAGAAGGAAAAGCTAATTTTCATTACAAAACA
This sequence comes from Striga asiatica, assembly GCA_008636005.1. Taxonomy (NCBI): domain Eukaryota; kingdom Viridiplantae; phylum Streptophyta; class Magnoliopsida; order Lamiales; family Orobanchaceae; genus Striga; species Striga asiatica. The sequence goes on along the minus strand of BKCP01011959.1, from coordinate 1,299,199 downwards.
AAGAAAAACGATAAACAGAGTACAATTTTCTTCGAAGTACTAAATATAATACAACAAATCGTGGTAAGCTACTGGGGAGCGGTCGAGTTGTTGACAGCCTTAGAAGATTCTGTTGCAACCTCCTCAAGAGTTTAATCAGCGGAAGGCCCAGTGGCGGCCACAATCATGTTGGTAGGAATGACCTCTGTGGCAGGAGGAACCGTAGAGATAGGCTCGACCACAAATGGACGAACTGGGAGTAAAAGTATCTTCTCCAAACCATCTCAGAGAATAGTCTTCTAGAAGATGCTCTCCCACCACTTGTGGTGGACGGGAAGGCCAGGCTCGCTGTCATAGCAAACTGGGTACTAAGGGACTTGTCTTGTGATGATCGAGGATGAAGTGAAACCCGAGATAGTTAAATAATTTATTTATTAAATACATATTCAATATAAAATATAGTAAATAAAATAAATAAATAATATGTATCAAATTTTTTGTTCTATTTCTTTTTACATTATGGTATTTATTTGAAATACAATTACCTAATTCTATTTTATTTATGATTTAAATTCATTTAATTTATTATTTTGATTATACTTATTATTTTAAATATATATTAATTACGAACTAAAAATAAATATAATTAACAAATAAAAAAATATTATATTATATTATTTTTTATAATTTATATATTTTATTTAATTCTATTTTATTTTATTATTTATTATTTACTATATTTTGTACAAATACATAAATATTAATATTAGTAAATTGTAAACAACAGAACATATAATATAGGATTCAATAAAACGTATAATTAAAATTTAATATATTTATTTATTTAGTACATATTTATTTAATATATTATTAAAATTTAATTAAAATTAAATAAATGAAATTAGTATAAAAACAACATAAATTGATAGTAAAAGTTTACTAAAATAAGGTAATTAAACAATATAATATTACTAACTTATTTATTTAATTTACAGATTTTACTTTCGTAATTATTACATATTTAATAAATAGATTATTTATAAGTTTTATAATTAAAAGTGATATAAATTTAGTTATTATTATTATTATTATTGTTATTATTATTATTATTATTATTATTATTTTGGATAAAATGATATTAATTGATATATAATTGAAATCATGTATTCCATATAAGATGTTGTAGACCAAGTGGCTAATGTCCCTCTTTTGTTGTAAGAGGTCAAGTGTGTGAATCCTAGTTTTGGTCATTTTTTTTATTATTCCGCCACCTAACCGCCACGTAAGCAAAAAAGAAAAAAAATTAAATGAAATTATACGTAGGCTGTAATTCTGCAACCTCAGCAAAAATAAATAAATAAATGAAATTTACATGTAGTAGAGCCTGACCTAGTACAAGCACCATAGGACTAAAAAGCTATTTTTTTTTCTCAGCAATAGGGCTATTTCCAAAAATGGACATTTACTGGGACCATAATAAAGAAAATGGGTCAGTTAAAGGACTAAAAAACCTTTTTTACCCAATATTTCGTCAAGAGGAATTACCCAAAAAAAAAAAAAAACAAAATTATCTTTATACCCTTAAGTGCAATACGCACTAAATACATGCACATTTAGGCAAAATTGGCTTTAGGACTCACGAGCCACTGGATTGCTTGTTAGGCAAAGAACTCCATTCATTGGGGATAAGAAGATGCAAAGAAACTTATTCCTCTCCTATCAACCATGGAAGCACTTGTAGTGTTCCATGTTCACCATTTTCACACAATCTTCCTAGATTGTCTCACCTTCATATCAAAATCTCTATTCCAAACACACTTTCAATAGACAAGTTCAACTTTCCCAAGATTTTAAGACATACTTTCATCCACATACCTTAGATCATTTCAATTATAAACCGAGGAGTTATGCCACATTCAAGCCAAAATACGTGATTAATGATCAAAATTGCGGTTGCCCGAAGTTCAACTCTCCAATTCTGGCGTATTGTGGGGCTGAACGGGCACTTAATGGGTTGGATATAATGGCTTTTTAATGATAATGCTCGCTCCTTATAGGTTCATTGTGTTTATATGGAGGTACATAAACACTCTATATGGTATACTTACATCTCACTAAGGGTGTGCTTGTTTACAAATTTATTCGCTCAAAATGAGTTTTGAAACATGGGTGTACTACGTAGAATGCGCACAACTATGTTAGAACATAGAATGTGTATAACTTTCAAACTGTGTTGCAACACCAAAATAGTTAAATAGCGGAAGCACAAACATGAGATAAAATCTCTTCGAGGAGCGTCCTATTGCCCCTCAGAGATCTTTCATTAATAGATTGATTGTACTCTCGTGTATAGTTTGGACGTACACAACTAGAACTCCCTTCTAGTCACTATACTCGATCTTATCAACTTCTTCTCTGGCCACGTCCCGTAGAATTTACACACTCGAATCCCTCGAGCAAACCCAATACTTAATTTCTAAGTACTAAAACAAAGTTTCTGAAGAAAGAATGAAAAACTAAAGAAAACAACCTCAGTTCTTGGATGTTGTAAGAACACCGAAGAACTGATGCACAAAAGAAAACTAAGAACAAAATTCTTCAACTCTCAATTGAATGCTCGAATGATATGCGAATTATGAAACTCCCTGCAGCCTTCAGTTGATCTTCAAGATGGATATATATATATATATATATAGACTCCTTAGACGTGAAGTCTTCTCCAAGCGATTTCCTTCTCTTTGTGATTTCCTTCCAAAGATTGTGGTTCAAACATGGTAAGTAGATATTGCCTCCTCTCTCTTTGTTGATCATCTTTCTATTCACGTCGGCCTGCACCTTCATGCATATGTCCGAGATCTCTACAAAATATAACACAAAATAAGGTACAAAATATTTGAAATATACACATCATAAAAACCAAATTATATATATAAATAAATAAATGAAAATCTTCCCTTCTAAATTTCTTTGGCGTGCATGAATATATCTTCAATATACTATTTTTGAACTTATTTATAAAAATAGATCTTTCAATCTCCCTCTTTGGCATCTAGATTGAAAATCGTATATTGAAGATTACCTGAAAAAATATAAGACCAACAACAAAAAATATACCAGACAGTAGTATGTTAGAGTTAGATCACCGAATTAAGAACATCACAAATATCAACTGTGTAAGAACAAAGTTCTAAACAGAATTCACATGCAACTTGAGTTATCAGAACAAACTAAACATAATTACTTAAAAACGATCAACCACCATAAAAACAAACATAGTTCAGAATATCCAAAACACCCAAGCATCATCAGAAAGTACTAGTAGCAACCACACATAACATCAAATAGTTAAGAGGTTCTTTTACACAAAAGACCTCACTACATCACTCCCAAAACACTCAAAACAAATAAAGTCCATCAAATCTTCAGCCAGTTGGAGACTCTCCCCCAGATTCTTCACCTTCCTCAACAAAGCCACCCTTCTCAGTTTTCTCCCTTTTTTTTCGAACTACGGGATGCTGAAGGGTCTGTCCCTGTGTTCTTACACTTTTTACTACGAATGGCATTAAGTACCAGTCGGAGATGAGCCTTCTGAGCAGCACTGAGTTGGCTATGAACTCCCACTCGCCAAGTTGCTGCATTACAATTTCATCCCATTTGGTAGGAACAACAGAAGGAGCGGGCCCGAACTTGGGCTTAGGGGTGGACTTCTCATTAATCGTACGAGTACTCACTATGAGTGGCTTCCCCGGAATCGTTAATTGGTCATTGAAGCGAGGATTAACAGTAAAATTCGCAGCAGACAAGAAAGACCAGATCAAACACGGAAAAGGAAGGGTACGACGAGACTAAAGATTGGCAAAAAAAAAACATGAATGATTTCAAACACAACTGCTCCAAAGTTGACAGGCTGACCGACAAGAACCCAATAAACCACCTTGCTCTGAAGTTCAGTGAGCTGGTTCTTATTGGATGTGAGAGTCTAATTACAAGCTCCAATCTTATGTAGAAAATTGTCGACAGAGTGAGTTTACGAGCAGGTTAGAACCAGGACATGTATCGAAATGATTGTCGATCAGAACCATGGTGAGAGTATCCAAATCTACTTCAGGTAAGTCATCGAGGGAATCACGAAGACCCAAATGTGCATAAATCAAAGCAGGGGAAAAATCAACAACACGATTGTGAAGAAAGACTTTATGAAAACGAAGGCTACCAGGTAAGAACACAGCTGGGGTCAGGTTAGCATAAAACTAACGAACAACTTGGCCATAAAAGGGACGAAACATAGACACAATACCAGACATACCGACATTATCAACTAGTTCTAACACGCCATGTTCAACAAATTTCTTGTCATCCACAGGACGCTCAACACGAAAATCAAAATGAGTAAGAAACTCAAACCTTTCGTGAGCCAATAGCGTATAGAATCTGTAGGAAAAAACATTGTCAAGATCATACTCATCATCTCCAAGTTCTTTTACGTCAGGAACCTCGTCTATAGGCTCATTCCCTTGGCACCTGGTCGAACGACGAACCGCTATCCTAGATGGAGGTGTCGTCTGGTCAAAATGCACGTCGATAGTTGCAACGTCCTTGGGAGAACCTTCGTGAATAGATGTAGCAGCACTGTCGTCCTTCTCGCCTTCCTTAGTAGTTGATCTTGTCCAGACGTAGGAACAACAGACAACTCCCCCTGAGTGGTACTTTAAGTTGCTTCCTTTTGTAGTGGCGGAGGAGGAGTTTGAACATCACCAGCTTTTGGAGAGGGCGTCGGATATGTGGTATGAAGTTCACTCATTTTTGGAGAGGATGGTGGTATGGAAGACGGAGAACGGCGGGTGTCTACCTGAATAAGTGGAATTGGCGTATCTGAGGGTGGCTATTCGTGAGAGCGCGCGGGAGACTCGATGATTCTATAGCGAGGTCTCTTCTTTACCAATTGTTTGATTCTCTTATGCCGCTTCTTGGATTTGTCGTCACTACCGGCCATGGTCTAGAAACAGTTATGAAGGAATTAGGTTTGAGAGAAAGAGAGAACGAAAGAGAAGGATTGGGAATTTTTGGGTGAAAGAGGAGATGAATTAGGGTTCAGAACAATTATGAAGGAGAGGTTGCGTGTGAGAAGTTAAATAGAATCTTACAATTGATATGATCAAGAGTAGTTTCCAAAACCGAGGAGGTGAGACAAGGGAGTTAGAACGGTTTTAAGGAAACAAATCCCTCCAAAAATCATAATTCAAACACTCCTTTCCTTTGCGAAAGATAACTTCCCACAGAATTTCAAAAATTTGATTTGAAAAATCAGTTATTTCACCCCAAAATATTTTCCACACAAAAATCTAAGACCCAATTAATTTATCTCAAGGAAGGAAATCACATGCATTATTCCTAATTATGAAAAAAAAAAAAAATCATTGCAATAGTTAAAGTCAACCCCATTACTTTGTAACAATGATTTTAAGCAGCAATTAATATCCGATGCAAATTTTTTGTTTCAGTATGCACTATGTTTATTCTGTAAATGGCCACCTTATAAATTCGTGTAAGAACACCACACAATAAAGTGCAGAGCTTGTCAACAGCTTTCACCCTTCATAACATTTTCTGTTCATGAAGCTCTTTTCACAGTCGATTTCGTGGGAAACAAACCTTGTGCAACCTTTTTCAATGAATCATTGTGTGATGGTAGCTCTTTTTGATAGAAAATTCAAATAAGTTACTCAGTATGTAAGAACACGCAAACAGTTTCAGTTAATCAACATGTCACTTACTTCTACAGAGTGGTGATTTAGATGCAACATGCAATAAAGGACTAATGCATATACCCTATATGCATACACACAATGCAATAGATAGATAATATTATAATATACAACACAATATAATATAATGCAATTTTCACATAAGCAATCAGATAGTGCACATCCTTAAGGATTCTCTTAGAGAGATGAATCGATGGGAATCCAGTGCTTTAGTGAATATATCAGCTAGCTGGTTTTATGTTGGAACATACACAAGAACAATCACGTCATTGTCAACCAAATTTCTAATGAAGTGGTACGTATATCGAAGTGTTTAGTTCGAGTGTTGAACAGGATTCTTGGAGATATTTATGGTGCTGCTGTTATCACAAAAAAGGTTTACGGTTCTTACCTCAAGGCCAATTTCCAACATCTTTTGTTCATCCACACAAGCTAAGAACAATAACTCCAGGAAAATATATTTAGCCTCAGCGGTTGAAAGAGCCACACAATTCTGTTTCTTGCTCAGCCATGAGATCATGTTGTTGCCGATGTAAAAACATTTTCACGATGTACTACATCGATCATCAACATTACCTTCCCAATCAGCATCATAATAACCTGCAAGACTAGCACTAGTATCGTGCGAATAAAGAACTCACAAGTCAGTAGTACCATGAACATACTTGATAATATGTTTCACGACCTTCAGATGCGATTCCTTAGGATTAGCTTGATATCGTGCACACATTCCAACACTAAAACAGAGATCAGGCCTACTAGCAATCAAATACAACAGATTTCCTATCATGCTCCTATAAAGGTTATAATCCACTGATGTTCCAGCATCATCCTTAGAGAGCTTCTTGTGGCTCCCCATAGGAGTTGCAGGACACTTAGCGTGTTCTAACCCGAACTTTTTCACCAAGCTCTTTGCATATTAGGTTTGATGAAGAAAATTCCATCCTTGGATTGCTTCACTTGCTAACCAAAGAAATAGGATATATCACCAACCATACTCATTTCAAACTCCTTAGAAATATGATCTACGAATTCATTGACCCAAGCGTTCGAGGTAGAGCCAAAGATAATATCATCGATGTAAATATGTTCAATGATAATATCTTTCTTAATTTTTTGTTCAAAAAGAGTTTGATCAACTCCCCCTCGAGAATAGCCCTTTTTAATTTAAAAAATGAGTCAAGCGTTCGTACCATGCTCTAGGAGCTTGTTTGAGTCTGTATAAAGCTTTCTTCAACCTATACACATGCTCTGGATAAGGAGGATCCACAAATCCTTCAAATTGCTTAACATAAGCTACCTCTTTCAAAAAGCCATTTAAGAAATTAGATTTCACATCCATTTGATAGATAATAAAGCCTAATAAGCAAGCAATGGATAAGAACGTCCTAACAGACTCAAGATGTTCAACAGCAGCAAATGTTTCATCAAAGTCTACACCCTCTCCTTGAGTATCCCTATGCCACAAGACGAGCTTTGTTCCTAGTGATTTCTCCTGATTCATCCGCCTTATTTTTAAAAATCCATTTTGTTCCAATGACGTTACAATCGGTGGGTCTAGGAACAAGCTCCTAGACATCATTTCTAACAATCTGTTAAAGTTCCTCATGCATAGCTTGTATAAAGAAATCATCACACAAAGCTTCTTTAGAATATTTGGGTTCCAACTTCGATACGTAACACGCAAAGTGACATAGACTATCCATCTTACGCAAGTCTGATTTTACACCTCTTGTGTTACGTTCAGTGATCCATCCTATAATTAAATCTTTAGGATGATTATTCTGAATTTTAGCGAGAGGATCTCGCCTAGATTCAGTTAAATTTCCAGAGGGTGTTGGAACATAATAATCAACATTGTCACACACATGAACATTTTCAACTGATTCAGAAACTTTAGTATTTATTTCATTCAAAGCACTTTTACTTCAGAATTTTCAGACATATTTCCTTCAAAAACATCAATTTGAGAAACATCGGACGTAAGAACATTATCAAACAAGTCATCAAGGACAACATTAATTGATTTTATCACAACTTCAGTACGCAAATTGTAGACACGAAATGCACGACTGTTAGTTTCATATCCTAGGAATTGACCAATGTCACTTTTAGACTCAAATTTACCTAGATGTTCCCTATCATTATTGATGTAACAACGGCATCCGAACACATGAAAGTACTTCACACTAGGAGGTTTACCTTTCAAAATTTCATAGGATGTCAGGCTCGTACCTTTCCGGCAATACACACGGTTAGTTATGTAACAAGCCGTGTTGATGGCTTCAACCCACCATCTCAATGACATCTCTTGGGAAATGATATAGGGAAGCGTACAAGTGGGAAAGATAAACGAACTAAATACTCTCTCGATAAAACCAATCAAATCTTATTTCATTCAAAAATCAACTGAGTAAAACAATAGATGAGGAGCCCTTTAAATAAGATTCCTAAACCTTATTCCTAACTTGTCCAACAAGAAAATATCATTTATAATAATATTTAATTCCTAACTTATTCTCCAAGATACCTAATAATAATAATAATAATAATCATAATAATAATAATCATCTACACCATTCTCTCCCGGTTCGGAAGGTTTCGCCATCGAAGCCGATGCGCTCCCGTGACCGACGTGTGGTGTCGAATCTATAGTAAGAAACTCCCGTCTTTTTCCCCGATCAAACACGAAAGTTGAACGTCGCCCAACCAATGCAACACTCTCTTGATTTTTATCAAACAGGGATACGACTACAGCTGTCTCACCACCATCAACAACAAATACCAAGACTCTTAGACCCAAATAAGAGCACGCACATCTGCCTTTAGGATCAGATCCCACACAAAAAACGTGATACCACATATCACATGAATCGCAAACAATGGATGCATCAATATCTGAATATACATCAATTGATACCGGGCAAAAATCAGACTTCCGGGGCAACCCTATCCATTACGAATTTTGCGTTCACCTCCATCCATATAGACAACTGCATTCTCATCGATTCCCCTGTCCCCGCAAAGTTTTTTCACCGTCACCGGAGGCTCTTCATCAAAGATCGGCGGACCGTCGTACAATGGCCCGTCGACTTGCTCCCTGTCGAATTCGGAGATGTCAACGCGAAACGTACCCTCCCATTGCCAAATTCGCGATCAAGTCCCCAATCGTGTCGGGCACGATATTCGCCGGCAAAGGCAGCCTCCTCGCGCCTACCTCTATTGTCGTGTTGATCGTCACCGTCCACGAAGACCGAGCCCTGTCGCCGCATGTCACGGCCGCCGTATGCAACGAATGGGTCAGCCTCGACGTGCGGGGGTGAATAATCGCCGAAGGAATTCACCTCCAAAATTATCTCCTCGCCCTCTTCATCACCGGACGGTGGTTGTGGAGATCTCCAGCGGGGTGCCCCGCCTGGACCACGGCCTCCATGTCCCCCGCGAACTCCCCCGCGCACGCCCCGGTTGTTGGCGTCACGGTTCGTCTGCAAATCCTCAACCATGTTGTTGATCGTAAGACGCACTTCTTCGATCCCCAAAGAAAGATTCTCAATCCGACGATCCAGTTGATTGATCTGGCGGTCGAAGCCCATGGCTTGTCGACCCGGATACTCAAGTGTGGCGTCACGCCCGTCAATGTCGTCCTTTCGCGGCGGCATCTTGAATCGTGCTGACTTCTGATACCAACTGATGTAGGAAGCGTACGAGTGGGAATGATAAACGAACGAGATACTCTCTCGATAAAACCAATCAAATCTTATTTCATTCAAAAATCAACTGAGTAAAACAATAGATGAGGAGCCCTTTAAATAAGACTCATAAACCCTATTCCTAACTTGTCCAACAAGACAAGATCACTTATAATAATATTTAATTCCTAACATGTTCTCCAAGATACATAATAATATTAATGATGATAATAATAATAATAATAATAATAATAATAATAATAATAATAATAATAATAGTAATCTACACCAGGAAACAAGCATAACCCTAGCCATTTCCTGCAAAGTTATGTTCTTACGTTCCACCACTCCATTTTGTTGCGTAGTTACAGGAGAAGAAAACTGATAAGTTATACCCCGAGAATCACAAAAAGACTCGAAACCACTGTTTTCAAACTCCTTTCCATGATCACTCTTAATAGCAACAAGGTTTATCTTCTTTTCATTTTCAAGTTTTAACACAAGTTTTCGAAAAGCTTCAAAGTGCATCAGATTTATCCTTTAAAAGATCTACCCAAGTAAATCTAGAAAAATAATCTACACAAACAAGGATATATTTTTTTACCACTGTAGCTTTCCACTTGAATGGGCCCCGTCAGATCCATATGAATCAGGTTCATGATACTGTCTGTACTCACTTCAGTTATTCTCTTGTGTGAAGCTTTCTTCTGTTTGCCCATTTGACATGGACCGCACACACGGTGTTCTTGCCTGTTCATTTGGCAAACCACGAACAATACCTGCAGTGGATAATTCAATTAAGTGAGGATAATTGATGTGTCCTAATTTCTGATACCAGAGTTGAACCGTATCAATGCTGGCTTTATTGAATTTCAATTAAAGTTCAACCAAATAACAATTATCCATAGATCTGGAACCAGTAAGAACATGATTATTTTCTTGATCAGAAACGAGGCATTCACACTTAGTAAAATTCACAGTCCTTGATCACATAACTGGTTGATGCTCAGTAAATTTGCTTTCAAGTTTTCAACAAGAAGAACATTTTGAAGTTTAGGTAATCCAAGCACATTTAAAAACCTAATACCGAGAACTTTATTCTTAGATCCATCGCTAACGATTACAGAACTAGAAGATACAGGTAAAATATTGATAAAGTTAGATTTAAGACCTGTCATATGACGTGAACAACCACTGTCAAAATACCAATCAGAACTGGAAGTGGATTTTAAGGCAAGGATAGAACACAAACATATGTTCTTACTCCCCTTAGGTACCCAGATGTTTTTCTTATCATGATTAACCACATCAACCTTTAATTTAGGAGCTTTTAAAGGTACATCATGTGGACATCATTCACCAATTCGACCCGTAAAAATATCGTTGTGCATGCTATAACACTTAGGAGATATATGACCACGAATAACACAATAGTAACAAGTAGGCACAAAGTTCTTTCCAGAATTCTCACTCCGAGCTTTATCAGAGTTTGACTTACCATTCTTACCATTGATACTCGAACCTTCTTTAACAAAGGTAGAACTAGACTTACTCTGAGATGGACTTGGTTCATCAATCTTTCCTTTCAGCTTCCGTTTGTGAGTGTTCTTCCTCTGGTCTGAAGTGCCTATCTGTTGACTCAAGTTTTGAAGTTCAGCAAATGAGGATATTGGCTTATTGATCATCTTGGTAACTTCATCACTCTTGCTCAGTTTCTTCTCGATGTTTGAACAATGTTCTTGAAGAAATACATGTTTCTCCATCACTCGACCGAGCTCTCCTTTCAAGGCAATGATCTTAGCTTCCCTTTCTCCCACAATATTCTGCAAAATAAACAATTCATTACGTAAAGATTCAATATTAAAGTCCATCCCATCACTTACATGTTTGTTTAGTTTGTCATTGTGTTCCATCATGACAATTTTGGCGAAGCAGCTATTTAGATCACGATCTTATTTGCCGGTGTGAATGTCGGAATTGATGAGTTTTTCATTCAGTTCCACGGTCATCAAGCACATTTTCTGAAGATCATCTCTGAGATAGATGATCTCCTTTTCACGCTCTTCTGATTGGTGTTCCAACAACTTCATCTTCTCTACCTGGACTTTATACTTCTTGACGACTTTGGTAGCCTTCAGACACTTCTCTATGGCATGCTTGTGAAGAACGAGATTCTCCTCACCCAAATAGAAAATTCTTCAGGTTCAGAGTCACTTAGGGGATGGGCGTAAGAACCAACATCTGACTCAACATCAGTTAGGTGGACAAAGGATGTATAACACTTATAATTGTTGAGAGGACACTTGGAAAAATTGTTCGTGTATTCTGAACCCTCAGTTTTCTCAGATTCATCATCCTCATCATCACTACAATCATCCCATGTGGCTTTATAGATCTTGTTCTTTTTCTTAAAATTTGGACATTCCTTCTAAAAGTGACCAAAACCAATGCATTCCCGACACTGATCCTTTTCAACACCTTGGTTCAAATTCTGAAACTTGTTGGACTGAGTGTTCAAACGTCATTCACCGGACTATTGAAACATGCTCTTTCCTTCTTTAGTGGACTTATTTCCTTGAAGCTTCTTCTTTTGAAATTTCTTCAAATTTGAAAAGTTCCTAGTGAGAACCGTAAGTGCTTTGGTGATTCCTTCAGCATCGAAAACCTCGTCATCCGATTCTTCTACCTTTGCCACTGATGCAGTTGGCCTTCAGTGCTAAGCCTTTGCTTTTGACATTGTCAAAATCATAGTTTATTTCATGAGTACGTAGGTCTCCCAGAACATCACCAATTCCCAAAGGCTAAATCCTCATAAAACTTTCTAGAGCCGTAACCTTTTCACGAAACCTTTTTGGTAGGGTTCTCATGAGTTTTTGTACTTATCCTGCCTCCAAGACTTCTTTACCAAGCATGGCGCTTTGATTTATGAGGTCACAGAAGCGAGCATAGTACATATCTGTAGTCTCGTATTATCTCATCCGAATCTTATCAAGTTTCGTGGTAACTCCTTGCAGCTTCGAGGCTTTCTCAGCGTTCGTACCTTCAAATTTCCTCTCGAGAATTTTCCAAGCATCACGGGTTGTGGTGCACTGGATGATCATCTTATGACGTGTTGGATCTACAGCAGACATGGTTGCATATAGAGCACAGATGTTGGCTTCTTCAGCTTGTATTTCCGCATCGGTCCAAAGATCTCTCGGTTTTTCGACTAGAACAAAAAGGACCGAAGATGAGGATTTCACTTCAGAGGACTCGCAGAACTTGAATTCAGAAGGCGATTTTGGCATAAGAGGTGTAGATCAACCTATCTCAATTATTTGCCAATTTTCTTTCCTAGAGAGCGGAGGAAAATTGTCATCATGGACTTCCAGTATCCATAATTTGATCCATCGAGGTATGAAGGGCGTTAAACTAACATGCCGTCGTGATTCATGGTGACAAATCCAAAGGCCCAAAGATTTTTATCTTGTGATTAGAATAGAAACACTGCTCTGGTTCCAAATGAAACGTGGGTATACTACGTAGAGTGCACTCAACTGTGTTAGAACATGGAATGTGTATAAGTTTCAAATTGTGTTGCACCACCAGAATAGTTAAATAACGGAAGCACAAACAAGAGATAAAAGCTATTCGGGGAGCATCCCACTACCCCTCAGACATCTTTCATTAATAAATCGATTGTGCACTCGCGTATATTTTAGACTTATACAAGTAGAGCTCCCTTCTAGCCTAGCCAACAGTATACTCGATCCTATCAACTACTTCTCTGGCCACATACCATGGACTTTACACACTCGAATCCCTTGAGCAAACCCAGTAATAGTAATTAATCTCTAAGTACTAAAACAAAGTTTATGAAGAAAGTATGAAAAACTAAAGAAAACAACCTCAGTTCTTCGATGGTGTAAGAACATCAAAGAACTGACTAACAAAATAAAATGAAGAACAAAATTCTTGAACTCTCAATTGAATGCTCGAATGATATGCGAATTATGAAACTCTCAGCAGCCTTCAATTGATCTCGAAGATAGGTATATAAAGACTCCTTAGACGTGAAGTCTTTTCTAAGTGATTTCCTTCTCTTTGTGATCCTTCCAAAGCTTGTGGTTCAAACATGATAAGTATATATTGTTTCCTCTCTCTTCCTTTATCTTCTTTCCATTCACCTCGGCTTGCACCTCCATGCATACGTCTGAGATATCTACAAAATATAACACAAAATAAGATCACAAAATATTGCAATACACATAGCATAAAAATCGAATTATATATATAAATAAATAAATGAAGATTTTCCCTTCTAAATTCCTTTTGCTTGCATGAATATGTCTTCAATATATTATTTTGAACTTATTTCCAAAAAGAAATCTTTCAAGTTTTTCTGCTTAACTAGAGTTAATTTTAAAGAAGATGGTATGTTTAGTTGTTAGTGAGATTTTAATTTTATATTAAAATAAAATAATTAAAGTTGATTTGATGAAAAGGTAGGAAAGCGAGGATGTGAAATGATAGTTAGTTAAAATTATGTGAATAGATTAATAGTGAACTAAAGTTGATGTGACATGTAAGAATGATTTGTTTTTATTATTTAATTATATTTAAAATAGTGGGGATGAATTAAAGTTGAGTTAGATTTTAAGTTTGAATTAAGTATAAATTGAAATAATTGATAAACAAACACACTCTAAGCTACATTCGACTATTGAAATAGTTCTATAATTGAACAAAAAATAAATAAAATAAACAATGTAAAAAAAAGTTTGATATTAAATTCCAGATTCTCTCAAAATTATTGGACTAAATTAAAATAAAATTCACCCTCTAAACATTTATATTTTGGATCTATCTTTCAATCCATATACCCTACGTATAATACTCAATATAGGTATATAATTGCATGGAAAGGTACTACTAAAAATAAGTTTAATGTAAGAATTGTGTATGATACTATTTTTATTTAGGTATTATGATTCTTTTAAAAAAAAATCATATGATGGCAGTACACATATGATATATATATAAAAAACATAAATAAATTCTTACCGTAAATAACACACACAAAAAAAAAGAAAGAGAAAAAAAAAAGATGAGCTACAACAGTGATTATGCAAGCCACCTTAAGCTACTTTATGTGATTTGAACACGCTTTTTTAGCTTTTACCTTATATAAGTCAAAGACGCTAAATGCACAGAAGATGAAGACCTAATTAGATTATAGCGATGTACATGTATGGTAAATACAACTTGCGTGGTAATTAATGCCTTGAAGATAGCTAAGAGGAGCTATTCAATGATTCATGGAATTATTGGTTGTACATAATTGATAATGAGTTAGACTAAATAACTCTTTAACTCAAATAATGCCGTCCAATCCTAATTTATTTTGGTTTAGCATCGATACTATGGAGAATCAAATCCTTTGGGTTCAATGGAGAAGGCCATAGAAAATGATACGATTCGTGGATATTTCAACTCAGCTCAAGCTTTAGCCGATTTTGCAGAAATTTTGTTACACATAAAGAAATCTTTATCAGCAAATGATTCGCCAATTCTTGTCGTTGGAGGTTCTTATGGAGGAAGTAAGTAATTTGATGACAATTGTTTTGTTTTTTCAAGAAAAGAAAATATAGCAAAAATAATTATACATCTAGTGTATTTATTTCAAAAGTACAATTAATTACAATTGAGAAAGATCCTTCATTTTAGTGTTAGCTGCGTGGTTTCGGTTAAAGTATCCACACGTTACTATTGGTGCTCTGGCCTCCTCAGCCCCAATTCTTTACTTCGATAATATCACTCGGCAAGATGCATACTATTCCATTGTGACTAAAGACTTCAAGGTACCTACTTATTCATTTATTTTTATATTCAAATTTGTGTTCTATATATTGTTTGGTCTAAGTTTATCTGATGATTTGCTAAAAAAACATAATTTTTTTTTTTTTTTATTTAAATTTGTACGTAGGAGGCTAGTGAGAATTGTTATCTTACCATAAAAAAATCATGGGCAGAAATTGACAGAGTAGCATCACGGCACAACGGCCTCACCATTCTCAGTCGAAGATTCAATACTTGCTCGTAATATTCGATGATGATATATTTAAATTTCTTAGTCTTCTAACTCCAATTTAAATTTATGAATCCCCTCTTCTCCATATCATATTTTACAACACAACAAGTTAATATACTAATGAGATATCACGATGTCAACTAATTTGGCATAATTACACAAATATGAAGCACTATATTTTTCTGTCATTAAACTTAGTCCATTAAGTTGGTATTTTAATAATAAATAATGCAAAATGCTGATGTGGCAGGATTATGGAACTTTATTTTTATTCTTTGAAGTACTAATTAATGATGTAAATATTAATAAAAAGAATCAAACTTTCACAAACAATTTACTAATTTTTCAAGTTCTTAAAACTTTAGTTCATGATGTTGATATTTTGATCATAAATGGTGATTTTTTTATTTTTTTTTCCGATCATCAAATCTATCATGACATGATAACGCGGCATAATGCGTGGTCGACATGGGATGAAAAAAAAAAATCAATTATTTTATTTTTCAAACGAATTAAGTACTTTAATTATATGACACATTGGCAGGCCATTTATAGAAGATTGTATTTTAATAAGTAATTAAGAGAATAAGAAAATAATAAGTAAATTACATATTCATATCACACCTGTATTATACAGCATTGGTGATTAAAATGTCAATTCAGTGAAACATGTTTAATGTTAAATCAATTTATCTGCATCATTTACATAAGTAGTCCAAATTAGTGAACCATTTGAGATAATTTCTCATTTACTAATGACTATTTAACTCAAATTAATGTGTTTCATTGTTTGCAGGCAGCTCAACCATTCATATGAGCTAACTCAATTCCTGGAGGATATGTACGTAAGTGCATCTCAATATGATGCACCACCAGAATATCCAGTATCAATGGTGTGTAAAGGGATTGATAAAACTTCGTCTAAGAAAACCGATACTCTTGGCCGTATTTTTGCTGGCATTGTCTCTTTTTTAGGAAATCAGACATGCGTGGATACAGTTGGTCACTACACGAAAACTGCATTAGACTCTCAACTTGGATATGCATGGCAAGTAAGTTGTTCATTTATTGTTGTTTATTATATTAGATGACATAATTTTATTTTGTCAAAATTGCCCTTAATATCATGAACTTTTTTGAAATTGCAGTTTAATTACGATTTTTTTCACTTTTGCAAATTATATCACAATCTTCAGTGTGTTGCAAATTGGTGCACCGATTTGTATATCCCGTGTAAACTATATCACAATCTTCAGTTTGTTGTTCGACCACATCAGCTTTTCTATGACTGTTTTCAGACTGTTTACAACAAACTAAAGATTGTGATATAATTTGCAAAAGTGAAAAGGTCATGATTAAATTGCAACTTCGATAAAGGTCGTGATATTAGGGTCAAATTTGCCTTTCATTTTTAGTCAATTATATTGGTCTCTTTCCAATAAATGTACACTTTTTCAACAAACATCAAACTTAGTGTATTAATTTCAAAAATTCATTAAAAAAATTGCACTAATCATTATTAATGGCATGATAATATTTGTTGTTTTCTTTTAGTCCTAATTTGAACGTAGGCCAATGTCCATTTCAAGTGGGTAGTCGGATTATGCTCATCGAGACAGTCGTACTCATAAATTTTTATCTCAATAAAAGTTCTTTTGCCCACTCAATTTTCCATCCGAATAAATTTAGGTTATTTTGTATCTGTTTTAATTTCGACACCATCGTATACGGTTTAGGTAGATGACTCACCATCGAATTCTTCTTGTCAAGATCTCAATTGGAGCACGCTGCCTTCTCAATTTGTCATCCAAAACAATTATAACCCAAATTCATTGTTCTCTATCCAGGGACCATTTTTGTGCCTTATAGAGTAAGTTTTAGTGGGGTGACTTACCCGTTGGATTGTCTCATCAAGACGGTAGTAACAAACAATTTGTAGCTCAATTAGATTTCGTTTGCCTACTCAATTTTTTGTCCAAAATAATTTGAGTTGTTATATTTTCGGCCTAATTCTGGTGTCGTCTCAAATGAGTTTGTTGTATGTATCTACCGTTGAATTTTTCTCGTCAAGACAGTCGTATTCCAAAAATTTCAGACCAATTGAAGTTCATTTGCCCATTCAATTCCCCGTCTAAAATCAAATGCACAAACTATATTTTCGTCCCGCAATCAGCCTGCGTCGAGCCCATGATAAATCTAAATAATTCGACCTTTATCTTGCCACTAATGATCAGTGTATCCTATTTAATGAACTTTTCAAATTAATGTACCAACTTTGATTTCTGCCAGAAAAGTGGATCTTTGCTGGAAAGAACCCAATGCAGTGCAGTAAAAATGAAAAATTATGCCTTGTTTGGACATATGGAAGAGACAATAAATGGGGTTCCCTATCATCATCAAAAGTAAAAAGACCAGGGAAAAGAAATTTATATTGAAATTCATCTTCATACTTGTTAGATAACGATTGCAATATATAATCACGAACCGGCCGAAAATCCGTTGGAATTGATTAACAACAACAGCAACAACAATAACAACAACAGAAACAACAATAACAACAACAACTTAATATGCTTAATATATAAATGTTCCAATCACTATAAGAGGGATTGGAATTGAGTTTTCTTAACTCAAATCCACCCAATCAATCATTTTCACATTTTTAACGCAAAATCTAACCCAACTCAATTTTTCTCAATATTATCAAGATAATACTAAACAATCATCCTTATATACATCACATTCACTTTAATTTCTTATTCATCCACTCACATAATTTTAGCTACATATCGCTTTCAATAATATCTCTCTTATTTTTACATTACATCTAATTTAATCATTATATTTTAATCTGTTCGAATCACCCCATAAATTATATCTTTGGAGTCATAAAAATGTGTATTTGTGGCTCTTTGTTTGACGTGCAGAGTTGTAGTGAAATGGTGATGCCAATTGGGGGTGGTGCAAACGATTATCTATTTCCAGTTGCACCTTTTGATATAAACGAATATAACGAATATTGTAAGAGCCAATATGGTGTTTCACCACGGCCCCATTGGATTACAACTTACTACGGAGGCCAAGTAAGCATTGTTTATATGACTATATTATAGTATTTTTTTTAAAAAAAAAAAACATGATAATACGTGTAAATTGTGTACCCATAACATGAAACATTCAAAAACTTTGTTAATTTAGCCGAAGGTATGATTATAGATAGTGAATTGTTTTTTCCGCACAGGGCATCAAGTTTGTCCTAAATAGATTTGGGAGCAATATAATTTTCTCCAACGGCCGCAGAGATCCATGGAGTGGTGGAGGGTAATCAATTATTTTTAATTCGTATTTTTAATTTTGTTGTCTAATTTTGAAAAAAAAGGAATTGGGACAAGTCTATTCTCATTAATGTTCTATACATGACTTCTCGTTTTCACATTCAGGGTGCTTGAAGATTTGTCTGAAAGTTTGGTTGCTATAACAACTCAAAACGGTATGCATTTTTATCACTGCAAAATTAATAACTTCATATATTTTGCTATTAATAATCTGTGTAGTTTCTATATGATATGAGTGTACAATGCTATGTCATTTTTAGACCATTATAATTAAAAGAAATGCTAGATACTCGATTATCCCAACTAAATCTAGGCAAAATATACATAACAAAACATTCAACTATATCTAGTAG
>BKCP01011959.1:1262454-1276425 GCA_008636005.1 Striga asiatica | reverse complement strand
AAATTGTCCAGGGGGCGGTAAGTAGTAATAGGGGGGCGGTGAATAGTAAATGAGTATTTTTGTTGGAATTTCCGTTGGAATTATTCCAACGGAAGCTATACCATTAGAATATCCGTTGGAATTTCTATTGGAATATATTACCATAGGATTTTTCGTTGAAATATATAACATTTTTTTTGTAGTGTAGGATATATTTTAAATAAAAGAAATAAAAAACTATGATAACAATTTCTACTTAGTTATATAAAATTTAATTCGTCATCTTTAGTAAAACACTTAATATTAAAGTTTAGGGTGGTTAAATATTTTATAAGCACTGGGGTCAAGAATTACCGATATAACCAAAGTTTTTATTCATAATAAAATAATTTGAAAATGCATGGCTTAAGGACATAAGACCCAGGTATTTAAAAAAGTTCCGTTGAAAAAAGAGAATCTATAGAATTCCTAAAATGCTATAATAAATAGTTATTATTATATTAACTAACAGTTTTGTTATGGAGCCAACTGTTGGTTTCATATCAAAACTGTATTAACTAATTCAAAATCTGAATCAATAATTGCTCTTTCTCTCTCTTATTTTCATTCATTTTATTCTTTCTCTCTCTTTCTGCTCTTTTCTGGTTGTTTCTCTTTTTTCTCTTTTCTTTTTTTTCTACTTCTTCAAACATGAATGCCTAAAAAAGACACAAAAAAAAGAGATTAATCAATTGATTATATACATACCTAACAATTAAAATAATGAAAAAAGTATACAAGTATATATTACGAAAACAATAAAATAAACGCAACAACAATACAACAATATAACTTATTTCAAACAACATTGTAGACGATCATTTCCGTCAGCCTTCCCCGCAGGGGGTGGTGTGATGGTAGCAAGACTTGTCATGAATCCCACCTTATGCTCAGGGTGCAGGGTTTGAGTCCTGGGAAGGACAAAAACCACAGAGCACTGTGGAAGTCCCCGGTGCATGGTCATGGCCCACCGGGGGTCCCACCCCCCTGCGGGAAAGGCTGGCGGAAACGACCGTCAACAACAGTCATGTTATATAATAAATGATATTTTTCTCTTGATAATGAATATTGATTTTAAACCAAACAATTTTGCAAGAAAATTGGAAAACATCGACAAAAATAAAATTAAATTTTCAAACAATATGTCAGCTTCATTTCCATACAAAACATTTAACCATAAATGAAAGTAAATTCCCAAACCCGATTTATTACCAAACCGCATGGCAAGAAAATAGAGAACTCTTGAAAAAAAAAAAATGAAAGCGTTATGTATAAGAGTAATGCTACATTGCCAACTTAGTATACAACTAATCTATTGGTCCAATATTTTTTAAATAGTATGTGGGGATCTTCTATGGTCAGATACCCCTCGTACATATTTAACATCAGATTTCCACTATTTGACCATTAGATTGATTCAAAATTGAATATCAACCATAGATTCAATGTACAATACAAAAAAGAATTTGCCTCGTACTTGTATTGCCTCGTACATCTCGTACAGGCCAAAAAACCTATTATGCCCTTACTTCTTTAAACTTAAATTTATTTAATTAATTATAAAAATGTTAATTGTATTTATTTTCAAGGCCATTTATTTATCCTATTTGTCTAACATCCTACAAATACAGTAACATATAATCACATCCTTAAGTTTTGTATTATTACATATCATATCCCAATTAAAATTAAATAGTTTATTCATCTTTTTTTTATCGGTAGAGATTTGTTCATCGTTCTTCATTTCACGCCTTCATCTCAGCCTCATCGCCGTCGCGTCTGCCTTCAGTTCCACCGACGAGAACTTCTTATCCCTCACCTACTTCTACTCATAACTTGTCTCCGAACAATTTCACCCCATCCCAAATCCCCCTTATACATAAACCCTAATACAAGACCACTCAATTTCAACCTACAGTTAATTTTCCCTTGCATTCTTGTGCAAGCGCAGTGTGTTTATCATCACCATCGGCATCACCAATCACCACAAAGCTGGGGACGTGAGCTCGATTGTTGGGCTATCAAAGCCTGGAGCTCGTTAGCCAAGCTCGACCATGGCGAAAACATAAAGGTAAGAGAAAATGAAAATCTTCCACCTCCTCGAGTCTACAATATATCCCTGAATAAGGATCTATTGGGCCTGGTCGACGTATACTTGAACCAAATGCGGGCCCTTAAACTCGCGCTACCACCCCTCACATCCACGGCGAACAAAGTCCGGGTGACGCTTGTTCTACAGAAAAACGAAATCAAGGCCCTCCAGAATTCACTGTCGGCTCGTTACTCAGCCCTACCCCACCTATTGTGGGCCTGCCTGACACAAGCCGTGGGGTCGTCAATGACGACAAGCTCGAATACTTTGGGTTCCCCGTCGACAGTCGCAGCCGCCTGGAGCTGCCCCTCCTGGCTCGTACTTCAGGAACTGTCTGGCGTTTGTTGTTGTGGAGATTAAGTACGGTAAGTTGAGGTGTGAAGATGTGTTTTTCACTGCTGGGAAAATGATTGGGTAGCTTATTGCGAACAAGATGAATAAGAAGGAGGAGCTGCTAAGAGATGCAGATGAGTGGCTGGTGAAGTACTGGCCACTGATCGGAAAACGAGCTTTTGGGTTTTCGGGATCGCTAAGATTCGATTTGTATGATGGTGCGGATTTTTGGCTGGGGAAGCCCGCGAAGTACGAGGCTGTGTTGATTGATGGGGACAGGTCGATGACGCTCTGTAAATCGAGGGATTTTAAAGGGGGTTTGGAGATTGGTTTGTCTTTGGCTATGCTTTGGACTCTACCATGAGTTGAAGATGTAGTAATTATTCTTCTTTCGCATTTTTCGTTTCATGTGATTTAGTTGTTGTTGTAGAGTGTGAGACTTGTTGTTGTGTTGGATTTTTCTGAGTGGGATAGCAAATGAGGTGAGTCTAATCCAGCAGTAACTTTATCGTTTCATGCTTAAGATTTTTTTTTTTTTATTTGTCGTTGTAGAACGGGGTAGAATATACTTGCATGGATACAAGGGAAGTCTTTATTGTAGACCCGACAAGTTCTAATCAAGTGGATCCCGATTATCTGGTGTCGAGCCGAAAGCTTGAGAAGTGGTACAAAAATGTCGATGAAGGGTTTGTTTTTTTTGGCGACACTGCACAAACTATTGCCAGAGGGATTGATTTTTGCTTCGAAGATATTCGATCCTTGTTCTACACCGAGTTTTACATGAAATCTAGAAATGGTGATTTTCGAGGAAGAAGAGAAAAGGGGCATATCTCGGATATATTTTGTTTATCCCAGAATTTTCGTACTTATACAGGAGTACTTAGGTTAGCCCACAGTGTCATAGATACTATTTGCCATTTTTTCCCGCTGTCGATTGATGTATTACCTCCAGAGACGAGCCTTATATATGGCGAGTCTCCTGTAGTACTCGAGCCAAGAAGCGATGAGAACTTAATTATGACTATTTTTGGACATAGCGCAAATGCTGGTCGAAAATGGGTCGGTTTTGGTGCTGACCAAGTTATTCTAGTGAGAGATGATTCTGCCAGAAATGAAATCTTGAACTATATTGGTCATCAGCTCTTGTTTGAACTAGGGGAGGCACCATAAGCCCATGCCTAAGGCCTCCAATTTTTAGGGGCCTCAATTTTATTTTTTTTTTTTTAATGTTTATGTATTTGTGTTTGGTTTTGTTTATTTGCACAAATAAAGGGGCTAATGGCTAAATATGAACTTGGCCCATTACACAAATTAAGAGACTAATTACTGAAGAGGCTAATAGCAAAATAAGTACTTTGTGTAGAAATTTGAGACCCTAAATATTTCATTTATTTTCTTATGATGTTCGGTCAGAACAAGTTGTGTGAAAATAAATATTTTTTGCTGTAATATTATTTTTATTTTCTCCTCCTTATTGTCTTCGTGACTGCTTGAATGCAATTTATAATTTATTAAAGGTAATTTTTTCAAGGTCTTAAAAAACAAGAGAAATCGTTTTTTTTAATTATTTAATAGTCTTGTGTAATTAGATTTTTTTTTCTTCTTTGATTCTATCTACAAATAGCTCTACCACGCAAATTCAATTCGAGAAATTCGAAAAGGTAAAATTAAATCGAGAAAATTGAAAAGGTAAAACTTTTCTAGGGCCTCCAAATTTCTGGAGACGATCGTGCGAGCATGTGAAGCCACATATTTAGAGCGCCTTTTTTTATAAATATATATATAGAAAAAAGTGTACTAGTATAATGCCTACAGTACCACTACCGTGTGCCCAATTATGCACGCGCCTAATCACTCCCAAAAACTAAAAAAAAAATGAGAGAGTGTAGTACACATGCCACTTTTTTTTTTAATTGAAAATGAGACATATTAGATATATTAAAATATCATTAATGATTTATATTAAAATAAAAAAATAAATATACTAAAATTCATAAATTTTCATTAGCTATAAATAGAGACCACATTTGATAGGTTTTTTTTTAACATAATTAATTTTTTTTTCATAATCAATTTATTATACTGACATAGGATGAACATGTTACATAATAAGATGAATATGTTATCAAATAAGATGAACATGTTACAGACATGTTCATCTTATGTTATAACATGTTCATCTCATTTTGTAACATATTCATCTTATTTTATAACATGTTCATCTTATTGTGTAAATATGTAACATGTTCATCTTATTCTATAACATCTTACTATGTAACATGTTCATCTTATTCTATAACATGTTCATCTTACTAAGTAACATGTTCATCTTATTATGGATCTGCGTCTTCATCTTCCAACAAAATAAATTAATTGTGAAAAGTGATAAATTAATTGTATTCTAAAACTTATCAAATGTGGTCTCTATTTGTAGAGAATGAAAAATTATGAATTTTGGTATTTTTATTTTTATTTTTTAATATAAAATATAAATGATAATTTATATAATATGATATATAAAATTCATTATCCAATAGAAATGGGACACATGTCTCATTTAAAAGAAAAAAACTTACCTCACGCATTTTTTTAAAGGAGTGTATTTTACAAAGGCCTTGACACACCTTGCTAGGTACACCTAATTATTTGCGTAATGCCTACCCCAGCCTCACATTCACTCTTGTAATTGAGAATAGGTCCTGCCTATGTTCTTGATTCTATCAGTAAAACGGTTTCTTTATTTTTGTTCAATCTTTTTNATGTTTGAATGCTTATAAAACAATATGCACTAATTTCAATTTTGTTATTTTAAATTATTGTAATCATTATTTAAGTATATATGAAAAAAAATATTATTTTCTAAAATATTTACATTATGTTTTAGAATTAAGATAGCCGATAAATCCAATTTGTTATACCTGCCCGGGCAATCGCCGGCACGTCTGCGACAGGACTCCAGACATCGATGGATTATCGCCGGCGGCCGCCGGAGAAAAAGGAAGCGGCTGACGGTGCTGGGCCGAGCCGATGGCTGGCCGTCGGGGGTGGGGGCGGGTGTAGTTGTGTGTGTATATGTGTGTGCGCGTGTGTGGAGAGTGTGTGAAAGATAATGAGCGGTGGGTCCCAAGTGAGTTGGCAGGTTGTGAGTGGATAGGGTGAGTTGGTGCTGGGTAGGGCCCACGAGTTGGTTGGGTATTAAAAATATCACACTACCCTTAATGTGTTTAAAATTTAAGTTTTTTTGTATCAGTTGAATCATCAAATGTGTTTAAAATTTAATTTTTTTGTATCCGTTGGATCATCCGATTTGATGGCTAAGATTCATTATTATTTCTTTCATTAAGCATCTTTCTCACTTGTATTTAACCCTACATATACATGTATATGTATTTATATATTTATAACGATTCTATGTCCTCGTACACCAAAAGTTCAATGTCCAAATTAAATGACAAGCACATATATCAAATATGTCATTCGTTTTTTAATCGTCACCTAACCCAGCAGTCGCGCGCGTCCTAGAAAAGAATTGATAATTCAATTAATTTGCCATCAAGTCAAAACACCATAGAAAATAGTAATACATACGAGATAACTTTGGTTATTGGGACTCTTTGAATTTCTGTAAAAGTCATAACAAATTGAATTGAATAGTATATAAAATATAGAATGTATAGACAATAGTGCAATGTGCTCAAATATATAAACCCCTCAGTGTGGCCTTCGTGAAGCACAAACCAAAATCTCATACACATTTCCCTTGCGTTCAAGCTAGAAACAATCAAACAAACCAATAACCATGAAAGTGAAAATAACAAGCTCAAGGCTCTTCAAGCCATCCTACGATGCAAACCCTCCTCTTACATCAACCCACATTCCCTTATCCGTCTTTGACAAGGTCACCCACGACCAACACGTGGCCGTTATTTACGCCTACCATCCCCCAACCCCACCCAACTCTATTATCGATCTACCGCGAGTGGGCTGAAAGGCTTGGAAAGGACACCAACGGCGAGCCCGTTATATTTCTCAATGACGAGGATGTTCGGTTCGTGGAAGCGTCGGTCGACCATGCTCTGGACGAGATAGTGACTTCTGGGCCCTCTGCGTCCTTACTGAGCGTCCACCCGACCCCGAAGGGTGTGGTAGAGCTTCTCCAGGCCTAAGTCACACGGTTCTCATGTGGGTCCATGGCAGTGGGCTTCACAACCCACCATCTGGTGGCTGACGGGCATGCGACCAGCAACTTCCTGGTCGCATAGGGTCGTGCATGCCGTGGTCTTAGGAAGTTGCAGGAGACGTTTCATGGTCGCACGATGTTCGTCCCTCAATCGGAATCCACCCAAGATCGATTTCGAGCACATCGGGGTGGAATGCGTAACTAAAAATTACAAGAAGGTGTACCCCTTGATCGACAATAGTTTAGACGTTATTGTGATCCACAAAGTGCACTATAGTGCAGAGTTTCTTTCTAAGCTCAAGGCTAGGGCTTTTTCAATGAACAAGACTAGTTGCAAACCCTTTAGCACGTTTGAGAGCCTCGTAGCACATCTTTGGAGATCCATAACCAAGGCGCGCGGCTTGAGCGGGTTTAAGACCACCAAGTTAAGGTTTCCGTGGACGGTCGTACACGGATGAACCCTAGTGTGCCAGATGAGTATTTCAGTAATTTGGTCTTGTGGGCTTTCGTGAGAGCCAAGGTTGAGGATCTCTTGATAGAGCCACTTTCCTATGCAGCTACGGTTTTGCACGAGGCAGTCGTAGAGGTGGACGACAAGTATTTCAAGTCCTTTATCGACTTTGCGAACCATAAGGTTAGACAAGAGGACCTCATCTCGAATGCAGTTTCTGACACGGATGAGTCGATATTGTGGCCAAATTTGGAGGTGGACAGCTAGCTGAGGTTTCAGTTTCTGACACGGATGAATCGATATTGTGACCTTGATTTCGGATGCGGGAGCCCCTTCACTTTCATGCCTCCCTTTTCTCCAATAGAGGGGATGATCTTTCTTCTCCCTTCCATCAGTGGAGATGGAAGTATAGACGTCTTCGTTCCTCTATTTAGAGAAAGTTTGACGACTTTCAAACAAATTTGCTATTCTCTAGAGTAGAAAAATCTTTATTTTTGTTGATTTAAATGACAATTCTACAAAATAAGATGGCTAGAAAACATGAATAAGCTTTAGCACTTCTTTCACTGTGAAGATTAGATTGCACAATATTTGGTCATGCAATTTGAAATCTAAATTTCACATAGAAGTATATAAAGTGAATTTTAATTTTATTCAAAATTTTTCTTTATGAGTAAATCAAACTAATACACAAAAAGTCAACTTTTCACTTTAAATTAAATGTCAATCTCTTTTGCTATATATATATATATATTTGATCATTAATATAAATAAATAATGTAATTACAAAGTCTTCTATTTATATATGAACCGCTTATAGATTGCACAAAATTTAATAAATAATATATGTTTTACAAATTTGAGGCATCATAACAATTAATGAAATAAAAATATTAAAGTTATTGTTATAACAACTATTTACGCAATTTTATGGTGTTTTTTAGAATAAATTAGTTATTTAAAATAATCTTAATAAGACAAAAACAATAACATAATATTAATTCTCACATAATTACATTGGAAAAAAGGTTTGGCTATAGAATATTTTTTCTATTGTGTGACTCATAGTTTAGAAAACCAAACCGGACCAACCGGTCCGACCGATTAGACCGGGAACCGGTCAGTTGATTGATTTGGTTCGCTAGAAAGAACCGGTTTTCAGCGAACGTGTCAAAAACCGGTGAACGACAAATTGAAGGGGTTAAAACCAGTTCAAAATCGGCCAAAAAACTGGTCCGGTCGGACAGGTTGAACTGATTCTTCTTTTTTTTTTAGATTTAAATAATATAAATAAAAAATATATAATTAAATATAATGAATATATATAAATTATTATTAGTTAGTTAAGATTTGAATGTTTTGGTGAACTTCTATTGTGAGTTTATAATAAATCAAATAGACGAATAAAAAAGGATAAGTAAATAAAAAAGACCATTGTTTATCAACTCTGACCGTCAGAGTCGGAATCGGTCCAGGTGGACTATTCGGACCGGGTAACAATGGACCCGCTCAAACCCGGTCAACCTGGCCTTGACCCGGCCAGGTCAACCGGCCCCTTTTTTTTTATTTGTTTTTTAAAATACTTTTTATTTTTAAAAAATAAAACTATGTATATATGTTTATATGATATATATTATTAACACTTTTATGTATACATTATATATACAAAATATTTAAATTTATAACTTTTATGTACATTTTGTTGACAAAAATACTCTATATATATTTCTTAAAAGTTTAATAATAATTATCCGATTCAACAATTGATCCGGTGATCGACGATTAAACCAATAACCGTGACCCAAAGACCTGCTTGGATCGGGCCGTATTTAAAAAACTACGAAAAAAACCCTAAAAACTTTCTCCCAACCCTGTCTAGTACTGTCACAGTTGTATTGAGGGACGTGCACAGATTATAAGTCCAGTAAAATCTCAAAGTCTCATTTTTCTTAGCGATTTTTAACTTGAGATATCAGATTTGCGGTGCATTTGATTCGCCGATGGCGGAGGAGGAGGCGGCTGCCGACCGGAATTGCGCCGATCTTAGCGACACGAGCGACTATACATCAGAGGATGAGGGAACAGAGGACTACAGAAGGGGAGGATATCACGCCGTGCGGATCGGCGACACATTCAAGCATGGAAGATATGTTGTTCAGAGCAAGCTCGGCTGGGGCCATTTCTCCACTGTCTGGCTAGCCTGGGACACGCATAAATCTGTAAGTTTTTGGGTATTTAATTACTCCAAGTACTCACCATTGTTTGCAGATTTTCAAGCAATTATGTGTTTGGTTATGATTTATGCATAATCTTTCAACTTCATAGCAGCTACGGATGTTTTGTGTTGTTTCTGTCTCCTGTGCGTTAATTTTTGTGTATTGCCATAAAGAAATGAGAAAGTATGACTATGAGTGATTGATCTTTTAGTTTCTATTTGGGGATGTTTCTCCATGTTCTTTTAGTGATTGATCCCTACTCACCTACGAGAGTTTGGTGACTGCCACTAGTTACAGTTAATTATCGATTTTTTTGCATTTCTCTGATCCATTATTTGCATTCTGCATTTATGTTTAAATAATATGGTTTCCTCTGATGTGAGTTCGTAGTTAGCCATTCATTTTGTCATTTTGGTTTGTATGTTGAGTAAGTATAAAGAAATAATGTGTATCATACGGTTCTTATCGTCTGTAAAACATAACCATGTGCCCGTAAATACTAATCATAATTTTGTTGAGTTACGTTTTTATTTTTAATTTTGTGATTGAGGAATTAATTAATTAGTTACCATGCTTGATGTGATTGACAAGGGTAGTTTATGTTGACTGCTTTGTTGTTGATTAAAATGGATCTGGTTGCAGATGTATGTAGCTCTGAAAATTCAAAAGAGCGCCCAACACTACACAGAAGCAGCCATGGATGAGATCACAATTTTAAAGCAGATTGCCGAGGGTGATCCGGATGACAAGAAATGTGTCGTGAAGCTTCTGGACAACTTTAAGCATTCTGGGCCTAACGGACAGCATGTCTGTATGGTATTTGAGTACTTGGGAGATAATCTCTTGACACTAATTAAGTACTCGGGCTACCGTGGTGTTCCCCTTCACATGGTCAGAGAAATTTGCTTCCATATTCTAGTTGGATTGGATTATTTGCACCGCCATCTGTCAATCATACATACTGATTTGAAGCCAGAGAACATATTGCTTCTGTCTATGATGGATCCATCTAAAGATCCTAGAAAGTCGGGAGCACCCCTTATTTTAGCATCCAACAAGGACAAGATTGCATTGGAGCCCGAGACTTCTAAAGATATTAAGGGTTCACATAGTGGACTTACTAAGAACCAGAAAAAGAAATTCAGGAAAAAGGCTAAGAGAGCAGCTCAGAAGTGTACTGGGAATGAAGCTTCTGAAGAAGCCGAGCCAGACAATGAGACAAGTGATCCCGAAGAATCTCAAAAGGATGGTAAATCCAGACGGGAGCCTCTTGAAGAGAAAAGCAAAGCTTCGAGCGATGATGGAGCAAAGGCTGCTTCTGAGTGTACGAAGGCCAATAGGAGAGTTGATCGAACTGCAAAGCAGAAGCTGCTGGCCGAAGTTGACCTAAAATGCAAATTAGTGGATTTTGGGAATGCATGTTGGACGTACAAACAATTCACAAGCGACATCCAGACGAGGCAGTACAGATGTCCAGAGGTTATATTGGGGTCAAAATACTCAACATCAGCTGATATGTGGTCACTTGCTTGTATTTGCTTTGAGCTGGCCACTGGAGATGTTCTTTTCGATCCGCATAGTGGTGAAAACTATGACCGAGATGAGGTATTGCCACCCCACCCTTCTCTCTCACTCCCCTGAAATAATGTGTACATATGAACAAAAGCTGACTATTGTGCTGGATTGCATTTTTGGATGTTATGTGTTATTTTTACTTTGTTTTTGTGAACAACTCTTCAGTTCTTGCAGTGGATAGTGATGTTTCAAATGGCATCCTGATAACTGAATTTGATTAATGTTTCTATCAAGTTGTACTTCTCATTTTCTTATTAATTTCATGTAACTCTTGTGTTCTTTGGTGTTCTATTTGTTGCAGAACATACCTCATTGTATAGTGCTTCCAATTCCTCATAACTGAAGTATGGAATCCCCTTTTGTATGTGTGTTGATGCTTGTTCATATAATAAAATGTTTGTACCAATATATTTTGGTTTAAAATTGACTACACTAGGAAAATGTTTCAGTCTTTGTTTGAAAGGGTTGATTCTACTTGTAAAAATTTCTTTTTGAGTTGGCAAGTAGTCAAGTGCTGATATACAATGGATGGAAAAGGAAATAACAAAAAAGCTAGGGACTGCATAACCATTTACTCATGAGAAGTTGTTAGTAAACATTTCTGTTTGATTTTTCAACCACTGGTGTACAAAGCAAGGAAAAGAAACTAAATACGAAAACCACATACTCATGCTTTTGAAAAGGTTGTCTACTTGTTTTCCTGTCTTTACTTTCTGAACATCTGGCTTCATATTTTCACTCGTGGCGAAGAAAAGGTGAATTGTCTGTTGCTACAAAATTAGTTGTCACAAATTCACCAAAGTCCATATGAAAATACACTCCTTCAAAGTGCAAGTGATTAATATCTGTCAAATATTTACGAGCTGAACCATAAATATAAAATAGCAAAGTATCTCGAAGCAAGTTTCCTTACTGCAAGTATTGCATGTTATCTTAATTAGTTTATCATGATATGTTTTTGAAGATCATGTATGTAAAATTTTCACTGGAATTGAACAGGCTGCAGGCTGAATGGGTTGTGTTAGCATGTGATCTCATATAGTTTGTGTAGCAAGCAAACTAGTTTTCCCTTATGAATTTGTCATTTGCTCATTGTGATATTTGGATTAATATGACAGAAAGTAAAAATGTGGTTTCTTCTGTTTCCTGGTCTGTGTCCACATTTTCCTCCAGACTAATTTCATTTTTCTAACTCCTGTAATCTGCATCCACTTACTTAAGTTTCTGTAGAAAAATCCAATGTTTATTTGAGATCTTGCTGTCATTCGATTTTAAGTTGTAATGCTAAATGCTGTGCAACAAACTATATGCAATGGCGTTATTATTGACACTGATTCTACATGACAAAATAGTTTCTGCAAAACTTATATGCCAACTTGATCTATTTTTTTTTTTTTATATTAGAGTTCAGAACTGTCATCCTTTTTACTTCCAACTCTAAAATTTTATTATAGTAATCTGAAACTCTCGTGTAGTGGTTGGAATAACCGAGTATATTTTGCCTTTATAATTTGTAGGATCATTTGGCCCTAATGATGGAGCTTCTAGGAATGATGCCACGCAAGGTGAGTACTGCTTTATGTCTCTCGAGTAGCAAAGGAAAAAAATGTGCAACCAATTTGTAAGCTTCGTTGGCCATTGTATGTAATCCCAAGTTATTTCTTGCTTGACCAAAAAAAATCCAGGTTGCATTGGGTGGGCGTTACTCACGTGAATTCTTCAATAGATTTGGAGATCTCAGACACATCAAAAGATTAAGATTTTGGCCTCTCAGCAAAGTCCTTAAGGAAAAATATGAGTTCAACGAACAAGACGCAAATGAGATGGCGGATTTCCTTGTTCAGATTCTAGATTTCGTGCCTGATAAAAGACCGTCCGCCGCACAATGTCTTAATCACCCTTGGATTGTTGGAGGTCCACGCCAAAGTGTCCCTTCTGTGTCTCAACAAGTGAAGGTAATCGAAAATGGTTTGAGTGAAAAGGATGAGAGAGAGGCAATGGAAGTCGGTGTAGGGAACATGGCTATTGGTGGGGCGGTAAAATCTGCCCAAGATTCGAAAATATTATCGAGCCATTCAAAGCAATGATAAAGCTGCTGGGTTTTTGGTACCATCTTTGACTAATGTTTTTAGTCCCCAACATGTTTTCAACATTTGGCTCGCAAGTGGAGCATGAGTTGACTGTTGGCATTTCGTTGCTTCTTTATTTTTTTCTCCATTGTTCTCTTGGTATAATATGTGTCCAAATTCTCATGACTTGTAGTTGGATGCTGAAATTTATCTGTTGGTGTTCTGATGGAACTTCTGTGTATTGTTGTAACGGTATCCTGAATTCCTGACCAGCCGCAAAACGGGGTAAGTGATATTTGCTTGCTGTGCTGTGGTCAGGTAGTTCTAGTTGGCCTTGTGGTGTTTTTCTCGTGCTTGTTTTGTTTTACGTAATTCTAGTATTTTTCATGTTATTTTTTTTTTCTTTTTTCTTTTTTTCGGCTTCTCATTAAATGTGAGTATTGTTAGCTGGGGAATGTAAAAAGTGTTTGCGCACTCTAAAAAACAAGGTGTTCTCAGCTTCTTGCATATGAAACTGAAAGAATTTGTTTCTCCCAGTTAGAAGCTGAAAAGTAAAGTGCTTTTGTTTTTATTTTTCTTCTAGAGTTTGGAAATGCAAACACTACTGCGGTTTATGTGGCATTGTCTAAAAAAATACCAATTTGGGATTTGCATATCTAAAAATATAACAGAACGTATGCTTGCCAAGAAGGTAAAAAAACAATTTGAATAAAGATAAATTGTTAAAAAAAACATAATTTTTTTTTTCCACCCGACCTCGTAGGAAAATACAAACTTGACCAAAAAAAATATGATGATGAATTCCCGCCTCTTTATGTTTATTTATATTTGGGTTTTGAACCAATTTTACTTACACTTGAATCTTTGAATCTCACTGCTAAATCCTACATTAAATTAATGAATCTTGATAGTTATTAACCAAAAGCTCCGAGAAATTCCACTCCCATTATTTTCTTCAGCCACAAAACGCTCATGGCTGTAATTTTTCATCAGATCCCAATACATGCAATCACACAATGGTAAAAAACAACAAAGTT
>BKCP01011959.1:1239501-1262353 GCA_008636005.1 Striga asiatica | reverse complement strand
TTTCCTCAGACTTGGAGAAAGTTCTTTCTCAGTTAAAAGCCAAGAATCAGTTTTCCTTTTTCTTTTTTTTATTTAATTTATTTTTTGTTCTGTTTTATGTTTATGTCTTTACCGTGATCGGTAGGCTTAGTGACAAGATCCAGAAGAGGTTGATATATGTCAAGAACGACAAGGTTGAGACTCGAGAGGTTGGCTTGAAGCTTTTGTGAAGTAATGTTGAGCTTATTGTTAAACGAAATTGCTGCTTTGTTAATCTTCTCGACACATTCGTTACTGTCCTCTCCGAATATTGTAATCACTGCCGGCAAACATCCAAGCGGAGGCAATGTCGTGACTCCAATTCTTCTTGCTCCCAAGCTATACAACTCCTGAATAAAGTAAATAAACTCAAAAAACATTTTTTCGAAATCAAGGTAGAATTGACTATAAATGAATTACAGAGTTGTGGTAGAGCCGATTATTTTTTTTTTTTTTACCTTCACAAATTTGGTATAAAACTGCAAGAGAATGTCCGAGAATTGTTCGGTACTATATTTCTTGTACAGCAGAGGATTGATATAATAGTTCTGAACAAAGTCACTGCTTCCAGCACTCACAAAATGTATAGAGCCATTAACTATTGATGTGGCATTAGATTTTCCGACGAGCGCAACGAGTTTCCTCTGGTAGCCTTTGTACAGTTCTAACTGTTTGCTTAAAGGAATCGTGTTCTACCAAAAATACAGTTGTGAGTAACAAAATATCAGGAAGTTTTCAGATCATTGCATAACAAAGGAATTTTTATACTATTAAAATAAAATCTTGTGTATGTACAATATATGTCGTTTTTCAAGCGGCAAAATTGTATTTTTAGTCTTGCTAGTTTAACGCTATAGCATTTTTAGTCCTACGATTTCAACTTTTTTGTCTTTTGATCCTGTAATTTAGTATTTTGCTGCAATTTCAGTGCTTCGGGACTGAAATTGCAACAAAATTTAAAATCACAAGACTTAAGTTGCTAATAAAAAAATCCTTGCGTTGAATTTCAGTGCTTGAGATTTTTTATTAGCAATTTAAAGTCCTGTAATTTTAAATTTTGTTGCAATTTCAGTCCCAGAGGATTAAAATTGCGTTGAATTTTAAAATTATAGGACCAAATAGCGAAATGTTCAATTCCTTGGACTAAAATCGCCACTGAGTCAAACCAACAAGACTAAAATTACAATTTTGCCTTTTCAAGCCTTACATAGATTTCTGCAGTAGTGTCATAATAACCGGAAGAGCCTGAAGCAAAGTTAGCTCCAATCAATAGGTTTTTGCCTGTGGCTTGCTTGCTGAGATAGGGTTGTGGATATGAGGTAAAACCCAGGTTTTCAGCTGCATTTAGAGAATAAAAAATAGATAAAAATTAAATTCAATGGCCTCAGTGTATTCTAAATGCTTAACTATTCAGAATTTATCTATCCCTTTCAACCTCATAAATGTAGAGTACAAAAGTTGCAAACCAAATTATAAAATTAGGAACCAATTTTGTATTAGATATAGTTGCTCACCAAATGAACTCTTCCCTTAAAAGTTCAATTTGTTAAGTAGAAGCAAACTTTCCATCGATATTTCATTCATAGTTTTGTAGGAGACTGTTTGTAAACAGATTGAACTTTAAAGGCATTTTTTTCTAACTAAACCTTATGTGGGAATAATTACCGGTGTAGTCCGAGGCAAGTTTGCCGTTACAAAATCTGCCGGTTGGTTTGTGATCGATAAAATCTCTACCGTAAGGCGGGAAATCGGCTTTGACGATGGTTTCGAGATTGTTGTTATTGCCAACATCAACCACAGAGTCCCCAAATATGATTAGTGCAGGGACTAAAGGCTGTGCATTTGTCATGGCCAAGCAAAAAAGTATGAGCAAAATGTTGAAAATATTAATTGAACTTGTAATCATGATTGATTTCAATTGTATGCAAAANATGAGAGCTTGTGTTGTGGCTATGGTGTTTCAAATTATCAATTTAAAGAGAGTTTTTTTTGGTGCAATATGCATGGCTGGCCTAATTGGTTGAAATGGGTACATCTTAGATTTTCTTGTGCCAATTTATATCCAATTGTAAATCTCAACAAATGAAGATAAAAAATGCAATGCTGGTGAGATCCCTTGTTTAATCAGAAGTGAAACTTGTTTGTGTCCCTTTTTTTTTAATTATTTATATAATTACATGACACATTTGGTAATTGTTTTGGCCTGGATCTGAGAAAAGATTTTACAAATCGCCTAATGGAACTTTAGATAGAGTTGTAATCGAATAAGCATCGATCGCTTGAGCATTTCGAGCTCATGTTTGATTATGTTCGAACTCTATTCGTATTTGCAAGCTTATTATTCGAGCAAAGATTCGTGTTTAAACTTGTTCATTTAATTTTTGTATCAAAGTTCAAGTTCGTATAATTTAATAAAAAAAATATTTACTGAAATTGTAAGATTAGCTCGACATCAGTTTTTTCGATTTTGTTGGTGCTCGAAAGTATATAAAAAAATCATGCTTTAGAATTTTCTATTAAGAATATCAAACATATAAATGTAAAAGTAAAAAATTTAAAATATCATACATAATTAAATATATATAAAAAAAATTGATGTTCTCTCACATGCATGAACGTTCGCAAATAGACTCATGTTCGTTCTATTAATAAACAAGCTTAATTTTTTGTTCGAATTGATTTATAAACGAATTAGTTTTTGTTAATTACAAACAAACTTTTGTTCCCGGACCATTTTACAGCTCTCACTAGTAAAATTTTTAACAAAAGATTTGCTTAAGCACCAAAAGTTGTTGCTTTTGTCAAATAAATGGCAATAGTTCCAACAAAGTTTGATGGCGTGTCTTGCTTAAGTTCTGTAGTGAGCTGGAATTTCTTGTAGGAACTTCTCAATCATCAAGAATCATAATCTACCACAAAATAATAGTTTTAGCTTTTTTCTTCTTCTCTTGTTACTTGTTATAATTTTAGATTTACAATCCTTTATTTAACCGTTTGTTTTCTGTTTTGCTCATTTTATTAATCCTCCTATTGCGTAACAAAGTTCTTCAATTCTCGTTGCGTTTCAAAAGTAAATAAAGGCTAAAACTAGGATTATTATGGGATAGTTAGAGTATATATATTTGGTTTGTGATTTATGATCCTGCAAAATGATGCACCGGACATCGACTGGACGAAACATGTGCATGTGCACATTTGAGTTTGACACAAAGTGTATGCCAACTTGAAGAGTTCAAGTAACGATAAATGCTAGTTTTTCGAAAGTTGTAATATAAGTAACAAAACGACAGAGGTAACTATTATAAAACTCAAAACGAACAAGATTCAAATACAAGCCACATAGTCCAACTGAGAAATAGAAAAATGAAAGACAAACTCAAAGGTGGTCTAGTTCCTCAAATACATCAAATATAGAAAAATCAAGAGTTTTAGCTTTCTACCACTACTAAAAGCCTAGTACAGAATGCTAAACTCAAAGAAGACAAACAAGCACAACCAAATTTCAATACAAGACAAAACAGAGTCAGCTAAGATGCAGTAGAGAAGCCAAGCTAATCCTTTTGAGCCATCCTGATTAATGAGTGCACTGGAATTAAAGTTTTTTGAAAAATCCAGAGGTTTCTTGACTTCCAAAGCCACCAAAGCATATATGTAGTGAGCTGGATCCTTGCTTCAGCAACTTCAGAATAGTCAAGAGAGCACACTTGGTACCACCATGCCTTGAAAGAGTCAGTGCAGCTTGATATTCCATCCCATTAAACTGGGGACAACTCCCACAGTCTTTGTGCCTTGAACAAGAGAATAATACATGTTCCACTGTCTCTACGGCCTCACCACAAAGATAGGCAGTGGAAGCTTGAAGCAGGACATGGAAAAGATAGGCAGGGCTTGAATAACAGCCTTTAGGAGCACCTCCTTGCCAGCTGAAGAGAGGAGTTTGGATTTCAAACTGAGCAACTTGTTTTTTAACTGCATTTAGAATATACTCAAACACTTCCTTTTTAGATCTTCTAATGCCAAGAGGAAGACCTAAATAGCGGGAAGATTTGTGAGAGACAATACCATTGAGTATTCTGCAAATGGAGGACTGCAGGTGCTGAGGAGTGTTTCTGCTGAAAAATATGGCAGACTTGTGCATGTTTACTGCTTGGCCAGTGAATAACTTGTACTGATCAAGAATATTCATCAAAATAGCAGCTTGATCTGTTCCTGCTCTACAGAAGAATAGGGAATCGTCTGCAAATAGGAGATGAGAAAGCAAAGGACCATTCCTGGATACTTTCATGCCCTTAAGAGAACCAGAATCAATAGAGTTTAGAATCAAGGCAGTAAGTAACTCAGCAACAATGATGAATAGGTAAGGGGAAAGAGGATCCCCTTGCCTAATTCCTCTTGATGGTGTCACAAAACCACTGACAGTTCCATTGATCTTAGAAGAATAAGAAGCAGTAGTGACACAAATCATGATCATCTTCACAAAATCACTATGAAACCCCATCTGAAGCATAATTTTTTTCAGGCAAAGCCATTCAACCCTGTCAAATGCCTTCATTAAGTCTAATTTGAGAGCCATAAAATAGTTAGGACCTGAGGAGTGCCTGTTTAAGAAGTGGAATGCTTCTTGTGCAATTATGACATTATCAATAAGTTGTCCCTCCTCCACAAAGGCTGATTGGAAGTCACTTATACAGAAATTCAAGCAAGCTTTGAGTCTTTGTGCCAGTAATTTAGAAATGATTTTATACACAACACTGCAAAGACTTATTGATCTAAAAGCCCCAAAGTTTCTGGATTCTGACATTTAGGAATGAGTGATATGACAGTGTGATTCCAATATTTGAGAATTATACCTGATCGAAAAAAAACTAATGATAGCAGCCATGAGATCTTGCTTGATTAAGTTGATATAAGCGAAAAATATATATGTTAAAAAAATGTATTTCAAAACTTGGAATGTAACCACATTATTCTACACTTTGCTGTATAATAAAAAATATTTGTTCCACTTATTATACAAATTGAAAAAATTTTCATATGTTGTTTATATATTGATACATATTTATTTATTTATTTTTGTTTATTTTTAGCATGGATGTTACATAAGATTAACATACAACATTGGACAAAATTTAATGCATATCATTCAAGAATAATACAACAATGGACAAAGTTTAATACGTACTATTCAAAAATGGTATATAACTAGTAAAATACACGTGTACTACATGGGTACTTGTTAAGAAAAGAAAAAATTACACCATTCGTCCACTAATTACACCCGAATTGCACTTTCGTCCTTTAATTATTATTCTTGTACTTTTGGTACACTATCATTTTGTTTTGACAATTTTCGTCCAAATCGAGGTTCCGGTGCTCATTTTTGCCGGAAAAATAATGTGGCGCCCAGTCGGATTGTGCGTCACATCAGCTTTTCCAGCGCCACATCAGCTTTTCCGGCAAAAATGAGCACCGGAACCTCGATTTGGACGAAAATTGTAAAAACAAAATTAATAGTGTACCAAAAGTAATAAAATAATAATTAGAGGACGAAAGTGCAACTCGGGTATAATTAGTGGATGAATGGTGCAATTTTTCCTTTAGAAAATTATTTTTATGATTAAATAATAATAACTACAAAAATTGTTTTACTTTTTAAATACTTTTTTGAAAAAATATATTATTATTTATTTTTAAAATGACATTGTCACTTACACGACTTACCATCTTATATTATATATATATTTTTTTTAATTTATATGAGATAACTACTTTGTAATTAAGTTAGTCTAAATAACTTTATTTTTTGAATTAATATTAATAAGTAATTTAATTTAAAATTATTTATTTATTTTGTATGTATAATATAGATGTCAAATCAAAAGTTCTCAAGATACGATTAATTGATATACTATATATAAAAGTTATTAATAATTAAAAAATTTAACTTTTAAAAATATTCATAATTCAAGTTAGTAAATTTGTTATAATCTTCAAAGAAATATGAGGAAAAAAGAAAGATTGGCAAACAAAATTATACCTTGTAACCAAGTCTAAAATAGGAAATGATATTAAAGCATAATTAATGCTCTTAAAAGGACCATAAATATATAGTATATTTATGAATATTCCAAGTTTAGTTACTTTTGAATTAGAACTAGTACATAGCCCGTGCGATGCACGGGACATAAGTATTAAATAAGTAATTTCCACAGAGTTTGTCCGTTAAGTAGCTCGTGCGATTCACGGGAGATATTAAATGAGTGGACAATAGGGCTTGTCAGTTCAGGCTTAAAAAATAATAGAGTTTGATTATCTATTTTTTTTTACCTCCTTCATCAATGTCATCTTTTTTGTCGAGACATTAAACTGGAGCTTGGTAGAGCTAGCCCGTAAATTAATTAATATATTATCTCACTCACATGTTTATAATAATATAAATTTGATTTCATTTTATATATTTATTCCTTGATATAAGAAAAATAACAATTTTACGTAATCTGGTTCCTCGTATAGTACTCATATTATTTTATTATAAAATTTATTGTAATATAATGTCATTATTATCATTTATACAAGTTATAGAAGTAGTCTTCTTCTTCTTTTTGTTTGATGTAATTAAAATATTTAATGTATGTTAATATTATTTATTAATGTAACTAATTTAAATTATGTAAATAAATTTAAAGTAAAATATTTTGTACAAAAATTTTACAAAATATACACAAATGTTTTTCTAGAATTTAATTTTTTTATACTAAATAAACATCTTTGAAATTCTATGCAATTATTAAACATCCTCGATATAAATTCAAATCATACTTGAATTCTATGAAATTATTAATTACGTCCGATGTTATGGGAAACAAATCATTCGGAAATGTAACAAAATGATAAGGAATTTTAAAATCTAAATTTTAAATGAGACATGTTTTTATTTGAATTCTATGCAATTATTATTTTGTCCGATTTTATGGCAAACAATTCATTTATGATTTTAATGTAAAAAAATAATAAGAAATTTTAAGATTTAAACTTAAATTTGAAATGAGACATGTTTTTACTTGGAGTCTATCTGTCCGATTTAATTGCAAAACACATCAATTAAGGATGGAATTAATGCAGACCGGTTTTTTAAAAATAAAATAATAATACAATTGGAAAAATGATAGAAATAGAATGCATTAATTGTCCTTTGACTTTTTTTTCCACTAAATTTAGTAAATAGGATGGCTTA
Source organism: Striga asiatica (assembly GCA_008636005.1). Lineage (NCBI taxonomy): Eukaryota > Viridiplantae > Streptophyta > Magnoliopsida > Lamiales > Orobanchaceae > Striga > Striga asiatica. The sequence goes on along the minus strand of BKCP01011959.1, from coordinate 1,255,101 downwards.
TTATATAAGTATAGATTAATCTAAGTCAAACAACAAAGCTTAAAAATTTGCCACATAGGATTCCAAAATATACGAGCCTGCCACTTAAGCTCAGCACATTTAAAAATTATATATAAGGAAGATATTTTAGATACTTTTTAAACTTGTTAACTAAGATGTATTAATAGAATTTACTATAGACAATTTTTTTTTTTCTTTTTCCAAACGATAGACTTCATAAAAAACAAACACATAATTACAACCGGCTCAATAGCCGAATAAGAGAGGTCTACCACTATAGGTAGCCTAGAACACAACACACAACAAAACCACAAAAAACTAAAAACCCCACTAATGAGGAATACATACTCCCCACGGGAGAATTCACACTCCTAAATCGGAGAAAAAAAACACTAACACACACTCACAACACAAAACAAAACACAAAACAAAAAATCTAAAACAAGGCAAAAAACTACAGCCCTCCCCACCGGACGGGAAAGCCAAGCTTCACCACACCCGAGCAAACACCCATCGCAAATACCAAGAAAACCACGAGATCCACGGCCCAAACACATCGGATCCAAAAACTCCCCTAATGGGCTAACCAGATCCGGACCACAAAGCTCGACAGCTCCTCCCAGTACCTCACAGACCCGACCCCGGCCGGACCACTCCACAGCCCCCCCCACGCATACACCGGAGCCACCGCGCCACCGCAATCGCACAGCTGCTGCCGGAGGACCCGACCTTCCAAACACCAGGGAAGGCCGGGCAAGGGGAGAACCAAGGCTAGACCGCCGCCATCGACCGCCACAAGGACGTCCTCGACGTCCGCCGAACAATAGCCGCAAGCGCCACCTGCCGTTCCTTGCCCGCCATGGCAATCGGAGCAAAATTGGAACCACGCGAGAAGGTGGAGGCAAGAGAGCGCCACAGCCACGCCGCCGGGCCCAGGAAGAGCCAGATGTTCGCCGGAATTAGGGAGGGCTTGGGCCGCCGGAGAAGAGGCTCATACAGAGTGACGAGGGACTAGGGCAAGAAAATTGAGGAAATTTGGGGTTTTCGTATTTAGAGTTGCGAAATATTGTACTATAGACAAATTTGATGCGACTTTACACAATCTATACATACAGTGGTTAAAAATATAGTTAAAGGATTGACTGAAAAATTTGTTTTAAATTATTTATTAGGAACATTGTTTAAGAAAAGTAGTAAATGTTAAAAAAAATATATTACAATTCTTCCTTAATAATACCTTAGTTTGTAGTTTAATAAATTATAGAAGATAAATATAATAAATATAATTTAGAAGTTTAGAGCTTTTTCTTGCAAATACCATTTTAAGTGTTGAATTTTTTTTATTGCAAATTACAATTCTAGTTGACTTTTTACATATAGTGATTATTTAATCGGGCAACTTAATAAAAATGTACATAACAATTTTATTAATTACTTCATGATAAATAAGATGAAAACAATTGTATGATATATTATAAACTTTTAATTGGCTATGAATAAGTGGAAGAAAATGTCGACTTTCACTTAATTTAATGCCAAAATTTATTTTATTATGCTTAAAAAATTGACATATTTTTTTTTTTTTATAAAAATGTCAATTTTGTTTATATATATATATATTTTTTATGGATTTTTAAATAATTAAAAAATATTAAATATTCAAAAAATAAAATTTGGTCCAGTAAGATTAGACCTATTGCAAAACTGGTCCCACAAATTGCAAAATCGGTCGTTTTTTACATTTTGTTGCAGGTTTGGTCTCAACCCCATCAAAACTAACGAGATGGTTTTGTGCGCCTTTAGTCGTTAGGTTGAAACAAAAAATTATTGCAAATTTAATCCCACAGGATTGAGCGTATTTCAAATTTGGTCCCAAATATTGTAAAAATGGTCCTTTACTATTATTTATTTGTTTGTTTATTTATTTTATTTTGCATTTTTGGTTCGTAAGTATATAACGATCTTTGATAGTAAAAATTTAGTTTTCTGAAAAAAAAAAGGCTCGTGTGCATCTTTATACACGAAAATCCAAAAAATAAAAAAACACGTAAATAATGGTACAGAAAGCCCCTAAAATTTCTTTCATCACACTACACCATCATTTTATGTATATAACAAAATTTGATATTAAAATTTTAGTTTGAAAAAAAATAAAAAAGAGACCAAATGTTCCTGCTCAACTTTACATGCAAAAATGCAAAAATAAAAAAATTCGCATATAATGGTAAAAGTGCCTCTAAAAAAATATATTTAACCACAATACAACACCGTTTTATATATATAACAAAATTTGATAGTACAAAATTAAATATATCAAATATATATGAATTTATATTTTTCTTATATTAAAAATTATGTAAATATTTAATACCTTATTTAAAAAATTATAATTGACAAGTCCGATCAACCAATTCAGCCCGTTTTATTGGAAACCAGTTCGTTCAAAGGAATCAAACCGTTTACTTGACCGATTCTCGATCAAATAGGCAGTTTGGTGCGATTTTCAAAACAATAGTAGTCGATATTATTTTTAGTTTTATTACTCTTTTAAAAAAAATTATTAACCTCTATAGTTATATTTTTATTTGTATTAGTCATTATAATTATAATAAAACTAAATATTTATTTTTATAAATATAGTTATTGTACAAATAATTTGAAATATAAAAAACATTGTATAGTAATTAAATATTTTCTTATAAATAGTTTCCTTTTTTTTGTCTCGAAAACTAAATTTTCACTATTAAATATTATTGTATACTTACGATGTCAAAATTGCAAAGAAAAAAAAAAGTAACGAACCATATTTACAACATTTGAGATCAAATTTGCAACACGGTCAATCTTATGGGACTAAATTTAAAATTTCTTATTTTTCAACCTAGCGACTGACGGCGAACAAAACCTTCCAATTAGTTTTGATGGGTTGGTACCAAATTTGCAACATAAATTCGAAAAGGACTGATTTTACAATTTATGAGACCAATTTTGCAATTGTTCTAATCATACATAACCAAATTTGTAATTTTTCAAAATATTCTTTCTAAAAATATAAACAATTCTAAAAACAATTAGGCTAAATTGAGTTCTTTTAATTCGTTTTATTGCATAGCTTTTGAAACGATATATAAAAATTATCACTTTACACTAATTTTCAAGATTTGTAGATGGTAATGTTGTAAACTTACTCACTTTTTCTATTTTATTTTATTTTTTGATAAATTAAACCACGTCTTTTGGTTTGCGTTATTAACTAAATAATAAAATTTCTAATTATCCTTTAAAATAAATAAAATTTAAAATTTATTTTAAATTAAATAATATAACTTGTAATAAACATTTAATATAAATAACACTTAAAGTCATTGCCAGTATTTCCCATGCAATAATAGTAAAAATATTTTAGAAAAAATAATTGCTACTCATTTAACAATTCTACAAGATGACTTTTCCACCCAAATTAAAAAAAAAAATAACGCCCAAAATAAATATTTTTTGAAATATTTTTTTATATATAAAAATTATTCAGTTGTGTGAATTATCATAAAAATTAAAATAAAAACAAATATAAAAAATGAGTAAACCATATTTATGTTTCTCAATTTTTAATTATAAAATTAATTTTAATATTAACATGATATTTATTTTTATAAATTTATTCTTAATATACTTTTACGCATTATAAACATAATAAAAATATTTTTAATATTGCTAAAAATATGTTTGCCATAGTTACCCCTAAAAAATAGGGGAAACAAAAAGGTTTCATTAATGTGTGTTATTAATTTATTGTCAAATGCGTCTTGTCGTGAACTCTTTCATGACGAAGTGGATGACATTAAATGTTAACGATGTCAAACCCATTTTCTAATATATAACATTATGTTAAACATGATGACCCATCAATTCATTTTATATTTGATTTAGTTTTTTATTATTATCGTGTGAATAAATTATTTTAATTGGTCCACCTATACAAATACAATTGATGCATAGGAAATTATTGTTTGATTCAAATTTTTAGCCTTTTAACATTATTTTATATGAATTAATATTACAATTATTAATTAATAGTATGTGTTAAAAATTCATTGTTTTCAAAGTCATAACATGAAAGATGGTCTTATAATCATAGTTCTCAGAACCGGACAGGACCGGACCGGCCGGTTGAACCGGTCCAACCGGGAACCGGTTGGCATACCGGTCCGGGTTGAGGCACATAACCGCTTGGGTCCAAAACCGGGCTCGAACTGTTCAAACCGGTTATGTAACACCCCGCCTTATCTAACTTTGACTCACGAAAAATGATTAAAATTTTTTCGCGATTGTTTTCAAAATATACTGATACTGTTTTCGAAAATACTGAAACTTAATTTTGCAGGATGTTACTCACTGACTTGACTTCTTACTCTTTCTTCCTTTTACTCATGAATGTATCCATATAAAATCTAGCTGGAGAATATGAATAAGGAATAATTATACATAGAATAATTATACATACATACTTACTGGTTCTGGTTTATCAGTACGGAAACGTAATTAAAATATAGTCTTATATAGTTTAATGCAAACCAACTTAAACACAAACATAATAAATATCCAGCTTTATTCGAACATCACCACACCACTGCTCGGCTCACGATCCATGCTGAACTCCATCACCTGAAAAACATAATGGGGGCGTGAGCAAAACCACTATGCTCCGTAAAAACCAACAATGAATAAACAGCACATATAATCCAATATCATGAACTAAGTATATACATAAATAAAGCTGCTCTGAACTTTATCGATGCAACTACCAGTAACTGGTCGGTTCTCACATGATCATATTCTGGGGGTCGTCTCCCCAGAAACTCAGTCTTGACTGGGCGAGTGACTCAGGATGGAAAACTTCCAATACAAGACCGAGTCATCTTAAACTGGACCACGAACGGAATAACTTCATCGTTCGGGTAAATTATCTACATACATACCTCATACATGGTACATGATTATAAGTGATGTAATACCCAATGCAAGTCCCCCACCTGATATTTGAAAAGACTTTGCAAGTGCTGAATAACTGATGTAGCTGTTGGAGGCTCGACTCTCCACAACTACCAATATATACAAACAAATATATCTAAGTATTTTTTTTTCTCAAAAATCACATATAACTCTAAAAATTATGAAACTTGGCAGTTAAATAGTAGATTTATTCGTATACTCTCTGATCAAATTTTAGCTCAAAAGCACTTCAATAGCTCAATCCACCCAAATACTAAAATTAACATATAATTATGCTAATTTTACGCCTAACTTCAAAGAATTTTATAAGTTCACATACTTATCATATCAAGCTGAAACTTAGTCATCTTGACAAATACTCATAAAAGAAATATTCATAAATGTTTCACATTAAAAGTTTGAATGTCGAGTGAGTTCTATCGCATATAAAATCAACCTGACATGCATGGGGTTTAACATTTTTAACTCCTTCATTTCTCAACATAACATTATGAAATTTTGCATTCATACTCTCAACATATAGGTAGATATGTCATTAAAATTTCACATTTTTCTCATCCACATAGATTGACTTATTCGAGTTTAAATAAGCAGCTGAAACTTGGCATAAAAACTCGATTTGCATGATAAACTTTAAAAATCTATAATTCGAGCTATACTTAACCAAATGACATAATTCTTATTCCTATGTACTCATCATTTACACAAGAAATAACTCAATAAAGTATACTTTTCCAAGTAATGCATATCATGCTAAAATTCAAATCAAAACAGGACATATATAACATGTGATTGAGCTGGAAACAACTTATCATTTTTCATGCTTAAAATTTCTTAAAATTTTAATATATATATATATATATATATATATATATATATATATTACACACTTAATCTCAACTACAGCACATGATAAAAAGGTAGCATCTAACCTCCTTCAAGAAATTTGAAAATGAAACTCTAGAAGTTGATCTCAACCTATCTTCAGCAAGATTTCTCTCGGTTTTTCTTCCTCACTCTATTGCTAAGACTTTGCTTATTATGGTGTGAATTTCGAGTCTATGCGGATGCCCCTTTATATAGGGTAGCAAAGGAGACAACATCACCTTCTTCACATTAACACTCCATCATAATAAACTCATGATTTCTCTTGTATATATCAAGACAAAAACTCCTCCCTTTGACCAGACCTTAATATGGCTCGAAATTCAGCTAAAATGGCTCATTTATTACTTAAAAATACTTAGAAAAATTTGATAAAATAAATAAAGATAATAAATAGAATTCATAACTTGTAAACTTCTTCAATCTATAGTCAATGCTTTGAAAGGGTCATCATGTGATCCTAATCTGATTCCAATGATTAAATTCGTGACTTAATGAAAAATATAAAATTTACGGAATCAAATTCTGACTTAAACGAACGGTTACCGTAAAATCGAAAATTTCAATTTCTCTCTTTTGCTTTTTGCATTTTTCCTTTTTATGCTGAAAAAATTTATTCTTATCATGCCCCAACTTATAATAACATATCACATGGTATATATATCAATATCAAGAAATTTCATGAGGAATAATATGATTTAAATTAACACTTTATTTTTATTTCAACGAAAACAATATCACTTACGACTCTTTACAATTTAATTTAAAATTTTGTTGATTTCCTCTTTGAAAATCCATGCTAAAGTTCATCCTGATGTCTACTAAAATATATATAGAGAAATATAATTTTTTTTTTCAAAACTGAAATCGTACTTAAATTCCGATTAAAATCGAAACCCGATAAAAATTGAATATTTCAAATATAAATTCAAATGTACTCTTAATAAACCTTCTTGTCTAAATAATTTATCTCTAATCATTAACATCTACTTAATCCTTATGACTTATCAACTAAATCATATACGTCACATAAAAATACTTAAGCAATTAATAGTATTTAGTCGATTAACTCAATTTAATGAAAAAACGCCTCTGATTTCACTTTAAAGTCAAGCAAAGTGAATCGGTTCTTTTTATTAACTGAGCGGGGCATTACAGGTTCAAAACCGGTAAATCGGAAACGGCTCACACAGGTCAACAGCTCATGTTCAGGATCTTGATGTTGTTGTTTAAATAGCNAAATATACATAAAATATGTATATGTTATTAAAATATATATATATATATATAATAATAAAATATACATAAAATATGTATATGTTATTAAAATATATATATATAATAAAATATACATAAAATGTATTATTACAAGGTATTGTATTCTTGTGTTAACTAACTAATTTCAACTACATATTTTTGTCAGTATTTTTCTACAATCTCTTATGATATATATTATTATGAAACATGTATACTAGCTTGAAAAAGTGTTTTATAATTAAAATATACGTACATAAAATTATCAATATTCTAATGGTGAAATTATAAAAACAATTGTATAACAAATTATTAACTAATAGAGTATTTACTATATACAATTACACATATTTTTAATGATTATAATTAATAGTTTAATTATTTTTAAATATGATATTTACTTATATATTCTACTTTAAAATTATAATGACATTCAATTTTTTGTATATCTGATTAAGTAGAGGCATAAATTTGTAGAATTTCGCTTATATTCATTTATGTTTATAATTAATCTCTGTAAATTTTTTTAAACTATAGAATTACATTAAAATAAATGAGAGAAAGAGAGATATTAAAAATTATGTAATCCTCTAGAGATATCATTCCGCCCGAGTCAAGTCAAATACCTCATATTCAAGCTCGTGCTCATTTAATAAATGAGGCGACTCGGCTAGACCATTTATTAACCGAAGAGAAATGTAAACTTGATCGGCCCATATAATAAACCCAGTCGGACTAAACTTATTATAAAAATAAGCTCGAATAATTGTTATAATTTGACTACATTAGCGAGGTGAACTTGAGTTTTCACGAACCATACGAACACAATTCGGTTCTTTAACTGTTCTAGCCGGCTAACTTTATTCGCCCCTGAGTGGTAGCAATTTTGCTTTGCATGTATTACGTACAGAGTTTGAATCTTGAAGTCCTCTATTCTATTTCTTTTTTGTTTTTGCCTTTGTATGACTTATGCACCATCTCATTTTTTTTTTCATTATTGTCTTTGTATGATTATTATGCACCATTTTAACATACATGTGTAGCAATTTTAAATTTTAGTCACAATCAAAGCTCATAATTGATATTTAATTTTTTATTCTTTACATCATGAAAACTGAAAAAAAAAAAAATTAAAATCCGATTTGAAAATGAAAATACAAATTCAAACCTGTATTTTTTTATGATAAAATACAAATATGATATTAATTATTGAACTCTTATTTAGAAAAATATCATTATATAATACAAAATTAATGATAAAAATATATACAACTATACATTATACATATAAAATAAATAAAATAATTATACATTAATCAAACCGGTTCGACCGGTTCAACCACTAGTCCAACTACTGAACCATTAAATTGATAACTTAATCGGTTCGATTATCGGTTCAGTTTTGACAACCTTGCTTATAATAACTCAGGTTGGTTTATCGATGGAGTCTTAAACCCCAAGTTAAAAAATTATACTCATAGGCGAAAGGCATGCTTCATTAAATTTGCTTAATTATTTAGAATTGCAAGCTGTATATGAGTGAGCAATATCGTGTACAGTGTACCCTTTGCTTTAAATAGCATCGTCGGCTTAACTAAAAACGGAAGCATGTGACTGACCACCTTTGCATTTATATATTCCAACGTCACATTCGTCCAATTGGGTCAAAAAATGCACATACACATAAATAAATAAATAAATATCCACCTGCTTATAAATATTTTATAATGGAGGAGTATGATCCCATATATCATTTCCTTTAGTTGGATATTTTGGTTTTAATATTTATCATTAAAATTATTTCTTAAATTTTATAATAAGAAAATTTTACATGATGAAAAAGAGATATATATACTAAACTATAAGAGATTGAAAAAAATCATTAAAATACAAAGGAAATAAAATTATTGTTCGGGAAAGGAAGTAATTTAATAAAAAGGAAATTTTATTTCTAATCTTTCTTGCTATACCTCATCAACCAGAATAAACATTTTCAGCTACAAGCCAATCTCTTCGACATTGCCGGAAGGGCTAATTGCAATTTGCCTAGGACGAGCTAGCAATTTCACTTTTGACTCAATTAGTCAAGACGTCAAGTTATACCACACATATACTGAGTTAATGACATGCTAGCAAATACTGAGTTTGGATAAGGCTCAATAGAAGCAAATCGCTGGTCAGCTCGGTTCGGGTCGTTGAGACTTGAGGGCGAATTGGTTCATTAGATATATTAGATATATGAACTGAACTCAAACTTGTTGAAAGCTCTTTAGGTTTACGAATTGAGCTAGACTCAGTTCGTAAACGCTTGAAGATAATGTATGTTTTTTTAAAAAATCTATAGCTCAACTCATTTCTCGAGTTCGATTTCTTATAATTCAAGTCCAACTTGTTAATATTGATAAAAAAACCGTGCTCGATTATTGGTTCGTTTAGCTAACGAATGGAGCTCGGCTCGACTCGTTAAAGGCTCGAAATCATATTGGCTCGTTTAATTAACGAGTCGAGCTTGTATCAGCTCTTACACCCGTCAATGTAAAAAAGTCAAACTCGTGTCATTATTAAACAAGTCAGGCTCGAGTTTTTATTGAACTTATCTTGTTAATTAAACTTGTACGAACACCGTGTGATACACAAGTTAACTATATTGAAATTATATTTACAGATAAAAATGTAGAAACTCGTTATCATTATTATTTTTTTTTCAAACGAAAATCAATATATTAAAACTCAAACAAAGTTTTACAGAAAATCAACTCGTTATCATTAGTTAAAAGCATGATTATGCGTCATTATTTTGGCTATATGAAGACGGACCCGTATGCTATCAATATTCATAATATTTTTATGAACTACGTATCAAATGTTCATTAAAATTACCTCCGCAAAAATATATATAAATTTTTTATACCTAAAATGTACATTTTTCANCATTTTTTTTTTTTTTTACATAACTGATAACTTCTCATTAACAAAATGCAGTGAAATACAAACACAAGACAGTCACACAGAGTCTTGGAACAGTACAAATAGTTTTTTGTGGCGTATGAAAATGATTGGTTGACAAAAATAATTTGTGGCGTTTAGATCTTTGTGGTCAGTACGAATAGTGTTTTGTAAATTCGATAATTATAATTGAAAAGATTATAGTTAAAGAGCTGATAATAAATTATGCAAATCTTGGGATAAAAAAAATTATATAATTTTCACGGACGTTTTTATCAAATTTATATTTGAATGATAAAAAAATGGGTTCAACTATTAAATCATAATTTAAAAGTTCTCTATTTTAGTAATTAATTTTTTTTATAACAAATTTCACATACGATAAATCCCTATCATTTTCATATATTAATAAATGAGTCGATAAATAAGCTTGACTTCAACTCATAATCAAAGTTAACAAATTAAATTCAAGTTTTAATAACTCGTGTTAAGTTGAAAATTCAAATAATTATATGAAAATTCTTTTTCATTTTAAATCGAACAAGCAATTTTTTTATTTTTAGTTTTTTGGCAAAAACAAGCCTTGACTCGAGCTGACGAGCGATTGGTTCGCTTCGTAGGGCCATTCCCTGGCATCTGAGCTAATATGCCGACATCTCTTCCCTCCTTTCATTTTTCCCCTCAGCCTTTAAATACCTCACCATTTTACCGTCTTTAATCAGTAATCACCATTCCCAATACTAATTCGCCAATAAGATCTCCCCTGAAAATCCACACACGCATTCAAGAGAAAGCTGTTTTTTTCTTTTCGAATAATCGCGCTGAAATGGCGAGCGGAAGAGTAGATCTGGACGGGAATGCGATAAAACCGATCACCATATGCATGATCGGCGCCGGAGGTTTCATCGGCTCGCATCTGTGTGAGAAGCTGATGGCGGAGACGCCGCACAAGGTGCTGGCGGTGGACGTGTACAGTGACAAGATTAACCACCTCCTCGAGCCGTCCTCCTTGCCCTGGGCCGATCGCATCCAGTTCCACCGCCTCAACATAAAGAATGACTCTCGCCTCGAAGGCCTCATTCGCATGGCGGATCTCGTAAATGATTTCTCCTTCACTGTGTTTAATTTTTGCGCATCTTTTGTTACTGAGTAATATTTAAAGATGTTCTAGTATTCGGATCTAGGTTGTTTGTGTTGATTTTTTTTTTTTTTTTTCAAATATTGGTTCTTAATGTTTTCGGTTTGCCCTTCATTGTTGGCATTTGTTTTATTTAATTTCAGTGTCGGTGGATTTCCAATTATATATATTGAAAAGTTTCACTTAGTGGATATGTTTTCAAAAGTTGAAGTTCGTTTTAGATCTTGATTGGATTTTTATCCGTGGATCTGATTACACATTTTGTGAGGCTAGGCTAGAGATATTTGTTTACGGTGAACAGGTTTTCTTTTTCGACTGTGTTTTTTTCTTTATATTTCTTGCTGTTTCTTGACTAGCTCGACTTTGAATAGCTACACGCTACTGATTCTCCTAGATCACGCTCAATGATTTTTGTCTATTTTTTTCTTTATAAATGTGACAGGGGTCTGCTTGTTTAAATAGTATATAATAAATGTATTTGTTTTCTAAGGCTTGGACCGAGACTTAATCTTTAATTCTCTTTATTGCTTAGACCATAAACCTTGCTGCTATATGCACACCAGCCGATTACAACACACGTCCGCTTGACACAATCTATAGCAATTTTATTGATGCTTTGCCGGTGGTAAGTGTTTCCTGTTACTAAATACTTTTGTCTTGAGTTGTTTAATCCTTCTAATTGAGATATGCACTAAATGGGTCACTGAAGTTGATGTTTATTTTTTTCCTGTGTTTAGGTTAAATACTGTTCAGAAAATGGCAAACGTCTCATACATTTTTCCACTTGTGAAGTTTATGGGAAAACGATTGGTTGCTTTTTACCCAAGGATAGCCCTTTACGTCAGGTGAGCCTTTTCTTTGTTGGCATGCTGTATTAGATTTATGTAAGGAAAGATCCGTTGTCTATTACATAAATGTAGATTTGCTTAGTATGATCCCTGGTTTGTTACATAGAAGCCCTCAAACATTTTATTTGATAAATCTTTTGTCTGACTATTGCTACTGGAGTTATGGATATGCCTGCTGCAAAATCATTTTTTTATGTCTTTCCTGGTGAACCATGTTGTTGTGGTTTTCCTCTTCTTCTTGCTCATGGAAGATTATTTTGGAGTGGTTGAAAACATCTGCTTGTGAAGTGCCTTTTATGCTATATGAGAAATCACACACTGTGATCCATCACGTAATAAAAGATCTTTGTAGTATTCTTTTAGTTTTCCTCTCTATTTCTTGTTCTGCTGACAGTTGGTGAAAATTGTGTGTGGCTGTCTTGTGTCACTTGTATATGGAACCTATTTGTGCGTTTTTTTTTAACTGTAGGCTACTTGTATATGTTTTTCACAATGAATCGCTGACTGAGAATAAGATTTGTAAGGGAAATGTCAGTGTTTTAAATCATTATCTTCTGGTGTAAATTGGAATAATGTAACAGTGATCTGGTTGTATTAGTACGGGTTAATTGTACCATTATTTAAGTTAAGAGAAGGTTATTTGATGGATCTTGTTATGCTATTAAACCTTTTTTTTTTAATTATCTATAATGAAAAAATAAAATGAAACTGAAAGTGTTAGGATTTATGATTGTTTTACTGTGTAAAAGAGCTCAAACTGACTCTAATTGCAAAATACTTTGTATTGGTTGACTTTCTGTGTACGATGACCATTTTCATGTCACTGTTGTTTAATATATATCACTCGGGTTGATTTCTTATTTTTGGTTCTGTTTATGAATCACCAAGATTATCTTTATGGTTACAGTTTTATCTGTGGCTTAATGAGATAGTTTCTCGAGAAAGTGTCCCATCATCACTCTTCTTCTTTCATCAGGACCCTGCGTACTATGTCCTTACGGAAGATGCGTCACCTTGCATTTTCGGGCCTATTGAGAAACAGAGGTGGTCATATGCATGTGCAAAGCAGTTAATTGAGAGGTTGATCTATGGTGAGTTAATGATATTGTATTCTTTCTATGAGTGTTTTATAACTTGTATAAATCTTCTTACATTCTTCTTCTTACAGCTGAGGGTGCTGAGAATGGCCTGGAATTTACAATCGTGAGGCCCTTCAACTGGATTGGCCCACGGATGGATTTCATACCTGGGATTGATGGCCCAAGTGAGGGTGTACCAAGAGTTCTAGCCTGCTTCAGCAATGTGAGGATCATTTTCAGTAGCTACTGAATTTATTTTGATTTTTATTTTAGTCAATGTCATTTTGCTTATTTTTTACCTTTTACCTGCATAAGATCATAGTTAAGGGTATTTTTTCACAGGAAAATCCGGCCAGGGCCAATGGTCACATATTCAATGTCGGCAACCCTAACAATGAAGTCACAGTCAGACAGCTTGCTGAAATGATGACTCAGGCAATCTCAATAGTCACAAATTTCTCTTTTATTTTTACTTATATAATCTAACATTCAGTAAGCAACTTCTCTCAAATTCCTATTTTCAATTGTATGCTTGCAGGTCTATACAAAGGTTAGCGGAGAATCTCCAGTCGATACACCCACAATTGACGTGAGCTCCAAAGAATTCTACGGTGAAGGGTATGATGACAGTGACAAGAGAATTCCCGACATGACTATAATCAACCGCCAACTTGGTAAGAATTTTTTTTTTTCTTTAATCTTGTTATTATTTTTATTTTTGGAAATATTTATCTTCTAACTGTGTTTACTCAAAAAATGAGCGTTTTTCAGGATGGAATCCAAAGACATCGCTTTGGGATCTGCTTGAATCCACTCTCACTTACCAACACAGGACTTATGCTGAAGCCATAAAGAAGGCTACTTCACAAGCAATGGCCAGTTGAGAGAAAAGTGCTTCTGATATCAGTTTCCTTCATGTGCTGCAATTTGGAGGACCTTTCATTTTTTATTTTATTTTTTTAACATTCCCACATTGTTTTCTGGTGTAGTGGCCTTTGTACTGTATGCCTTTGTATCTTTTGTGAGGGCTGTTCCATTAATTTTGACGCAATAGTACAACTAGACGTTTGGTCAAAAGACTCAAGACAGTATCCGTGGATATAAGATCAGAGCGGAAAAGCTACTATCATATTTTCCTTTGGTGATTGTTGGTGTTGGCTGCATGTTCTTAGTTTGTCTACAAGGGAGTGTGTTGTATAATTGTATTTATTTTTTGGTCATCGTACTTTTTTGGTTAATTATACTTTATTATTATTATTAACTTATATACTGTTTTTTTTTATTATTATTTTTTTTATGTTGGTTGAAGGAAAAACCATTTCAAAGTGGATTGCTCTGTTTCATTATTCACAGAGATTTTTATTTACCATAAATAGTATAGAAAAATTTGAAATATAAAAATTATTTTTAAAAATTAACAAGGTTTACTAAATAAATACGAGTTTGTTATTGTGAATATAAAATATGAGATTTGTAGATAGATAAATATGGATAAAAAAAATTTAAGCCATGACTTTTTAGAAAAATTTAAAAGATTCAAATGTTTTCTGGATTTACCCATAACATTTAAGGAAATCATTGTCCATATTTTTTGGAATTAAAGTTTACACAATATTTTTCTCAAATAACATTTTTTTTTAAATTTGAATTTGAATTTGAATTTTCATTCAATTGCCATTTAAAAAAAAAACTACGAAGAATATATTTTTTTTTCGGAACGATAGAGAATTTTATATATCAACAAGCACAAATGTGCAAAGATACAACCTCTAGTTGAATGAAACAACCAAAAGCTGAATAAACTAGGAGGACAAGTCAGAAGACTGCCTATAACCGACACTAGCAACACTAGAAACCAAAAAACAAGACTCACGAGTCACGACAGACTAATAAAAAACTACAAAGCTCCTAAAAGGAGAATAGAGACGATCCCAAAGAGATAATGTCCGCTCTCACTCGGGCGTAACAGAGGCTAGAAGCCCAAACCAAAACCACAAACCTACCACACAAACCAAAAACAACACAGAAACAAAACAAAAAAGTACACGAGCCCTTCCACAGCAACAATTCCAAGCCGAACCAACAGTCACCAAGTCGACCCAAGGGGAATCCCTACTGCCGAGAAAAACAACCCCGAAACTTCCAAAATTGCCTAACTGAGCATCGGAAATTAACGATGACGGCACAGGCGAGAGAGAATTTGGGGGGAGCGAATTAGGGCTGAGAGAATTTCCCAAAACTAAGAATAATAATTTAGTGAAAATTTTAATGCTATTTCATGTAAACTCTATTATATAGTAATAGATTTTGTTTCCTTTTCTACGGGGTAGTGTTTTCAATTTGACCTGGTTCCCTTAATTAATATCTTCAAATTAGATTTCCAATTTGAAAGTTGGATTAAGCCAAATTTATGCGTGATCCTATTGTAAGCAATCTTCCT
>BKCP01011959.1:1228784-1239486 GCA_008636005.1 Striga asiatica | reverse complement strand
TTTCCATGTTTATCTGTTTATCTTGTTTCATATTTATTTGTTTTGATGTTTTTCCTATTTATTGTCATTCAGTTGCTTGACATGTTGATATTTTTTTCCATTTTTGTGTTTGGCTAATATTAAATAATATTAACTGGTGCGTACCTTGTGCAATGCACGAAAAATAATATTAAATAATAATTATAATTAAAGAGATCGATAAATAATATTAAATAGTAATTACAAATTAGATTTGGGGTTATCATTTCATATAACTTACTTATATCAGTTTGTTGTAAATAATATAAAATTATTTTGTATAAAAGAACTTAAAACATGTACATTTAAAATATTGAAAGCACCTAAATATTATTTAACATATGTATGAGCATCTAAAATATTCTATATTATTTTTGAAAAAGACAACTAAAATATTATATGACATATATAACAGTATCTAAATTATTCTATATGTTCTTGACAAATGTGAAATCACCCAAATAATTTTAAACTATTTTGTAAAGAAAATATGTCTAAAAACTCTTATATTTAACATAAATATATATATATATATATATATATATATATAGAGAGAGAGAGAGAGAGAGAGAGTTGAGATCATATGAGAATGATAAATAGTGAAAGAAACGAGAATAAATTTGGACCATTGGATTTAACATATCAATGATTATAATCCAGTCAAAATTCAAATATAGCAGTTAAACATGCAGTGGTAAATTTTAAATAAGTGTACAAATTTTGCTAAAATATAATCATTCAACCACTAATTAAGGACAAAGTGGTAATTATGAATTCATTCATATCTCAGGCCATCCCTTCAGACAGCTCTTTCTCTCTCAACCACACACACATGTCGCACGACCTGAGTAATTGACAACTGGCGCCATCTCCGTCTCCCGCCAGCCGCTGCCCGCGTCCACACCGGTACCCTCTCTGACGCACATAAGGTTTCCTCTACACGTGCCGCCACCTCGTCCTTGCACATCACTGACCCTCGCCGGATCACCCGAAAAATCCATGGACCTCCATCAAACCCCCGCCAGACAACCAGGTACACCGTCCGTCGTTCGCCATGACGGTCCACACCTAAGTCTCAGCCCGTCGCCGCCATCAGTCAGACATCGCCGACTACCCCGACGTAGCTCCTACCTTCATCAGCCCATAGTTGCAGAAATCAGCCTCGCCGTACACGGAGCCGGAGGGTCACAGTAGTCCCAACGACGGCACGGCGGCGGTAAGGATTGGCTTGTGAGACGGGAGTTTCATATTTTAATGAAAGGACTTCATTTTGTAAATTTGATAACTCCTAAGGACTTGATTGTAATTTCAGAAGTTTTCATATATTACAATTAAGTTCATGGGTTAAATTTATAATTAATTAAACTATAATTAATATTTCAATATTCTTTATTTAATATTTGAAAATAGATAATATATTGCATAAAAGATATAAAAAAATGATAACAATATTTTTATACATTTTGGACTCTCGTTATTTTGTTATGTAATTTAGAAAACAAAAATTGACATCAATCAAAATAACCAAGTTTTTTACAAGTAAAGGAAGACAATTGGTCTGAAATTTAAAATTTTGAACTGAAAAAAATTATTTTGGTCGGTTTCGTTAGATATTGTGCAATCTAATAGTAACTAATGTGCAATTCATACAACCCTAATGTGCACCCGCTATGCATAAAAAATAAAATAATAACAATACTATTTTTAATATTTTTCGATCGGATCGATCATTTCGGTTATTTTTAAAAATAAAGACGACATCGAACTGAAATAACCCTGATTTAAGAGTAAAAAATTGATGATCGAACCGTAATATAAAATTTCTAACTGAGAATTCGAGGTTGGAAAGTTTTGGCCTTTAATGTGCAGTCTGATAGTCATGAATGTGCAATTCGTCTTTTACTATTGTGCACTTACATAACGAACATATTTAGTTATATGATTCATACCAAATGACCCGATCTGAAATAATCCATTCATTTGATTGATTTACTGAATTAATCTAAATAATAGATGATTTGTTATTTATATTATAAAAATAAATTCATTATTCTAATATTTTTATTTAATAATTTTATATTACATTTTGGTTTAAAAGACACAATATATAAAATATTAAACCAATATTGTGCACTGCCACAGTTGTTGAGGAATGTGAATCTATAGAGTTCCCCTTTCCCTCATCTATAGCTAGGATCACTTCTGACATTATCCTAGTTGCGTAAACTTAAAGTTCAAAGATCAGATAGCGGCGGGAACTAATCAGCTTTTTTGGTACTTCATTCTTTAGATGTGAACTACCCTGCTAATAAGTAATATCACAAGGGGTAGTTCATTAGATGCCTGTGGATTTAATTATTTCAACCAAAACATTTTAAGTGGAGTATGAGCACATTATTTTTATTGATACCTCGATGTGTATGTTAATGCATTTAAAAAGATGTTTGACATTTAATTATGTGATAGTTTGGAAATATATAACTTTAAACTTTATATAAAATTTTTCTGGTACTTGATCCAAAACGTTTAGTTAAAATCATTTGAAACTTAAAAGCAACATNTAAAGAATATATATGCAGGGGCGGATTGACTCTTAGGCGAGCTTGGGCAGTTGGGCATTTTTGCTGCTAAAGATATGTTATTACAATTTTTAATAGAAATTGTTTGGTGAAAAAATGACAAAAATGGAACTGTACGAGCAGGGAAGAAGATGAACTGGGTAAGGTATTTTTATTTTAAATCAGCCTATAAAACGACGTCATTTTTTGCTTCCATTTAATTATAAAAATTTAGAAGCCAAACGACGTCGTTTATCTTAAAAGGTAAAAAAGAAATAAATAAAATAAAATACTTGTTTTCTCCCTACTACACACGCACGCAGGTACACAGGAAAATGAAAAAAAAAACTTTAACTCACCAGTCTTGTGAAGATCCCTAATTTCTTTCGTAATAAAAATTTTCATTAATTTGAAAATTGCTCGCCCGAACACCACCCATCTGCCATCTCTCATCTAATCATCAATTCATCTTCCATCTTTAATTTGCCCGATCTTCATGAATTAGGCAATACATAGAATCCAAAAGAAAATTTCTTCTTAACTGTCAAGGACGGACGGCTGACGGGAACGGGATTGCTTTTGCTTGATTTTTTTTTTTCAGCTTAAAGAACTTGGTGGTCTTGCAAAGAATATGGTGGAGACAAGAAAGCATAAAACTTATGCATTCATCTGCAACCTTTTAACGTTAGCTTTATTTCTTACTGCTTCACTGGAAAGAGTATTTTCTGCTATGAATATCGTGAAGAATCCATTCCGTAATATAATGGGAGATCAATGGATGAATGATAGTTTACTTGTTTACATTGAGAAAGATATATTTAATAGCATTAGCAATGATGCTATAATGCATCGGTTTTAAAATATGAAACTGCATCGTGGACAATTACATTTTCCCGTCATGTATCGGATTCAAAATATGAAATTGCGTTGTGGACAATTACCTTTCCCCGTCATTGACTAAAAGTTGTAATTTTTTTTCAATTGAAGTTAATTTTTTTTTTTAAAAAAGAAAAATTCATTTCATGTGAAATTGCCATAAAAAATTATGCGTCCGCGTTGTATATGAATCATCAAGAGTTAAAACTTAAAAACAACATAAAGAGTAAAAGCAAAATTAAAGAAGCAACAAAGAGAAAAACGAAAAAGAGTAAAAATAAAATTGACATTTATGGTGGTAGCAAAAAGAGCAACAATAAAGACAGAAACCAAAAAGAGCAAAAATAAAAATTGAAATTTATGGTGGTAGCAAAAAGAGCAACAATAAAAATTGACGTTTATGGTGGCTGTGGGGTTCGAACCCACGCGCACTTATGTGCAGAAGATCTTAAGTCTTCCCCCTTAACCACTCGGGCAAACCACCTTGATATTGTTTTGGTACTTTAAACAAATATATTATGCATTCCAGAACAAGGTTTCTTATCCTCTCCTCGTGTTTTCTATTACTAGTCCGTATCCATGGGTACGTAATATTTAAACTGATATTTTGAACCAAATCATGAATTACGTGTTTACAATACATTAATTTAAAATAAAATTATTTGTCTTCATTAAGATTGAAGACTGCATTAATTTACCATTATCGTGAGAATTGGGGCAGAGCGTTTGAGGTCTGTGATATTTTCAACCTTATTTGCATAATAAATAATAAAATAAAATATATGTTATTTATGAAAAAACATGTTGAAAACACATTCAGATTATTTGACAACGAAGCGCAGCTTGAGTGGTAAGACGCTTCACCTATATCCGGTACGTCATGGGTTCGAGTACCTGAGGAGGAGAAGTGAGAACATTATTAATCATACTAAAAAAAACTTCAAATTAACAATACAATTTTTCTACAAACACCTACAAATTATCTATACACAGTGTCCCGTGAGAACACTATTAATCATACTAAAAAAAAACTTCAAATTATCAATATAATTTTTCTACAAATACCTACAAATTATCTATACACAGTGTCCCATCTCCATCGTTTCCCATAACATTCATTAAATAGGGTTAATGAAAATAATAAAAATAGGAGGGAGTATATTATTTATTTGTATAATATTACTAAAGAAAAAATAATATAGAAAATTATATATCTATATTATTTTTTTATTTTTTTCTTGATCGAATTCAAACAAACCAAACTATAGTTTAATCAAACAAATTTAGTATTCTTTTTTACTAAATTATTCGAACATAAATAGTTAGAACTTTGACGAAGAATTTCACCTGTAGCTCGAACATATGTATTGAATATAAACAAACATGAGCTTTAGCAACACTCTAAGATTAGAGATTCGAACTGTCAGAGCCGCTCTTAATGATTGGGTCGAATTTTCTACTGTTTCTTCTTCTCTGTAGTTCTTAGTAGTTGTTTGTTAGTTTTTGTTAGGCAAAAATCCATTTTTGGTCCGCTAACTTGTCAATTTTCCATTTTTGGTACACTATCTTTCCCCTCATAAAAAATGGTCCATTATGTTACACTTTTCATCAGTTTTAGTACACTAATCTCGTGGTCCGGGATTACGAGATGCCAAATCAGGGTTTTTATCCTATCACGTCAATATTTTATCCCTTCACGTAGTTCCAATCCCGGTCCACGTCATCTTGTAATCCCGCCAACTGGAGTGGCGTACTAAAACTGATGAAATATCTAACATAACGGACCATTTTTTATGAGGGGAAAGATAGTGTACCAAAAGTGGAAAATAGACAAGTTAGCGGACCAAAATTGGATTTTTGCCGTTTTTGTTAACTTACTAGGTTCCTGTTTGACCAGTGGTAAGTTAATTTTGTTGCTGCGGGTATTTTTCTATTGTGTTGATACTGTGGCTGGTTGTAAATACTAGTAACCAGGTTCTTTGTTTAGCCATTGCCGGTGATTAGCCCTTAGTAGTTTTAGTTCTTCTTTGTATGCTCTCTTGAGATCCCCATTATGATTTTTAGCACTTCGGGCTAGTCAGCCCCCGAACTCTGTACATTTTAAGTGTTATAATATCTGTCGTTTTGAAAAAATATGAAAAAAAAAAAAAAAAAAAAAAAAACATAAGCTCGGATCATTTGGTCTGTTTCCACCACAAGTTGTGGTAGATTAAAATCATTTTCGGGGCACATTGACACAATTATGCAAGTTTATTATATCTTCCTGTGGAGTTCAATTGGCTGTGTCCCCACAATAGTATGGGCCACATAAAGATACAAATATGCGTTACATTCATCTTACAATTAATAGTTATTAATTTGCCGACCTCAGCCGCCGAATATTACATGTTCAAAGAAAAACTTATAGTAGTAGTAATAGAAATGAAAGAAATTCCCCAAGTTGTGGAGACAAATGCTGCTAATGAATAATGATTCCTCAAAACAGGAAATCTACGAATTTGAGCCAATTTAAGCCTTTCTTATTCGTCGGCGTGCCAGCTTCTATTGAACAATTTGAAGCTGACGTGGTAGCCTCTGCAGCCCCATAACTTCCCACAGTGGGCTCCGCCGCTGGGCAAAGGAAAAAGTTTCTTGAGCCCAAGTCCATTAGTTTCTGGTCCCTATCCAGACCTGTCCAGACCTCAAATTGTTACATATTCCATTCCAATTGGCCCAATTATTCACACCTAATAATGGATTCTTTTGACTGTTCAACTTCATGTTTGCCTCGTTGTACGATATTTCAATGGCACACGATTTTACGACTTTATTTCGACAAAAAAAATGCCCGGGCACAAATTCTTATGTGTATAACATTTTAATCGTATTTTTTTAATAAAAATATATATTTATGCTATGATCATATTATTATTTATTCCAATTTTTAAAGTTGATATTTTAAGTTTGAATGCATAAACATATACTTGAAAAATTCCTATCGGTCTAATCGTTAGGTTTGTCCGCCATTAATTTATGTAAGGACAACTCTAATGGCTTACAAGACTTAGACGAGCAATGTTTATTTTTTTTTTTTTCTTATTTCTTTATTTTTTTTAAACATTTTGCCGTTTTGATATAGAACCTGATTGAACAATTTTCGGCAAGTACTTCAAATTCATGGATGGTTCACTTTATAGTAATTTTTTCAATATTTATCCGAACAAAAATTCAACGAGAAAGCGGATCAATTGGGCTTACTTTCAAGGCTAAACTGCGAGTAATGGAGGTCAAAGCCCGAAGCCCGGCCCGACGGGAGGAAAGGCCGCCGCCCATCCTTCACGTACTCACCCAGCACCGCCGCAATCAGCTCCTCCACGGTGGCCTCCGGCGGCATCAGCACGTGCAGTGCCCCCGGGCTCCTCTGCACGGTCACGTGCAGCAGCAGCTTCGTCAGCCTCGCGGGGAACTTCCCGGCCGCCGGATCCGCCGCCGCGGCCACGGCGGATCTCGTCCCGGAAAGCAAGTCCGGCACCGTCCTCGGCCGCGGGAGTATCTCCGCCGCCACGGTGGCGGCGCCCCTGCCGTGGAAGGACGAGGCTTTCTCCGGCGGCCGCCCCTTCCTGCTCTTCGCCGGACCTCCTAATCGCCCATGACTCTTCGGCGACGGCATTGATTATGCGGAGTATTATTTTGCCGGCAGTGTAAATAATTGTTTTTCTGTATATTCTGGTGTAATATTTATGTTTAGTTTAAAATCACCTCAGGCGGCGGAACCGAAAGAAGCGGGGGCGTGGAAAGCGGAGGGCTGCGGTGGAGAGAGGAGGTTCTCGGCGGCGGTCGGCGGACATAACAAGATTGGCTCGGCGGCGGCGGGAAGAGATTAAGAGAAGGAAAGAGATATGGTAGAGAGAGTAGCTGTTGCTCAGTTGTTTGGGATTTGATGTGTGTGATATATCTTGGAACTTGGAAGTATAAAAAAAGATGATTTTATCCAATCCAAACGAGGAATTGACCTATTATTTAATTGTATAAAAAATGATATCCTCGTTGCAAGTTGTAAAATTTCTTTTAATTTGTTGAGATATATGACATGACATCAATAAGACTTTGTTTATCGGTGACCCAATGGTTGGGTCACCAGGAAAAGACAAAAGAAAAAAAAAAAAAAAAACAAAAAGGCATGACCCAAGTCACAATGTGACCAAGGGTCACAACCGGTTGGGAGAGAAATTTGGGACACTTGTCCAATTTTTGTTGGACAAGTGTATTTTTTTAATAAGATAAAAAATAATTTATATTTTTAAGAGTTAATTTATATTAAAAATAAAAATAAAAAATATCAAAATTCGTATTTTTTCATTCTCTATAAATAGAGACCACATATGATATATTTTGGAACATAATTTTAATTTAGTAATGATAATTGATTTGTGATTTTATTCAAATTATCTGTAACTTGTTTAACAAATTTTATTTTTTGTTCTAATTTTTATAATTTTAAATTTTAATTGAGTTAGCAATTTTATTTTAGATTATAATTTTTTTAAAATAATTACGACTTTATTTATAATTTGTTAATTAATTTGTCACGCTTAAAATAATAACACAAATCAAATGTAGATAATACTTAATAAATAAATAAATAAAAATAAAATAAATATTTTAGGTTAGGTTGGGTTGGGGATAAAGATAAGTTGAGTTGTAAAGTTGGGTTGTGTAAGTAGATGAGTGAGAAATAATTTTTAATTGTTTAGGTTGGGTTGGGTTGGATTGTTGATAAAGATAGTCTAAGACAATAATCAATAATTATAGGTGAATACAAAATATTGTATCATGACATGTGAAACCTAACTAAATATTGTAAAACATGTTAGGCTGTGCTATTCATATCCATTAAACGGAATGTAGGGGCCATTAATATCAATTATATCCCTNCATTATATTAAACTCACAAAGAAGTTACAAGAGGGTTGTCAACTGACAATACAATCTGCAAGGATAGCCTAGATCCAATCAGGAAGAGGAGACATCCACACAAAGGAAGATTCTCCCATAAGTGCAAAATCAGAAACCCTGCAGCTAGCTAATCTACCAAACTTTGATGAAACAGTAAAAGTACAACTTTCAAACAAAAGCAGTAGCAAGTAAATATCTTCAGCTATAACGGATTGACTCCTCGAAAAGCAGCGCTTCTGACTGAGCTTCTGCGCAATAGCTTGGTTATCTACCTGTATAATAATCTTCTTCCAACCTTCTTGCACAGCATTAACCAACGCCAACCTGATAGAAGCAAGAATATCCTCTTCGATTCCTGTGGCTGGATCTCTAAAAGAGCACCAAGCCCTAAGCTTTTGTCCGTCAGCATTCCACGCAACTCCGCCCATCCCCACTGAACCATCACCATTAGTTTTGGCACTGGTAGAAACGAGAATCCACCCTACCTCCACCTCTGGTTGTTCACTTGCACCCACGACCCTATCCCCCTGATCCTGAGTACCTGACAATATACCTGTCTTACTTCTATCCTTCTGAGGGCCCGAGTCTCTTCAAGGTTTTTCCACTCAATCCACTCAGACCAAGCTCCATTCACTATTTGACCCGGCTGCACCCATTCGCTCCTCAAAACCCACTTGTTCCATGCCTTCCAAATTCCCCATAGAATATACACAGAGAGTTGTATTCTTTCTTCGTGGCACCCCTCATCCTTCATCTCTCCGACTGTTTCCCACCAATCTTTAAAATGATCCACCTGCTTTTCTATCATTATCCATTGCACAGGAGCCAATCGCCGCACCTGTTTTGCCTTCTCACAATTAAATAAGATATGTTCCAAGCTCTCGACTCCCTCCCCGCAACTGTGACAGATTCTCTCCACCATCATCCCTTTTGAAAATAATTTCTCACCTATTGCTAGAACTCCATGACAACATCTCCATATAAAATGGCAAATCTTTTTCTTCACATTGAGTTTCCAAATCCTGCTCCAGAAAAGCTTCTGATCGGTTCTGCTTGATTGAGGAATATCAGACTACCTGAATTGCCTTTCCTGAGCCACCTGGTATGCCGATTTAACAGGGAATATTCGGTTAGGAGTATAATGCCAAATGAGCCTATCTTTACTGCCACACAAACTTAAAGGAAGTTTTAGAATCAAATCGGCCTCTTCCACACTCAAAACCTCCCTGACTAAATTAGTTTTCCAATTCAGCCCCTCACTGTCGAACAAATCACTCACCTTATTGAGATTATAAATTATATTCAACTAAGTGTATTTGTACATACATAAATAAAGTATTATAAATTATTTATATGAATGTAATATTAAAATTATAAATTAAATAATGGTCTTAAAATTTAAACATAGGATATTAAGTTATAGTTATCCATTAAGGTTATAAGTTAGATAATGATATTATATTTTAATATTTAATCATTGGTTAAAATAAATAGTACATAACTATTTGATTGAATATGAATCAGTATAATTTAGTTATATTGATTTTTGAAGATAGTGGGGTTGTGTTAAAGTTGATTACATTTTAAGTATGAATTGAATTTATGAACACACTTTTAGTGACTAAAAATGATTAACTTATAACATCAAGTACCATAAGTCAGGTGGTATACTTCGAGTACCAAAAGTGAGTTCCCCCCTCCCATACAAATATTTTCACCTGCTGTAACAGGTCAGCCGCCAGTCAAAGATGACTAAGTGCTAACCAACGAAAAGTACAAAAACTGATGGACAGACCAAACATATGGTATATAAAATGATTAAGCGAATAGATAATGAGTACAATTCTCTCTCCATTTATTCTCTCTTTACCCCACATATATATATATATATATATATATATATATATATAACAGGTGGGCCTCTCCTCTAGTTGCGGGCTTCCTCCCTCTGACGAGGGCCGAAGCCTGGGTCGTCCAGTACCGACTATCGGGGCCTAGCGAGTTGCTATCAGTGTTCTAAAAGTCGCTAGGCGCTCGACCAGCGCCTAGAGCGCCTAGTCGGGGCCTAGTAGGGGCCCAGAAATCAATATTAAATGCCTTATTTTTTATTTATTTTAACTACCTACAAAATAAAATTATCTCAACTTATAATAAATTCACACACCAAAGTTCAAATAATAATATTAATATATATTAAAAAAACATGAGAACAAAATAATGTAATTAGTATTTAAAAAATAAAAAATAATTAAATGAAAAATTGTCGCCGAGCCCGCCTAGGAGCGCCTAGGTCCGCCTACGCCCACCTAGACGCC
>BKCP01011959.1:1193971-1228402 GCA_008636005.1 Striga asiatica | reverse complement strand
TGTGTTATGCTTCTTTTCTCTCCTTTTGGGAGTGTGCTATTTGTATTTTCCACTCATGAGAATTTAGTTTTCTCCTGTTGGGAGCTTGTTAGTTTGTAATGCTTGGATATAAGAATTTTTTGTTTTGTTTGGATTTTTTTTTTTATTTGATTTGATTAATTTTGAAAAATGTGTTATGTTAATTGTTGGTGGGCATATTAAAATAATACTAAAATAAGATAATTAAAATTGATTTGATGTAAAAGTAGAAGGGATGTGATGTGAAGTGATGATTAGTTAAATTATGTGAGTTGATGAATTGTGAATTAAAGTTGATGAGATGTGTAAGAATGATTGAGTGATATTATTTAATTATATAGATAATATTAATGATAGTGGGGTTGTGTTAAAGTTGAGTTAAAAAAATTGGTTGAGTTAAAAATATTTATTTATTTATTTTTTAAATTTTTTGTATCCAAGCATCCTGTTAGTGTCTAGGTGACCGTAAGGTCTAGCCTCCCACTAGATTTGGCTCAATAGTTGCCTTAGTCAGTTGTTGCATGCTTTCTAGATGTATATATGTGTTTTATCTATAAAAGTTCCTATCGGTTAAAAAAAAAATTGAATAGAGAGTGAGTACCAAAACTTATGGACAGACCAACATATGGTATATCAAATGATTAAGTGAATAGATAGTGTATCAAGAGTGAACAGAGGGGATTATTAGAGTATCAAAACAACATTTATGTTTGGTATATAAAATGATTAAGTGAATAGATAGGGCTGAGCATGGGTCTCGGAGAACTCCAAACCGTTCTGAAAACTGAATCAAAATCACTCAGAACCGAAAAATAAGCGTTACCGTTTGACTTTCTTCGAACCGAACCGAATCGAAAAAATAATTGGTCTCGAGAACCAAACCGAACCGTCTCATACCTTACCGAACCGAAGAATCAAAATTAATAACCGAACTATAACATTAGTTGTGTGTTATTAATATATTTTATGTCAAATATGATATTATACAATTTGAGAATTTTTAAAAAACAAAAAATAGAGTAGTAACAATTAAGCTTCGCTTAAATTTCATGCTTAGTAATACTTGATATACAATTGAATTTATTTTTGTTTAAAAAAAAATATTTAAAATGGTATGAAAGGTTAAAAAAATATTTGTTAAAATTATATAAACTTTACTTAAATTTGTCGATACTTTTTTTCGTCTTATTTTATCTTATAATTAAAATGATATGAAAGGTTAAAGAAATATTTTTTAAGAAAAAATTATATTATGTTTTATTTAATTTTAAATTTTCAATGTTAGTTGCACAAATTTAGTTATAACTAAAATTTAGAATTACTTTTAAAGTTAATTTCAAAATAAAATCTTAATATGATGAAATATTGATGAATGTTGGTTATTTTTAAATGCATATAAAAATTAAAACATAACTAGGAAGTCATTAAAAAAAATAATAATTAGAAATCTCCTGAGATCCGAACCGATCTAGACCGAATCGAACCCTTTCGATAGTCTCGAATATCGAACCGAACGGAAAAATAAAAATTTCCGAAACGAACCAAATCGATTTTTGGTACGGTTTCAGAGATCGAATTTTAATAATCTCCGAATTTCGGTACGGTTCCCTAGATTTATCAATTTCCGAACCGTACCGACCCATGTTCACCCCTAATAGATATTTTTTTGTTTTTTTTTTTGGCCCACTAATAGAGAGAGTTTCAAGAGTGAACAAGGGGATAATTAGAGTATCAAAACTAACATTTTTTTCCATAAAAATACTCTATGACCTTGTTTGGTAATCAGCGGTTAGCTGTTAGCTGTTAGCGGATTGTATTAGTTGTTTTGACCAGCGGATTGCATTAGTTGTTTTGACCAGCGGATAGTGTTAGCGGTTTGTAAAATAGTGTTTGGTAAAATTAGCTATTTTAATTAACTGTTAACATGTAAAATTACTTATAAGGACATCAACATACTTTATTTTTTAATTTTAATTTATGTTGAACTTATAATTATTTAGAAAATATAAATAATTAATATTTTAAATATTTATTAAAGTGATTTAAACCACAATATTCACAGACTTCCAAATAATCCAATATTTCTTGATCGAGTAAATAAGTTCACGTCATATAAACAATAACAAGTCATCTCGAATTAAAACGGTTTGGTAAAATGATTTGGTAAAACTAACTGTTTGAAATTAGCCGTTACTAAATTATTTATAAATACAATCTGATATTTTTTTAATGTTACAATACTACAAATAATTTATATTTTTTCGCAAAGTTTTACAATAAATTGAGAGTCACTCTTTAAAATAGAAAAAGGTAAACGCTTATCTATCAATAATGATTCAAATTTTACATTTTTGTTTGTTATTTATTTTAATAACTGATACGAAATGAAATGGAAATAATTAGCTTTGTAATGCAAAAACATGTTACAATTGCTTCAGTGCTAGTTTAAAAAATAAATTATTTGGTCAGTGATATATATATGTTTTTAAAAGTAATTAACCAATAAAAAAATGTGATCTAATTAAATAACTCAAAACGCCATTCACAAACGCTCCAATTCCTAGCGTTTCAAATTTTAGCCTTTTTTTTTTCATCCGCTAAGCTAAAAAGCTACTTAACCAAACACCATTGTTACCAGTTTTATTTGGTCAAAACAGCTAAATTAGCTTTTTTACCTAAACCGCCAATAACCAAACATAGATATGTATAGGTTTAAATTTTAAAATTAATTACCGATTTAACAATTGACCCGTGATTTAGACCATCTCCAACCGAAAAACTCATTCCCAAACTCATTTTGCAGTAACTGTCACATCAAACAGTAATTTAACTCCAACCGAAAACCTCATTCTCAAACTCAAAAGAATATTCTCAGAATATTCTTTTTTCGTCAACTTTTACAAATTTTTAATACTACCCACATATTTTACAACTTTACAAATTAAACCACATAAGTATTTTAAATTTAATTAGCAGTTTATGTAATAAAATTAATTATAATGTTATATACATAAGAAAATTGAAGAAACAAGTATTCATTAAAAGTGTTGAAAATTACAATGGGAGCGAGATGAAAAATAAAATAAAATGAGATACAAATAAATATACTTGGTACTTTTTAGTGTTAATATTTCATTTTAATGTCAAAATTCTAGTCATGATTGTAATTACCCTACAAAATAATATTTAACTATTACATTGCATACAAATAAAATACATCAATACAACTAAATATATATATATATATATATATAATTAGCATCAAGAATTAATTATTTACATTCAGTTAAATTTTATATCCCTATTGTAGTCACGTAGAAATAAATTAGCCTCAATAATTAATTGTTTACATTAAGTTAAATTTTATATCCATAATATATTAAGAATAATTATTGCCATAAGTATGTGCAAACAAGAAAGGAAATAAATAAATTCAACTCACAAATATTCACTATGATGGGCAGATGGGATGATATTGCAATTTCTTAAAATATTTGCGTCCGTGAACAGGAACAACGCATATTTGCGTTTGTACAGACGGAAAACAGGAGAAAACGCAATTTGCGTTTGGCGTTGAGTATCGGTTGGAATAAAAATACTGCATTTTTTGAGTTTTGAGTATCGGTTGGAGAAGCTCTTAGGGGGTGATTGGATATGAATTCAACTAGTAAAAAACTAGTTTTTTTTTAACTATAGTTAAGTTTAAAGTAGTATGGTTAGTTGTTAGTGGATATATTAAAATAATATTTAAATTAAAATAATTAAAATTGATTTGATGTAAAAGTATGAGAAAATGATTGGAAGTGATGGTTAGTTAAAATTATGTGAGTGTGTGAATAGTGAATTAAAATTGATGTGATGTGTAATAATGATTGTTTGATATTATTTAATTATATTGATAATATTGGAGATAATGGAGTTGAGTTAAAGTTGAGTTAAATTTGAGTTTTGAGTGAGATATTTACTGTAGAAAATATAAACAACGCCCTTAGCGGTTTCTACAAACAATCACGCCCTTAGCAGTTGATCCATGAAAACGAATGAACCTTTTTTTCCCTATGGGGAGACACTACTGTAAAAATTTTTATTCGTCTACTCTCTCTCAATTTCATTCGTTACCGGCGATTCATTCAATCAATGAATATTTCATCCTCTCAGCTTTGAATTTTCCAATATTGATCTTTCAACAGTTTTTCGACATTTCAAGATCGAGCGAGCCATGGCGGCCGAAAAAGGTAGATCCAGTATCTCTGATATTTCTTTTTCTCATACGCCTTATTTTCCAGCGATTACATTGTGGGTTCTCTCGTGTAGTCATGGAATTGTCCTTTTTCCTAGTAGATTGTTCCTTCTTTTCTTGTTATTGCGAGTATCTGCAAAATGCCAAAACCTAGTTTATATGCTGCGTCAATTTTGTGTCTGGTTTTGGATACACATTAAATTTGATCGCATAGCGGAGTGGATATCGCGTTAGACTCCGGATCTAAAGGTCGTGGGTTCGAATCCCACTGCGATCGCAGGGTTTTTTCACTATTACTCAGAAGTTGGATCATACTCAATTTTGTTTCTTTCTTTCGGACTTGCTTTTTTATTGATTTGATTTGATTTATTCTACTTGATTCTGCAGATCTTCGTTTTTATTTTTTGGGTTAATTTCTTATAAAATCCCAACTTTTTATTTAATTGCAAAAAAAAAACTCAACTTTTTCAATTTTGTAAATAAATATCAAACATTTATTATGTATTGCAAGTTTGTCTCAAAATCAGTTTCCGGCCAAATTTTTGACGTGACACTGATTAAGATTGCGTGGCACTCAACTTTTTTTTTTTTATGTGATTATTGTGGCCCCAACATGGGGAAGAACGAGTTTTAAAATGTTGAGCGTAAGATGACGTGGCTTTGGCTTTAAGCGATGTGACGTGGATTCCAACGTGTAAGATGATGTGGCATCGACTTTAAAATGTTGAGTGCCACGCAATCTTAATCGGTGCCACGTCAAAATTCCGATCGGACATGTCAGCAAGGATTGGCCAGAAACTGAGACAAACTTGCAATACATAATAAATGTTTGGTATATAGGTTCAAAATTGAAAAAGTTGAGTTTTTTTACAATTAAACAAAAGGTTGGGGTTCTATAAGCAATTAACCCTTATTTTTTCGATTGAGGAGAAGAATAAAGGAAGAAAATTTCTCAACATCAGGTCATATTTACTCAAATTCAATAAAATCATGTTTACAGTGCTGATTGTAGCTGTATTCTAAGCACTTTTCATCGTCATTTTAACAAGAGCCCGGGACTTTTATTCAGGATAACGTCCTCGCAAACTTGCAGCTTGGCCCGTAGTCCTTGTTTATTTGGGAAAATCTGTTCATGATCATGCAAAATATGCAGTTGGAATTCGATCAATATGTTTTTGCTGTCATCATTGAACGAGAGTTCCTTGGTCAATTTGACCTAGGTGGCACCCATAAAGGAGCTTGTTTGTGTTTGGCAGTGACACAAGTTCATGTTCATCATGAACTTATCACCATCATCCTCTTTAGAAAGCTACTGGGAATTGGCAACCAGTCATTAGGGATGGCAATGGGCCAAGTCGGGCCGGGTACCTGCGGACCCAGACCTGGCCCGCGTTTTTGCCCAGTGGACCCGACCTGCCCGCGACCAACGACGGGACCAACAGGTCGGGCCCATGACCTGACCCATTTCAGGGAGGGTCGACCCGCCCCGACCCAGTAGCCACTTACATAATATTTTATCCCTTTTATTTTACCCCAATCATTACCTTAAACATTACACATTGAAAAAAAAAAAAAAAAAATTTACAAGCTTAAAATAGCACTCAAGAACAATCTTAAATTTGAAATACAACAATCCAACAAATAACATAATAAATCTTACAATTCAAAAATCAAAATGCAAAGATCCAAACATGTCAAATGGCCCCCAAACCATGAAAATTAAAAATACCACATTGTTTTTTCAACATCAATCACTTATATAAATCCAACATTGTTTTTGATCAACATCTCGCAAAATGCTTTTTCAAATGACTCGTACCTTGACTGGGATCACCTAGCATATATATTGCTTATAGTGTTTGCACTGAACTTTTAATTTTCCCGCCACCATCTTCGGCTTCTTATACTCATCCCAAATAGGAGCTTCTTTTTTTTTTTCCGCTCCAAAGGTTTCATTTTGGTCATCTAACTCTTCTGGAGTAGTCTCGATAGGGCTCATCTCATCTACTGACAGTAGGAGAATTCATAATAGGATACCCATCGTGAGTAGTAGATTGCATACTGGGGGACCCGATGGCAATGGGGGTAGGAGAGTGCATACCGGTGGAACCAACAGGAGCATGAGAGGCCGACGATCCATCTTCTTGTACATGAATTAAAAATAAATGATTACATTAATTAAGATTGAACTAATAATAAGGAGTGTTAGTAAGTTAAACTTACATGATTGTGTAACTCAAAAGTTAGAAATAATTGATTTCTATGATTGTGTTGAACTTGTGTTTGTGCGAATCACAACTTCTTCTCAAGTATCTTTTTTTTTTCTTCTGAGAAACATCACAAATTTCATGCAAGTTTTTTAACTTACAGCACTCATTATTAGTTCAATCTTAATTAATGTAATCATTTATTTTTTAATTCATGTACTGGAAGATGGATCGTCGGCCTTTCATGCTCTCGTTGGGTCCCTCGGTGTGCACTCTCCTACCCCCATTGCTATCCGGTCCCCCGGTATGCAATCTCCTACTCACGATGGGTCTCCTATTATGAATTCTCCTACTGTCAGTAGATGAGATGAGCCCTATCGAGACTACTCCAGAAGAGTTAGATGACCAAAATGAAACCTTTGGAGCGGAAAAAAAAAGAAGCTCCTATTTGGGATGAGTATAAGAAGCCGAAGATGGTGGCGGGAAAATTAAAAGTTCAGTGCAAACACTATAAGCAATATATATGCTAGGTGATCCCAGTCAAGGTACGAGTCATTTGAAAAAGCAATTTGCGAGATGTTGATCAAAAAAATTTACTCACATGAGACAGACGGTCTTGACAAGTAATTTTTCTAAGGACAAATTTGAGTTGTCGCCTTATAATTTTGATCAAAAGATTTCCCATAAAGAAATGGCAAAAATGATCATTCAGCATGAGTATCATCCTCTTAAGATGGTTGAGCATGAATGGTAACAAGAAATACGATAAAGACATATTGTCTCAAGATTTATGAAAATTTGAAGGAAGTTGTGATGCGCGTTTTAGAGCTTAGAGTCGGGTTGCAATCACAACTGATATGTGGACATCTTCCCATCAGAAGAGAGGATTTATGGCTATCACAACCCACTATGTTGACAATAACTGGAAGGTGCAATCTCGAATTATCAAGTATCTATAATAAATATTCTATTATGAAAACTTTGTTTAATATTTCACTATTTGAGATCATATACATGTTTTAATATATTAAATTCTTTCATGTCGTTCCTAAAATAAATTATTTTTCTTTTACCTTACAGGTTCATTTACGTGTTGAGCCCACATACTAGTGAAGTTCTATATGAAACTTTGATTGGATGCCTTCTTGATTGGTACATTGATGGTAAATTATCCACTATCACAGTGGATAATTGTACCACCAATGATAAGATGATGAATCTCATAACGACTAAACTTCCATCAGACTCTTTGATGTGCGGCGGAAAATTAGTGCATATGAGATGTGCAACCCATATCCTAAACTCGGTGGTACAGGTAGGATTGAAGATCATTAGAAATACAATGGAGAAAGTGAGAGAAAGTGTTGCTTATTGGATTGCAACTCCCAAAAGAATGGAAAAATTTGAGGAGACGGCTCGTTAGATTCGCGTGACACTTGGTAAAAAGCTTACACTTGATTGTAAAACTCATTGGAACTCCACCTATTTGATGTTTCAAATTGCTTTGAATTACAAAGATGTGTTTGCTTGCTTAAGTGTTCGCGATTCAAAATATGACTCTTTTCCTAGTGAAAATGATTGACACTTAGCAAAGGAAAGTTGTGGGTGATTTAGCTTATTTTATAAGGCGACTGAGTTGTTTTCTGGTAGATTAAGCTTGCTTGGGTTACTTGTGGTATCGATGTGGTCAATGGCTAGGGAAATGTTAGGCTAAATTTAATAATTATTGGTCTGTTGTGCATAGTATCATGGGGGTGGCAACCGTGCTTGATCCTAGGTATAAGTGTGTTATGCTTGAATACTATTTTCCACAAAATTATGGTACTAGTGGTGAGTATGAGGTTGAGGAGATTGTTGATATGTGTTGTGAGTTGCTCCGTCAATATGAGGCTAAGGGGAAGGGTGGTAGACGTGGTGATACAAGTGGATTGGTTGATCCTGATATTTCTAACGATCTGTCACTAAGTGGATACGATTTGTATGCCTCTATGCAAAAAATGAAATCTACAAAATCGGAGTTGGATACGTATTTGGAAGATGATGTTTTACCACGCACGTCTAACTTTGATATTTTGAGTTGGTGGAAGTCTAATGCGACCAAGTATCCAAATTTGCATCAAATTGCTCGTGATGTCTTAGGAATTCCCGTCTCTACGGTTGCTTCGGAGTCCGCTTTTAGTACAAGTGGACAATTGATTAGCCCCCATCGTAGTAGACTTCATCATAAGACTATTGAGGCATTGATGTGTGCACAAAATTGGATTTTAAGCGACCAAGGTAAGCATTTCTATTTATACATCAATTTAAATCGATATTTAAATTTTGATACACTAAGTTTCTTTTGACTACATATGGTACTTTTGTTTTTCTTTTTGTATAAATGTAGGAAATGCATCACTTGGGAAAAATGCAACTTTTATGATGAGGAGATTTGATTATGGGGTTTTGGTACCATATCGTTCTCTTTTACTTACATTTTTTGTTGTGTGTGAATTATCAGAACATGTGTTTGACATAAACTTTTTCTTTTTTATTTCTGTATGAAGGTGCATTGGGAAAATTCCATTATGGATTGGTTGATGTTGTCGACGGGTTTTGTTGGATTTTTAGAAGTGATTTGATGTTGAAAAAAACAATGTGGTATTTTTAATTTCCATGGTTTGGGGGCCGTTTGACATGTTTGGATCTTTACATTTTGATTTTTGAATTGTAAGACTTATTATGTTATTTGTTGGATTGTTGTATTTCGAATTTAAGATTGTTCTTAAGTGCTATTTAAGCTTGTAAAATTTTATTATTATTATTATTATTTTGTTTTTTTTTTCTTTGTGCAATGAGTAATGTTTAAGCTGATGATTGGGGTAAAATAAAAAAGATAAAAAATTATGTTGGTAGCTACAGAGTTGGGCGGGTCGACCCTCCCCAAAACGGGTCAGGTCACGGGCCCGACCTGTTGGACCCCTCGCTGGTTGCGGCAAGTAGGGTCCATTGGGCAAAAACGCGGGCTAGATCTGGGTCCGCAAGTATCCGGCCCGACCTGGTCCATTGCTATTCCTAGTCACATGAGTAAATGTCCATCACGCTTGATGGCAAAAAGGATTATGTTATTCTATACTTTCGTTAAATTTGTTGACTCTGCTCCTAATAGCAATAGCAACAAGGATATGTTTCGTGCTATGGAAAAAATATCCTGGGACTCTTGTTAAATTCAGAAAGGCAGAGATGTCATTTAATCAAATATTTTTCATCAAATTTCACAAGCACATTAGTTTGTTTCATTGCATGTAACTCGAACTCAATATGCAAACCCTAAACCACCAAATCCTACTCTCAAAACCAAAACACCAAATAGAAAAATAAACCATAAAAAAGAAAAAAAAAATCAAGAAGACCTGAACATCCCCTCGAGCCACCTAGCCTGCACCTGAAGCCCGGCGTCCCTCAACGCATTCATAGCCGACCTATAAAACCGTTCATCCATTTTCGTTCCTTGACTCTTCATATCCCCCAAAAGCTCAACTATCTCATCCACCCTATTCGTCTTCGAAAAAACCGCTACCATAATCCCTGCCATGGCCCGGTCGATTTTCCCGCCCGTCATCTTAAACTCCTCGTAATACTTCACGCACGTGTCCAACTCACGCGCCCGATTATACGCCCCAATAACCGTCGTGTAACTAATTTGGTCGGGCGTGATTTTCCTCCTCTTCATCTCCTTCCATGTTTTCTCCACTTGCCTCAAGTTCATTGCCTTCCCATTCATATCAAGGATAGAATTGTAAATCCACACATTCGGCTCGACCCCTCTCTGCTTCATCTTCGCCACAAGCCGCAACGCATCGCGAACCTTTCCCGCCTTACTATACGCGGCCACCATGCTCGAGTACGCCACCACGCAATTGTGGTACCCCTTTTGCTCCATTTTCGAAAAGACTTTTTCGCCCTCGGAGTACAACCCTAGCCGAAGGTACAAGTTGAGAACCGACGCGTAAGTCACTTGGCCCGGGTCACACCCGCGTGAGACGAGGTCCTCGAAGACTCGTATACCGTCTCGAAGCCCTCGTTTTTTCGAGAATCCGTTCACGATTGCGCAGAATATGCAATCCGAGACGCGTATGTTCGCGCGTTTCATCAAATCGACTGCGTCGAGCGTTTTCTCCATTAGGCCTTCGTCGATGTACCTCAAGACGAGCTTTAAAAAGAGGGAAGGATCTTTCAACATGTTCTTGCTCTCGGCCTCGAGCATGAGCTCCTCGGCCATCTCGACCTCCCCGAAGCTTGCGAAAGAGCTTATCAAGGAAGAGTAAATCACATTGTTTTCGGGAATCCCGGTTCTCGACATTTCTCGGAAATGCTCGAGGGCCTCGTGGGCCCGGCCCAATTTCCCCAACGACTCGCAAAGGATCCAATAAATACGAGAGTAGACCGGGAAAAGCTTTTCGTCACCAATCGTCTCGACAAATTTTCGATTCTCGAATTCTTGAAAAACCGAGCACGCCTTTTCGAAGTGCCCCATCTTCATGTGAGCCTCCATCACATGACAGTAACACGCCGGGCCCAAATCGAGCCCGCCCGATATCATCCTCTTGTGCAAAGCGCAAGTGCTGCTGTACATTTGCAGCTGATTGTACCCTTTCATGGCGGAATCGAAGGCCAGGACCGCAGTTTCTTTGTCGTTGGCCAAGAAAACTTCGAGAAAACTATCGACGAGTCTGAATTTCCGAGCTTTAACACACGGGCCTATAATCAGTCTACAACAAGTGGATCTATCGGGCAGAACCTGAAAATTTTTCAAATCCTCACAGAAGGAAAACAAATCGCTCCAATTCTTGGAGCGGATTAAGTACCTTGACACGAGCTTCAGAGTTCGTCTCAGAGGTTTGAAACCCGGTTTTTGTTTCGATTTCTGATAAATTTCGTGTCCGAGGCTCTCTGTCTGAGGATCCTTGAAAAGCCCGATTATTCGGGAGTTTGAATCCTTGTTGTTTTCATCGGAAAAGCCATCGTCTGTCGGGAAATTTTGTAGATTTACGGGCAGCTGGTCGATTAAGGGAGGATTTTGGACGGGTTCAAGAACAGGGGAAGAGCAGGCGGAGGAGTCTGCTTTTACAGGGCCTGAGTTGAGGTTCAAGAAGAGAATAGAGATGAGAGGGAAGGGCATTTTCGTTATTTTGTATGTACAGAGGAATGAGCAATGGGGTGATTTTCTGGCTATGCAGGTTATGGCGGTGGAGAGTGAGACATCCATGGGGTTTGGATCACCGGCGAGGTGAACGTGGTGACCAGTGTAAGAGGAAAAAAAAAATTCCTCTTTTATTTTGTTGAAAAATGTTATGGAAATCTGAAGTTGTTTGTCTATCACCATATCTTATCGAGATAATTGTTGGAATGGAGGGTGTGGCTGGTATGAACCACTAGTTGGATGACACGTGGCGGTTTCTGAACTCTGAGTTTGCTCCTAGATTTTTTCATAATTTCTGGGAAATATTGAGGGACACCCCTCCGTCTTTAATTCTTATTTCGCCTTGTACTAATGATTTTATTTCTGGATTCAAGATGTGTGTTGTTGTTCGAGTGAAAATATTGTGAGCGTAATATGGATTATATATGAAGTAAATATGCATTCAATTGAATGCACCTGATATGAACTAAGTATGCGTTTATTATGAATTGAATATATAATGTTTATAAATTAAATATGCATTAATAATATCAATTAAGTATATATTGTTTATGAACTAAATATCCAGTACGTATGAACTAAATGAACAATTTGCATTAACTAAATTTGCAACGAGAATGTGCAATTAAATGTGCATTATGCACTATGATTAACTAAATATGCATTATGCACTATTATGAACTAAATATGCATATCTTATCACCTAAATCTATATATAATTGGTGTCACATAAATAAATAAAAATATATATATGTATAATTGTTGGCACATCAATCGATAAAAATATTTTTGGTTTTTCGCCAAAAGACGTTACAAAATTTTCATCATCAATCTAAATTTTTTTTATTTTATTTTATTCAACTTCATTTAGTAACGTTTATGCCCATGTTTTAGCTACTTGTGGTAGAAAACAGTTACATAAATTTAATTAAACGTAATCATATATTTTTACTATTATATTATATAATATTTAATATTAATACCAACTAACAATATTAAACGTTATATAGAAATTGCGTAAGTATAAAGAAAGTTACATTGCAAATGTTTTTGTTCAAACTTTTTATTCTCAAATCAATATTATCTCTTATTACTTTGTATCTCAAGAAACGATTTTCTTCTAAAAAAATAGCCAATAGTTTTTACATCGTGGTCAATATATTTAAATAATTGGCTATGATCTCTCAAAACTAAAAACTATGTTATCCTCAGATTTTTTTTTCAATCAATATAGTGATTCATATATACTTAAATAATTTATATTTATACTATTTTATTTACATTTATGCATATGCAGAGGATGATTACTAGTATGCATAATGAATGAACTAAATATACATTATTTATATAATTAAATAAAATATAATAAATATGCACTATGATGAACTATATATGCATTTTTTATTAACTAAATATGTATTATGTATACAATTAATTTAAATATAATAAATATTCACTTTGATGAGCTAAATATGCATTTCTTATTACCTAAATATGCATAATGAATAATCTAAATATTCGTTATGTATACACTTAATTTAAATATAATAAATATGCTATATGATGAGCTAAATATGCATTTCTTATTACCTAAATATGCATTGTGTATATAACTAATTTAAATATAATAAACATTCACTAAGACAAACTAAATATGCATTTCTTATGGATTAAATATGCATAATGAATTAATTAAATATGCATAATGAATTAATTAATATGCATTATGTATATAATTAATTTAAATATAATAAATATGCACTATAATGAACTTAATATACATTTTTATTACCTAAATATGCATAATAAATGAACTAAATGTGCATTCTGTATTACATTAATTATACAATAAAAAATATTATATCAAATTAATCATATAATAAATATGCAACAACAAAATCAACTAATTATGCACTGTTTATGAACAAAATATGTACTATGTATGAACTAAATGAGCATACTAAATATGCAGCGAAAATATGCAATTAATTATACATTCTATATAATTAATTTAAATATAATAATTAATATTTTTTATTATATAGCTAATATAAATTATAATTGATTAATATGATCCATTGATTTACAAAAATACATGGACTATGATTTGATCTCATATAAACTAAAGATGCATTATGAGAACTAAATATGCATCTCTTTTTACCTAAGTATGCATAATGAATAAACTAAATATGCATTATTTATTATACTAATTATATAATAAAAAATATTATATCTAATTAAGTATATAATAAAAAAATATATATATATATATCGGTTCGAACTAAATATGAATGATAAATATACAGTTGAATATGAACTAAATTTATATGCTAAATATGCATTTTTTATGAACCGTATATGCATTGTGTATGAAGTAAATTTGCATTCAAAATATGCAGTTTTATATGAACTAAATATGCTTTTGGTATGAACTTAATATATATTTTTTATGAACTAAATGTGAAACAATAATATTAACCAATTATGCATTGTTTATAAACTAAATATGCACTTCGTATGAACTAAAACTGCATTTTGTATAAACTAAATGTGTAGTCAAAATATACAATTGATAGGGAGCTTTCTACTATTTTTATGTCCTCAATTAAATATGCATTACTTATAACTAAAATATTCACTGTGTATTATCTAAATATGCACAAGAAATAAACTAAATGTGTATTAACTATATAATATAAAAACTTAAGGGTCACATTGCACTTATTCAAACTACAAAAAATTACAGATTGAACCCAATAATTGCAATAACTCTTAAGTTTCTGAAATTGC
Organism: Striga asiatica; assembly: GCA_008636005.1. NCBI lineage: Eukaryota > Viridiplantae > Streptophyta > Magnoliopsida > Lamiales > Orobanchaceae > Striga > Striga asiatica. Next base: position 1,213,962 of record BKCP01011959.1, on the reverse strand, counting down.
AATCTAGTCCCCAAAAATTGTCAAATTCTCATGATATGGGATACCGCATTGGGTCGCCTGGACCTGAGAAGCAATATAACCGAACCAAATGGGCCAGTAGGTCAAACAGAGATCGAAGGCATTTTTGGTCGAAGAAGCCTCAGGTCGAGGGGGCATCATTGACCCAAGGAACACCGACAGGTCGAACTATGGCCCCCGGATGACCTGGTTGAAATCGATTTAATGGTACGGCTGAACGAAGGATCAACTAGAGGAGTATAGCATAGGAGCTCGACATCATTGGTACTTTACCGCGAGGTAATAATAATAACTTAATAAATATTAAACTTTTAAGTTTGAACATTTCATATTTTTATAAAGAGACCTTTACATCTTTGGTATTGTGCTGAGCCTTCCTAGTTTTATATGGAAATATTTTTCAAAACAAAGTTGAAGAATCTCGCATTTGACTGATAAATTTAAGTTTAAACTTTAATTAATTAAACCAATCACGGGTAATGAAAATCTCTTTATTTTGGTTGTTAATGAGATAAATCTATTTTCCTAATTAAATCAGTCACACACAAGTTCTCCTGTTGCACGTTCTTCGGCCAGGCTGTTTTTCCAGACGGGACTAATCAATCACAGTTACGATTTTTTGCAAGGAGGTTGCCTTTTTTTTTGGGGTGATTTGGGCTAGAAAAATTTACGCACGTATGATGTGTGACGTGTGAGAAGTCCTCGACTGATAGGAAAGTCAGTTCCAATATGGACAGGATTGTCAATTACCTTATCTTTCTTGGATTGTTCAATGACCAATAGTTAGATTATTTATTTATTTCCATGTTTATTACTACTAATTATTTCATCATATGTATTTATGGGATGTGAATATTATTTATTTGATATGCATAATATTTATTTATGAGATGTACATATTAATTGTCCAATATGCATGATAATTAATTAATTGCTTATTTTTCATAGGAATAACTAGTGTGTATATATACCTTAGTGTGTAGCCCGTGTGTTGCACGAATAAATAATATTAAGTAATAATTATAAATTAAAGATGATGTAAACAATATTACTAATATTTACAAATTAAAGATGCGAGAGAACAATATTAAGTAATGATTATAAATTAAAGATGTGGGGTTAATATGTGATATAATTTACCACAGTTTATTGTAAACAATATAAAATTATCTTGTGTAAGAAAAATAAAAATGTATGTTTATAATATTAAAAGCACCTAAAATATATATAACATATGTAAAAGTTTACTTTTTTATATTATTATTGAAAAATGTGAAGTCCCCTAAATTTTTTCTAAAATATTTTATTAAAAAAAAAAAAACATGTCTAAAAACATAATGAAATTTCACATATGTATGAAAGATGTGAAGTCTCCTAAATTTTTTCTAAACTATTTTGTAAAAAATAAAAAAAAAATGACTAAAAGTATTTAAATCTAACATGTGTATATGTATATATAGATAGAATGTGTAAAAAAATGTGGAAATAATATGTTAAAAAATGTGTAAATAATATGTTTAAAAGTATATCCAAAATATTATAAACTTGAGTAAAAACATTATCTCATCCTAGATAAGATTTATAAATATTGAGATGATACCGAGAAGTATGACGTCACTGTTTGTTACGTTTTTGTGGTGTTTTTCTTGTGTTTTATATGCCTTAGTTGAGTCGTTTTAGGTTCGTTTTTGTTTCAATCGGTCCTTTTTGTCGTGTTTTATGCATTTTCATTTTCGTCTTGTGTTTTTGTATTTCGGCGTATTTTCTTGTCTCTTTTGGTGTTGATTAGGTCTTTTATGCAAGTTGGAAGACGAGCCATTGTCCATGCTTTCGATCTCGAGCCATTCGGAGACGAGCCATCCGAGCCACTATTCGAGCTATTCCTAGCCGTTGAAGTCACCCGAGTGAAGGAGTCGGGATCCATCCACACTCGCTGCGAGAGCTTGTTTCCATCACGCCACACTCGCCGTAAGATCCTGTTCGCGAGCACGTGAGACATATCCGAAACCTCGCCAGCACTCGTCGAGAAAAGACGTTCGCGAGCGCGTGAGACACCCAAAAAACCGAGAGAGTTTGGCCGCGAAGAAGAGCTGCCCACGAGACAGAATGCAGGACACTCGCAGCGAATGGCGGTTCGCGACCGCGCGAGCCGAGAACACCTGCGAGACCCGTTCGTGAAAGACTGCGCACTCGCAGCGAACCTCACCTCGCGACCCTGCGAGTGCCCAAGACTAGAACGTCCACACTCGCTGCGAACCAGACTTCACGAGCACGCAACTCGTCACGATTTCAGCCGCGCTCCCCACCTACCCTCGCTGCGAGTCATTATTTTTATTTTTATTTTACAAATATTAATATATTTAAGTACCCGTGTAGTACACTGGTATTGTACTAGTTTTATATTATTCTTGAAAAATGTGTAAAGTCACCTAAAATTTTTATAAACTATTTTGTAAGGAAAACATATCTAAAAATACTAAAATTTAACCTCCATGTATGTATATATACAAATATAGCTACTTAATCTAGAAAATGTTTAAATAGTTATGCAAATAATGTTTGAAAGTATCTAAACTACCATATGTGGTAATAAAATTACAACCTAAAAAATATTATTATATGTGTCAATAATATTACAACCTAACAAAACATTAGTAATTAGACCTTACATGTGAAAAATAACTTTTTTTTAAAAAAAATAAAATTGTAAATTAATTATATTAGTAATTTGACAATAGAATGAATTAGCTTTTTTAAAATTTTGTTACCCTATATAAGGATGAGATTTTGTAAGCTTGTTGTTTGACTCATCAATTTAACAAATCCAACCGACGTTAACTCATGCATTTAATGTTTCAATTAATACTCTAGTTTTTATTTACAAGCATTTAAAATCTTACCAATTATAGTATGAATTAATTATTAACGGGTTTTTATGCCTACTATTTTTGATAAATAGTTATTCTCTTTATATACACAAATACACACACACGCACACACACACACACTGACCGCGCGTCGCGACGCGGCAAATTTAAGTTTATAATATTTTCCTCGACTAACCTCTACTAACTAGTAGTAGCGGCGAGTAAGGGTCGATCCCACGAGGAGCAGGAATTAATTGTGACTATTCTCGTATTAATTGAATTAAACTAGGAAAGCAATAAAATATGGGGGGGAATTGGTTTTATAAAAATAAAAATAAAAATAAGAGAAGTCCAGTTTTCGGTTCAGTTATCACCCAATCTAAATCTACCGTTAATTAATTTTGACGCTTTCTCTAAATTGCTAACGAATTACCAACCCTAGCTAACAACAAGCTCTGTTAACCGAATTTTCCTTTACCGAATATTTAATCGAAATAGGCTCTTCGACTAAACCTAACTAGCGGACAACCTAGAATAAGCTCTCTAGATTTAATACACTAGCAGCATTAATTACTAGGAAAATAGATTGATCTAAGCAATGGACGCAAAAGCTCGGACCATTTAACTTATGTTCACACTACCCTAGAGATGCACGACCCCTAGTTTACTACTAACGAAACGAGACAATAACAATTACGGATTAAAGTCCCAAATCTAGCAATTAAACTATAAACATTCAACGTAGCTGGCCAAACTAAATCAAATACACATAATTCATAAACATTAAACACAGATAGCATGAATCAACTCATCAACAAAAATAAATACGGCATCTCGATTAATCAACGATAAATATAAATCATTCAATTCATAGACAAATTCAAGTTAGGGTTCAAACATCCCCTAAAACTGGATAAAAATATTAGCCTAACATACTAAAAAAAAATAAATACTAAATAAAAGATAAATGAGAGAAGATAAAAATATCTCCCTCGTATGCGATTGCGGCTTCCCTCCGCTCGTGTGAAACCTTCGGGCCCTTTTTTCTGTCCGTCTTTGCGTGCGTATTTCTCTTTTCTTTCGCTACTGCTTGCGGCTGGCTTTTCTTTTCTGTCTGCGGCTCTTTTTCTTCTCTTGCGTAAAATAAATCCTCGTGACTTTTTGCAATATAAATCCCCTCCAATTGAGTCCTACTGCCAAGTGTCCCAAAAGCCGTGCGAGTCCAATTGAGTCCTACTACCAAGCAATTGCATCTCTCCAGCTCTCTTTCGCGTGAGTGTCCCAAGAGAGAGTGTCCCAAGAGAACATTCTCTTCCAAATCAATTAATTGTCCCAATTTTTTTCTTTGACAAAACCGTGGCAGCTCCCATTTGCTCCCTTAACCAACAAACCAATTATATTTGGGCTTTGATTATAGTGATTGGTCTAGTATTAGGGCCCAATAATGACTCGCGCGAACTCTCGTCCGATGCTCTGGATTCATAAAATGCTCTAAAGTCCTAAAAAAACACATAAAACACCAAAACAAATAAATCCATTCAAATAATAAATAGGTCGGAAAATACAAATGTGCGATTAAATTATGTATATAAAAATACACTATTAAACATATAAAACGTGCACATTTTACGACCTATCAAATCTCCCCAAACGTAAACCGTTGCTTGTCCCCAAGCAACTTAGAACTATAAGCACATAGATAGATATAAAGTACGTGGAATATATGCTCAGGTCCTCACACATCTCACATAATACATAGCTACAACTTCCCAAATTAATAACCCCGGACTCGAAATGAAATCATCTTTAGAACGCCAACAATCAAATATCAATTTAGTGAATTACCGCAGTTCATCAATCTTTTCACTGAGTATACCAATCATGCAACTAACGACATCCCTTTCTTTGCCAACCGGTTTAGTTTCTCTTCTCTTCTAGCCAGAAATCAAATGTCTCGATTTTATTTTCTTTTTCTTCCTTTTTTTTCCTTTTCTTTTTTTTTTTTTGACTTGGGAACGGCAGCTCCGTCACAGTCTATTTAGCTATTCGTGCTAGAGTGTTGCACTAAAGCTTCACAGACTGGCAGCTGTTGCAGCCCATGATCTTTATTTTTTATTTCTTTTTTTTTTCTCAACACCCATTATTTTTTTTCTCCACATTCCTTATTCACACCACCATTCTTTTTTTTTTCTTCTTTTTTTTCCTTTTTTTTCCCGAGACAATCAACTCCCAACTTTCCACGTCAAGTTACCTCACACAATCGACATCAAACAGAATAGTCATCAGCACATTTCAAAAATATAAACAGTTCGAGACCAATTCACCACAAATAAAACACATAAATATCAATCGTCATGTCTTTGTCCCTTAAATGACAACACTTCAAGAATTTAACCAGAAACCATTAATCCAAGTCTCATAACTAGCATGATAATTCCAGAAGACACTCAATTCATCATCGCAAAGTTCCACATACAAGTAACATATACTCCAACAAATCAAGATAATATATAATATAGAGCACAACTCAACAACTCACACAAATATATCTCACTCTAATGAATCTCCCCAAACTTAGAGTTTGCACATAAGAGAACAAAATAGAAAGTAAAAGGAAAGAGTTCACCTTATCAAGAGAAGAAGTCACGTCGCACACCATTGGGTTGCCTCCCAACAAGCGCCTTTTTTTTTATTGTCGTTGGCTCGACTTATTGCTCCGCTTTCTTCAAGCGGTCCATGGCGGCTTCATAGGTGGCCTCAAAGGAGGCATGAACCTTGCAGCTCCATGCTTATGAAAGATCCCCTCGTCCGGTGTCGGGTGCTTGACCGGCTCTTTTCGTCTCGGTGGTAGATCGTCATGGTAAAGGACTAGCCCGAGATCATAGGTAAGAGGGAAAGTCTCAACCACCTCAAGGATGTAAGGCTTTTGATTTTCAGCGTGCTCGATTGCTGGTTGTTTGACCTCGAATAGAAGAGACTGATTTTCAGTCATGCTCGGGGCAATTGTCGGAGCTTTTACGTCATTGTCACCTTCGAGTGGGCTGTTATCGGGGGCCCCGATAGCAGTAGTAAATGCTACCAGGTTTTTATCGGGGGGGCCGGTAACAGCGAAAATTTGCTCCTCATCGCCTTCTTCTTCATTCTCTTCGTCGCTTCGATCGTTTATCGGCTCAAAGCTAACTTCGTCCAGCACCTCAAGCTCCGTGTTGCTGCTCATCCTAAGCTCTCCGTCATCATCGTGGCTGGCTTCGGCTAGCCGACTCTTGGCTCGGGCATCCAATTCGCTCAATAGATCACCAATCGTTTTGCTACTAGCCATCAAAGAATTTTGACACTCTTCAAGTAACTTCATCAACGATGGACTAGTCTCTTGTTCAAGCGAAGTTTCTGAAAAATATTGTGAGCCTCCATAGTGGAATTGAGATTCGTCGTGCTCATAAGTAGGCTCATACGATCGAGAATATCGTGGATTTTCATAGAATGAATTTCCACAATCTCCCCAACTGTAATGGCCCCTATTGAAATTTGAATACGCCCAATCGTCTCGTCGATACCAATCTCTCTCGGTAGCTCTGCGTGCACCATACCTCTCGATCAAAAGTGGACAATCATCGGTGACGTGATGTGCGGTATGACACAGACGACATGGTTTCCTTAGAACTTGACGAACACTCTCAATGGCTTCTTGGATCATAGCCGACATCCTAGCATCACGATGTTGGTCTCTTATTTCCCTCTTTTTCATTTCATAATATGAATCGTAAGCGTAAGCACATTCCGGACTCCAATACGCATCCATTTATAACAAGTACCACCTGTAAAAGAAAACAAAAGGAAAAAGAAAAATAGGGGGATTAAAAGAGTCAAAGAAAAATAATAATAATAATAATAAAATAAATACTAATCTAACTACCTAATTCAATTAACACTAAAACAATCACAACTCAATTTCGCCACTCCCCGGCAACGACGCCAAAATTTGACTGCGCGTCGCGACGCGGCAAATTTTAATTTATAATATTTTCCTCGACTAACCTCTACTAACTAGTAGTAGCGGCGAGTAAGGGTCGATCCCACGAAGAGCAGGAATTAATTGTGACTATTCTCGTATTATTTGAATTAAACTAGGAAAGCAATAAAATATGGGGGGGAATTGGTTTTATAAAAATAAAAATAAAAATAAGAGAAGTCCAGTTTTCGGTTCAGTTATCACCCCATCTAAATCTACCATTAATTAATTTTGACGCTTTCTCTAAATTGCTAACGAATTACCAACCCTAGCTAACAACAAGCTCTGTTAACCGAATTTTCCCTTACCGAATATTTAATCGAAATAGGCTCTTCGACTAAACCTAACTAGCGGACAACCTAGAATAAGCTCTCTAGATTTAATACACTAGCAGCATTAATTACTAGGAAAATAGATTGATCTAAGCAATGGACGCAAAAGATCGGACCATTTAACTTATGTTCACACTACCCTAGAGATGCACGACCCCTAGTTTACTACTAACGAAACGAGACAATAACAATTACGGATTAAAGTCCCGAATCTAGCAATTAAACTATAAACATTCAACGTAGCTGGCCAAACTAAATCAAATACACATAATTCATAAACATTAAACACAGATAGCATAAATCAACTCATCAACAAAAATAAATACGGCATCTCGATTAATCAACGATAAATATAAATCATTCAATTCATAGACAAATTCAAGTTAGGGTTCAAACATCCCCTAAAACTGGATAAAAATATTAGCCTAACATACTAAAAAAAAAAATACTAAATAAAAGATAAATGAGAGAAGATAAAAATATCTCCCTCGTATGCGATTGCGGCTTCCCTCCGCTCGTGTGAAACCTTCGGGCCCTTTTTTCTGTCCGTCTTTGCGTGCATATTTCTCTTTTCTTTCGCTACTGCTTGCGGCTGGCTTTTCTTTTCTGTCTGCGGCTCTTTTTCTTCTCTTGCGTAAAATAAATCCTCGTGACTTTTTGCAATATAAATCTTCTCCAATTGAGTCCTACTGCCAAGTGTCCCAAAAGCCGTGCGAGTCCAATTGAGTCCTACTACCAAGCAATTACATCTCTCCAGCTCTCTTTCGCGTGAGTGTCCCAAGAGAACATTCTCTTCCAAATCAATTAATTGTCCCAATTTTTTCTTTGACAAAACCGTGGCAGCTCCCATTTGCTCCCTTAACCAACAAACCAATTATATTTGGGCTTTGATTATAGTGATTGGTCTAGTATTAGGGCCCAATAATGACTCGCGCGAACTCTCGTCCGATGCTCTGGATTCATAAAATGCTCTAAAGTCCTAAAAGAAACACATAAAACACCAAAACAAATAAATCCATTCAAATAATAAATAGGTCGGAAAATACAAATGTGCGATTAAATTATGTATATAAAAATACACTATTAAACATATAAAACGTGCACATTTTACGACCTATCACACACACACACACACACACATATATATAGGTATAGATTATGTAAATTAGTTAGTTATTTATTTGCATGGTAATTGATGGGTCTGCTCCTAAATCTGGAGTGAACCGGTGGATACGAGCTCCGATCTGTTTGAACCACCTTCGGATCCTCTAGCCCGCTGCGAACACCTGCAAGAACTCAACGCCGGAAGTGTTTCTGGCGTAGAGCCTCCGACGCTCAAGTCAGTGTTAGAAAGAGATGAAAGAGCTCTGCTTAGAGGGAGCAGCAGCAGCAACAAGGAGATGGAGAATGGAATAGAGAGTGTAGAAGTTAGGGTTTAGGGTTACCTCAGCCCTCTTATATAGAGAAAAATACCAGCCTGATATACCCAAAATGCCTGGGTCGATTCATATTCCAATCACCTCTTAGTCAGATCTGAGTCAGGTCAAGATTCTTTCTTATCCAATAAAGATTCACCCTTATTTAGGTGAATTGTTAGGAGATGTTGAAGTGCCTCGAGTCGTCATGCATTTTATATCTCGAAGAGTGAGAAGTCGACTTAGGGGATCTCGTACAGGAACGTATCAGGAGGCTCTGCCACTTCTCTTCGAATCGTCTTCACCTTCTTGATGTAGTAAATCGACTTTGGGTTATTCACCTTCGGTTTTGAGGATGCCGACTTAAAGGTGTCGACCTGAGATTGTCGACTTTCTCTGTTGCAGTGATGTAGAGGAGGCCATCCTAAGGAAGTCGACTTCCTTCTTAAAACTTAATGCGTATAAAGAGAGAGAGAGAGAGAGAGAGAGAGAGAGAGAGAGAGGACTATCGGGGTGTTGACTTAAGGATCTCGACCTTAGAGTATTTTAGTCGACATGTAGATGGTTCAACTCGTCATTCGGGTCGAGTGGCTAGCACTTAAACCGGTATATCATAATATAGCTATATCAGTAATTAATATAGAAAATGCATATTAGGAAATCAATAATGAGATGTTTTAAATATGAACACATAAAAATCTATATATATAACTGATGGCAAGTTTCAATAAATTTTATTCAGCCAGCAATTAATAATAATATGAGTTCATTTAATAAAAATAGGTGTTCATTTAATAAAAATATGTTCAACATTTAATAAAAATATGTAACTTTCACTTACACAATTTATTTTGACAGGTCTCATTTTGGAACGTGCTCATTTCTGTAACGCCTTTTTATGTCCTGAAATACAATTTTTTTTTGTTTTTTATTTTTATTTTGATACTATATATTTTTTTGTATTATATAAATACATATTTCACAACAAATTAAGAATGACTTCAAATATCTTTATTTTCTATTGCAGTCATACAATAATAAAAAAATATTTTTTGGATATTCCTAAGATACATCAAATATTTTAAAAAATCGAATTCCAGAGCCACGAGTCGAAGGGATTTAACAATAATGATTTGTTGTGATGAGGATTCAAACGATAGGAAAAGCACGAATATTGTATATAAAGAAGTGTTTAGTAACACTTAGATTCACTTTTTTTAAATTATTTTTTTCTTATTTATTAAGTTATAATTTTATTTTATTCTATATATTTAATTACTTTCTCTTCTATTATATCGTTTTTCATGCAAATGCACTGGGTAAAACTAGTGTTATTGTAAAGTGCTACATGAATATTTTAAAATTTTACAATACCTAAAGTGTTTTGGTAATGTGCTACATAAACATATAATTTGTAAAGTGTTACAGCATTGATGTTACCAAATGTCATTTATGTTGTAGCTTTGACGAGTCTTTGACTTATTAACACATGTTAATCTTATTTCACACGCCAATACATTTCTCGATTGGTGAATATAGGTACAATGGCAAATGCAGAAAAATTAAGTTTGTAACAAGATGAAGAAAATGAAAATCCACTCGTATGCACGGCCTATCACTAATGCAAACAAGGAGGCTTGCTTTCAAAATGGGGTTTGGTTGAAATATTATGGGTCTAAAGCTTGATATGGGCTAGTAAATACTATACAAATCCCATCATATTTTTTTATACCAAAGGCCGAATTAAATTGCTAGTACCTCCTTTAAATAAGGGACTACTATGTTCTTATCCCGACTTCTTTATGTAGTTCCATTCCCTCCAAATTACGAAAGATTAATGTAATTTTCCACAGTTCTTGGTGAAGTAATTTTTGGTTGAGTCGATATACACAAAATAATGTTGCAGACCACATAATTCAAGTCGATATTCACAAAATAATGTTACAGATTACATAATTAAATCTTCTCATTTGGTCAAACTATGATGGGTATCCCGAAAACTCAATATTAATCATTTAATTACAAAGCACATTGTTGCACAAACTGAAGATTAACATCCAAAAAGAAATTGTGAGGAGGAGAAGAAAAAAAAAAAAAAAAACAAAAAACATGATTTCTATTATGTTTTTCCTATGTATCACAATACTCATTAAAATATGTTTATTTATCTTGGTTCAATCAGAGTTGGATTCACCACAGCATGAAACAAGCAAGGCCAACAAATTGATTGAAAAAGACATTGAGTCGGGACCTGAATTGGAGCCATTATTGCAGTAAGTATCACCGGAATTTATTCACGAGGAAGGAAATTTGGGGTTTATTCACCGGAATTTACCCCTTAGTTGTCTGCGTAATGCTAATGTGGGGTTAATCCAGACTTTGTTCTGGTTCTTGTAGCATTATTTGACATTTCGAGTGTACTCCTTTTGAGTTATTAATATAATTATCATTTGAATAAAAAAATCTTCCCTCTTTTTTCTTGAATGAAATTTTGTTGTTACATAAAAAGGCAGACAAATTCAGATAAGAAAACATGCCACACCAAGGCCTCACAATTGCTCAAATGTAACCAGCTCATTATCTGCATACTTCTTACAAGAAACATAAGACCATCACAAAAAAATAGAACATTTTGTACACAAACAAAATAAATAAGTACAAATTCGAATAATAATAATTGAAAAAAAAAAAAAAATCACTGCGTTTCTTCAGATGCAAATCGCATCTTAACCCAATGCCATAGATCCCGTCTCGCTTTCACCGAAAGAGATTCTTGTACCGAGCTCGAGTTTTTTGTATAAATTTCTATAGTCTAGTGTAATGTGTGCAGTTCATCTCATTAGGATGAAAGCCATTTTCGAGTTTTACCACATCATCGACAACCAAACGATTATTACTATAATTTCATGAGAATGTAGAAAACTTCTCACAATTCTGTTTTTACTTTTTACCAGTTGCAGAAGATTAATGAGTTGGGCCTTTTGGGATTAGAAAAATTCTTCTTACAAAATAAGTAAGACTAACCAATTTTTGAATTTAATATACCATTTTGCAACTAAACAAAAGGTGATAATATATTGAACAAAATAAAAAAGTCGTGAATAAAGTGCAAATTCTCAAAAGGTCGTGATATTTGATACAATTTAGTCTTTTTCATGTTAATTGACACGTCTGATGCAAGTGTTGACTCATTGTTGACTCTGATGTATAGGATTACAGAGAAATAAAAAGTGGTGATAAATTGAGCAAAGTAAAAAAGTCATTAAATAGCAAATTGGCAAACATAATAATATTATGAGTCATTTTACCTGTTTTTTAACAAAAAAAAGTATAATGCGTTCACAAATCTTTTTAATTTTTATTATCTGCCCACGAACCATGAAAACTTGTTTTGTTCTTGTCCATTTTGAAAAGGTGAACATATTATTATACTCTTGCAACGTAGCAAATTGAATTTCATTCAAAAGCAATGAGCATCATAATAATTAAAAAAAAAATATATATTCAAATAGCTTAATTCATTACAAGTGACAAATTCACAAGAAGTTCTGATCACTACATTACTAAACGAGAGTAGTAGATATTTTCACTTCACACAAAGAAAATCATGCAAACCATAGTTTTTCTCCAACAAAAACAACAAACTTAACAAATGCAACTGAAAACAAACAGATTTAGTTATAAATGATTCTTATATATTTATATATTTCAAACAGCAGCAGGTTTGACAGCAACAGCTGGAAAATCGAGAAGAAGGGCTTTGTCAATTAAGGCCGAAAATGTGTTGGAAAACTCGATGTGATTGGGATGGCTGACGAACGCAACAAAATCTTCTTTGCTGCTGAATGTCATCAAGAATGCGTGGGTGAAACCTTGCCTAAGCATTTCTTGGCTTTCTATGTCTTTTCCCCTAACACACACACACACACAAGGAAAAAAAAATAAAGTTGATTAATTAATGCAACAATTTAAATAATAAACATAAATTTCTCAAGAAATTTAAATATTAACAATATGTTTGGACTAACCAAACAAAAGATTTGACGGTCTCCATTTCTGCGACCAGCTTCTCCATTCCTTTCAAAATATCTTCAACAACGACGTCGTCTTTGAACTTCACCAGTACCAAATGCTTGAAATCAGCCATTCTTTTTGAACGCTTAGACCAAATAAAGATAAGGTAGCTTAGAACATGAGTAAACACCCAATATCTATATGCATATATATAGGCGAATGAATAATTTATTGTGTCAGATTCAACAGTCTCCGCTGTCACAAACTCACAGCAACTCATATTGCGTTTTTATTATACACACGACTTAGAGTTACTTTTGGATTGAGAGATCTATAAATTTTAAATTTACATTCAAATGTGGAGTGGGCTAGGCCCAAAGTTGGATGCACAATTAAAAAGCTATATTTAGTACTTCTTTAGGATTCATATCATAGTTTATAAATACACCAAGTCCTTGATTTTCAAGACATAACACACACGTGAGTTCTTAGTCTTGAGCAAGAAATCGTAAAAACCGATAGCAAGGGGAGAGAGGAAAAATCGTGTGAATGTGTGTAAGGTTCGGGATAACTGAATGTGCACTTAGACTGACGTTAGAATTGCGAATTGGCAAAATTTTAAAAAATAAATCCTTAAGACTAACAATAGATTATGATGCGTTAGAATTTAATTCAATAAGTTTTGACTTTTGAGTGTGCACTTAGACTGACGTTCTTCATAAAATCCAGCAGGGCTCTCCAATCGTTAGTGCTAGGGCTTGTGAGAAGCTTCCCATGTGTTGTGCAATTTTGGAGGGTATATTGTATGGGTATAAGAGTAATTAAGTAGGGAATGGAGGGTAAATTTCGTCAAAAAATATATATAAGTGTATATAAGTTGGTGGCAAAATAGACATTACACACATTTGGATTGTTTCAATCACGCCTTGTGGAAGGGTCCGATTATCACAGTAATCGGTTTTGCTATGAAGCCAACAGTTGGCTCCATAGTGGAGCCAACCTTCTATATACAACAAATAAACTTACCATATTCTCTGATTACTTAAATAACATTGTTATGATTTTATTAGTATAGTAGGTTTATTTGTTGTATATAGAAAGTTGGCTCCACTATAGAGTCAACTGTTGGCTTCATAGTAAAACCGTGAATAATTATTAATTAATTTACAATTCACCCCGGGCCTTTTGCAATCCAAAGGGCCGTAGTCACACAAAACAAACGCCAGATTGTCTAAAGATTGTCTATAATATATCGGAGAATCTAGAATAGCAAATGCAGCCTTAGAAGACAATATCGGACATGCCATATTAATAAAGGTACAATTTAATGGGACCAAAAATCCCACTAGCTCTTCTGCAGTTGCGTATTTCTCTCCACCTATTGTATCTTGCAAGTTTGGATTTTCAGATGAAATATTAACTTTGCCCTTGGTAACTCTCGTGCTGCAATCTAGGTTTAACTAGGTTGATATATTTCGTAAACAAATGTTTATACTTGTTAATGAGATTAACAATTAAAACAACATATATGAAAGTAAAAAAGTCTAACGGTAAAGAGGTAATTCTATCAACAAATGTTAGTATTTTTATAATGAGATTAACCATAAAACCAAGTTCCATCAACAAATGTTAATATATTTTATAATGAGTAACCATTAAAACAAAACACGTTAAAGGACATAGAAAGTGACGTTTCCACTCTATAACATAATGATGAAATTCCAATGGAAATATATTTCAACAGAATTACAATTACACTTTTAATGGATATTACAATACTATTATTTTCGTTGGAATTTTTCAATAGATTTCAACGGAAATTCCAACAAAAATGTTCCATTGGAATGAGTTTTCTATTGGATTTTGACGATTCAACGATAGATTTCAATGGGAAATAGAAAATAGAAATATGAGATAGAAATTACAACGGAAATTACATATTTCAACGAAAATTCTTATGGAAAAAAAAGTCGCTGGAATAATAGTCGTTGAAATTATCAAATTTCATTTAAAATCCAATGAATAATTCATTCCAACAAAATATTTTCGTTAGAATTTTCATTGGAATCATTTCAACGGAATCTATACCATTGGAATATGACAATTTTTTTGTAGTGTCACAATATAAATAGGCATATAAATTTTCTCAATCAAAACTCAATTCATACTGAAAATCTAACTCAACTTTGACCTCACACACTATTCTAAATATTATAAATATAATTCAATCATATTAATTAATCATTCTTAAATATCACAACAGCCTTAATTCACTATTCATCAACTCACATAATTTAACTATCATTTCGCATTATTTATCTCCTACTTTTAAATCAAATCAACTTTAACTACTTTATTTTAAATATTATTTTAATATAAACTCAAAATCCTACTAACAACTAATCATATCACATTTTTTTTTTAAATTAACCCTAATTTAAAAGAAATATAACAGCATCATTGAGCTAAAGGAAAAGCAACAAAACATCAAAAATGGATTCATAAATCTCATGTTCATTGAAATCTGAGAAATCCTCTCTACAGCATATCTTTTCCTTNCACGCACACACACACTCCTTTATACAACAGATATATATGTGACGACTGAGGAGTCTAGACTAGGGTTTAGGGGACACATGTCTCCATCTCAATAGCTAAGGTTGTTAGATTGTCTTCTAGCTAAACAACTATTTCCTTTTTGCATTTTCATGCATGCTATTCTTTTCCACGTTAGATATTATGTGGCTTGACCGAGGATAGCATAAACATCCAAAAGATCTGAGATGATCATATGAAGGTGCTTGATTGTGTAAAGCTTGAAAAGGGGATATATGATGCAGGAGTTTTGTAGGAGTGCAGTTTATAAGGTAAGTACCACTGGAAAATGCCTCATCCCAGTAAGAAAAGGGAAGATTAGATTGAAAAAGCAAAAAAAGTCCAACTTGGACAATGTGTCTATGTTTTCTTTCTGCAAGGCCATTCTGTTCTGGGGTATAAGGACAAGAAATCTTTGAAAGGATGCCTTGCTGAGAAAAAATGGACTCAAGAGCCTGAAACTCTCCTCCTCCATCACATTGGAAAGTTTTAACTGTGGTATTGAACTGATTTTGAACCAAGGCACAGAAGTGAAGAAAGGCAGACTTGGTGTCAGATTTGAATTTAAGCAAATAAAACCAAACAAACCTTGAACTGTGGTCTATAAAGCTAACATAATACCTAAATCCCTTGTGAGAAATGACAGGAGAGGGACCCGACAAGTCAGAGTGAACAATATCAAAAGGTTTGCAATCCTTAAAATCAGAATTAGAAAATGGAAGCTTATGAAACTTGGACTGCATACATACATCACATAAGGTCTTAGCTTTATTTGCATGAAAAGGAACATTACAGCTCTTTAGGGCTGTTTTAACAATATCATAAGAGGCATGCCCAAAACGTTGGTGCCAAATATCCAAGCTAACAACATTGTTGGATTTAATTGAATTTGAAAATGTCTGAAAACAAGAAGGTTGCATAAAAGATAAATGACATGAGAGATTTTGCTGAGTTTTAACAAGCTTGAAGCAATATAGACCATCCTTAAGTGTGCCTTGGAATAGAGGGACACCCGTCTTGAGATCCTTCACAAAACATAAATTTGGGTGAAATTCAAAAAAGACTGAATTGTCTTTGGCAAACTGTGAAACACTAAGAAGGTTTTCAGTGATCTGTGGATTAGTTGATGAAGGGCATTTTACCATAGAATTACCAAGATGAGCTATACTCATACCTGATCCATTTGCTGTTTGAACTCTTTCACTGCCTTGATAGTCACTAGCCACATTTAAATTCTGAAAATCATTGGTGAGGTGATGTGTTGCTCCAGAATCAGGAAACCAATAGTAATCTTGAGAAGTTTCACTAGATTGAGAACCAAGACTAGCCACATGAGCTGATGAATCAGTCACACCACTTGAAGATGCATTAGAGGAAGATTGATTGGCATCTCTAGAAATGAAATTAGGATCAAACCTAAAATAGCACTCCTTTGTTGTATGGTTATTATAATTGCAGATTTGGCATCTTGGCCTGTTTTGATTAGAGTAGGATCTTCCACCTCTACCTCTAAATGCTCCTGTTCTCCCTGTGCCTCTTCCTCTAAATCTGTTGAACTGATTTCCTGACCTTTCTCTATTTCCACTAAATCCTTTTTCTCTGAATGAAGAGTGTGTGGCTAGGTTTGCAGCAAGATATGAACCTTCTGAGTCAACAGCCTTTTCAAAACTTTCCATTCTACTTTCAAAGCTGAGTAAGATGGAGTATGCTTCCATCATGGAGCATTTTTCTGTTCTTGAGGTCAAGTTTACCACAACTGGATTATATTCTTGACCAAGACCTGAGAGGAGATGCAAAATTTGATCATTTTCTTCAATCCTTTGTCCAGCTGCAGCTAGCATGTCACAAATTCCTTTGAGTTTGTTGAAGTATTCCCTAATTTTCAGGTTTCCTTTTCTTAGGGTTTGAAGCTCAAGCTTAAGTTGCATCTGTTTTGCTAGGCTGTGACTAGAGAAACTCTTTTTGAGACAATCCCAAATCTCCTTAGCTGTGTTTAAGCCAAATGTGGTGACTAAAATGGATTCTGAGAGTGAAGACAAAAGCCATGAGGCTATGAGCTGGTCTTGTTTAACCCAGTTCAAGTAAGATTTGTTGAGTGTGATCTCATTGGTGACCGGATCTCGAGCTAGCTTATCAGGAGGTGGAGTTTCTCCACTTAAATATCCAAATAAATCGTAGCCTCTGATGGTAGCCAGAATATGTTGTTCCCATATGAGAAAATTTCCTTCATTTAGCTTGGTTGAGATGAGCTGGTTCTATAGTTGTATGACATGCTCACTTGTTTGGGTAGTAAGAGCCATGTGAACGTAATAAATGCAAACCAGCTAGAGGTAATCAGAGCCTAAGCTCTGATACCATAACAGGAATATAGCAGCATCACTGAGCTAAAGGAAAAGCAACAAAACATAAAAAATGGATTCATAAATCTCATGTTCATTGAAATATGATAAATCTTCTCTACAGCATATCTTTTCCTTTTCAGTTTTTTCACATATATATGTGACGGCTAAGGAGTCTAGACTAGGGTTTAGGGGACACATGTCTCCATCTCAATAGCTAAGGTTGTTAGATTGTCTTCTAGCTAAACAACTATTTCCTTTTTGCATTTTCATGCATGCTATTCTTTTCCACGTTAGATATTATGTGGCTTGACCGAGGAGTTGTTCCAATATAATTGACCAAAATAAGTCATTTTGAACGGATAAATTTCTATCCAATAAGCACGCCCTTGTTTTCATCTAGTATTCTCTCCTTAAATCCATCTCTCATAAATGCTAATCTAGACAAACTGCATTAAATGTCCCAAAGAAAAAAATAAAATAAAAATAGCAATGTAGTTTTTTGAAGAAGTGAAGCAATTTATATAATTTTTTAAGTCAATAATTATTTTATTGAAACTAAAACAAAATATATATATATATATATTATTTATTTGATCTCACTTTTTTTTTCTCTACAATCTCACCAACATAATAAATAACTATTATTAAGTGTTTATTAATAAAAAAATATTATTCATTCTTTCATATATTTTTTACTTTCATCTTTTCATTTTATACAATATAATTTTTACAACCTGTTCATTCTTTCATATATTTTTAATTTTCATCTTTCAATTTATACAATATTATTTTTATAACCTATCAATTTTAATTATTATATTATTATTTTTTTAACTTTTATCTTTGAAGGACAAAATTTATCGAAAAAAATTCTAATATCAATCACAACGTATAGTGCCGTGTGCATGTCCAATTGCCCATCGCATGTGATTTGAAGTACTATAAACCATTAATGAAGTTGATGATATGACATCACTTTACCTGCCGCTATGGTGTGTTAAAAATTGCGTGTCCAAAGCAAAAATAGTACTATGTTTTAGAGATTATCAAGATTTCAAGATTTTGTTTGAAAGGCTTCATTTACGTGTCGAGACTATGTATTAGAATCACTCCAAAGCAATCAGCAGCACACTACTCTTACCGCATTTCTAGTGACCAAGATTCGTATTTGTTCTCTTTGATCGGCTCAACAGACATTTGTATAAAGTGGAAATTATTTTCACCTAAAATTAAAGAAAAATGATTAAGTTTTCTAGTTCAATTATTCAAAACCTAACTTTTACTGCAGGCTTTCTAAAATTAACTAACAACTGTTGAAAAAAAAAAAAAGATCATAGTCGCACGTATATGTCGTAGTCATAATATTTTCTTTCACCACACATCTACATGTGAAATGTATATTTATAAGCCCATGTTATTAGTTATTAAGTAATCAATACTAGTACGACACCCGTGTATTACACGGGTACTTACTAATTTTTTTTTCGTAAAATTTATAATTAAGGAGAAAAAGTGGTTCAATATTTAAATACTTTTTATAAAAAAATATATATTATTATATATTTTAGTATGTCACTTGTTACTTGTACAACTTACATGCGTTATATTATAATAATTTTTCTAACTTATAACATAACTACATTAAACATAAATATATTAATTGAAAAATAATTTTATTTTTCTAATGAATTTTAATAAATAATTTTACTATAAAGATAAATATAATTTATTTATTTTAAATATAAAATATAGATGTCTAATCGAAACTAATTTAACTCATCAAAAAATAATTAATTTGATATAATTTTTTTTACTTGTAATCTTCAAATACACCTCAACATCCAAACTGATCAACATCCCATATTAGAGTTAAATTTCTCAATATTCTATTAAGTTGGGCTCCCATCAGCTTCCATCGGCCCAACTGACTTTACCTTCAACAGCTATATATATAATTAAATATAAGGTGCCAGTCCTAAACAAAACCCAACGACTTCCGAATAAATTAAAGGAATAAAAAATTTGGTGATAATGATTTTTTCATTTATATTATATATATACATAATTAATCTGGATAATTTTAAATTGTTATTATTGATATAGGATTATTAACATTTGAATTGGTATAGGATTCTTAACCGTGTAAAGTTGGAAGAGATAAGAATTCTATTTATTTTAGAAGTTGGAGGAGATAAGAATCCTATTTATTTTGTAATATAATTGTATTAATTTTTATCCAAACAAAAAACCGAAGCATGTAATGTTGTCAAGTAAGCTTCCGAAGCGTGCGAACCAGTCATTTAGGCTCAGCACGTTTTCAAATTATATTAAGGAGGGATTAGTCCCTAGAAGGATTAAACATTTGGGCACGTATAAGTTCAAGATTATAAGAAGAAAAT
>BKCP01011959.1:1159807-1193966 GCA_008636005.1 Striga asiatica | reverse complement strand
GGCTCCTTTATATCAAACGTTTCTTTTTTAAAAAACGATGACAAGTGACAGTCATTGAAGTAAAAAGAAATAAAGACAAAAACAACGTGACGGAGAAAAACCTACACAAAACCCATTCAATTATTCACTACCATTGTCATGTTGCCATCATGCATTATGTGTGATAATGTTCAAATGCAGCATTATTATTGAATTTTGGTAAAGATATGTAAAGGTGGCTAATGGGCCGATCCAATTACTTGTTCATAAAATTGTGAACCGGAACCGGCACAAGGATATGAAGGTTCTTATTCAAATTGCAAGTCGGTCCGGGTTCCAATTTCGACCCACCGGTTACAACCAGAGCCGATGGGTTTGCCAGAATAGTTATTGAGTGTAAAAGGTCAATGGGCCCCCACTTGAATTGTTGCGTGAAGAAATGGTATTGTTGGCATGTTGTTTTTTAAAAGCAACCCTGACATATGAGTGTTACTTTGACTTTGTAATAGTAAATTTTTATCAAGCAGATGCATACATATATGTGTGTGTATATATATATATATGTGTGTGTGTGTGTGTTTGTGCTTGTCTAGTTAGAAAAGAGGAGAGAAAAGAAGTACGTGAGATAGTTCGAAAAGCATAGAGGAAATATAGAGAGAAAAAAAGAAGACAGGAGAAAATTAGAGAAACAGAAAACAGCTGAAAAATAATGACATGTTAGCTCTATTGAAACAAATTTATTTGTTAACAAAATAGCAAAATAGAGATAATTTTCATTCCAATTATAATAAGTGCTTAGTTCTGAACTCCGTTCCAGTTCGTCAGAGCTCGTAAGTCTAGTGTGCTATAGATTTCGAGACGATCACCGTTACATCTTTGGAGATGAAACGGCTGAACCGCCAGCACTACACGGGGCATATTCATCTTGCGGAAAGAGTTTACTCGCCTCAGCTATAATTTCCCTTTTTCAAGTTGTTATTTAATTTCAGTTCTATTGTATTTTTTCCTAATTTTGTAGTTCAGTAGTAAGAACTGACAAATACACTTCAGTTCTTAGGATTCTCGTGTATTTCGACACTCAGTTTGTAACAATCGCAAGACAAATATCTCAACCTACTGAACTGATAGCATCCACCAAAGATAGTTCCAACAGTCAGCAACTAATTAAGCACACACTATTCATCATCATCCTGTACCCTTGTTGACCATGTCCTTACAGCTGAAAAGTCCAAGAAATTCAACGGGTTTGACTTTAAAAGATGACAACAGAAGATGCATTTTTATCAAACCACTTTGGTTTGGTGAAATACCTGAAGGACGATACCCCGTTTATTGCTGAAAATGAGATCAATGTTGAACTACGAACTGCGTACGTTGCTTGTGGACAAGGTGACTACTTTGTTGTAACTATGTCCTGAATGGACTTAGTAACGAGTTTTACAATGCGTACAACTCGGTTGGTTCGGCCAAAGAGCTTTGGGCTTTGGAGAAGAAGTACAAGGCATGATTCTTTAAACTCACTTTGATCGTCTGCTCCAATTGACCATCAGTCTGAGGGTTATAAGTTTAGCTAAACTTCAGCCCATAACACTCTACAGAATTGACCAAAATCTAAAAATGAACCACGCGTCTCGGTCTGATACAAAATTTCTTCACGCATTCAATTTTGGTGGACTACCCAATATTTAAGTATTCATCTGTCGCATCTGCTGGTATATCATATTATCCGAAGCGCAGTAGTTAACTTCTGATAGGTAGATAATCGAGTCTACCAATTAAATAATCGTTAAAAAGGCGATTTGCAGCTGCTTATCGATCGCGAAATATTGTTTTTCGACCAAGAATTGAACCCCATGGCTACGACCACCTTGTTGGGTTATGAAAAATTATTGTACAAGAATATTATTGTTGTAAAATTGTTGTGCTATAAGATGTTGCTCTGTATCATAACTATTTAGTAGTTGTTCAAGTTCGTCATCAGATGAACTTGAAGAAGAAAATGCGTAAGAAGTACCAATGTGATTGACATTCAAATTTTTATTTTGGAAAAAGCAAGAGTTAACGAATGAATATATAGTGTGAAAAAACTCTGTATAAATAGTTGAAAAGAAATATATAACTTTTAATCTGAGCCGTAAAATCCTGATTTTCATAGATAAAAATCATACAATTGATATTCTAGATAAGGAAATTCATAACTTTTAATTTGAGCTGTAAAATCTTGATTTTCGATCGTACATTTAACATTGTAGATAAGAAAATCCATAACTTTCAATATGAGCTGCAAAATTTTGATTTTTTATCGTATGGTTGATATTATAGATAAGGAAATCCACAACATTCAATCTGAGCCGTAAAATCTTAATTTTTGATCGTAAGGGTTATATTGTAGATAAGGTAATCGACAACTTTCAATCTGAGCCGTAGAATCTTGATTTTTGATCGCACGGTTGAAATTGTAGATAAGAAAATCCACAACTTTCAATCTGAACCGTAGAATCTTGATTTTTGATCGCACGGTTGAAATTATAGATAAGGAAATCCAGAACTTTCAATATGAACCGTAGAATCTTGATTTCCTATAAAAAAATATCAACCGTACGATTCTTATCAATGAAAATCAAATATACTATATATAAGCTACACGGTAATGGAAAATAGTGTACCATCAAAATATAATTTTAGCATTTTTTTCAATTTACGTTTTAAATCCATCTTCTTGTAATAATTTTTGCTATCGGATCAAACTATACTGTGAGTGAAGATCAACGCCTCTATCAGTCATATATGGCAATTTCTCATAGATCTAATGTTGCATGGGAATATCAATCTATTAAACTTTTCAAATCTTGTGTGGAGTAAATTGACAATGCAAACATCAGTGGAGCTTCTGAACTTGATGTGGTAAGAAATTTCACTCATATTATTTAATTTTATTTATAAAAATATTAATATTTTCTAATGATATTTATTTTCACATTGCAGATAGAGCGTGCGGATATACTTTATACGCAAAACCCAAAAGATAAATGTAATGGACCATTCAAGTACGATCATGTGTGGGTTATTATGAAAGATTTTGCATTGTTCGAGTGCCATAAACCAAGCGAAACATGTTTTCATCTCAACCATAATCAGATGCACAGTCCGAGTCTCCCATTTCACCTAATCCAGAACTATCTATTTTTTTTATTAATTTAAGCGATGAAGATGCTAGTGGTGGTTCGTCATCACAACGACTATAGGTATTAACAAATCAAAATTTAAGAGAAAACAGAGAGAAGACGTATCTGCATTTATAAAAACAATGAAAGAGGAAAATGAAAAATTTAGAGATATGATAATAAGCTCAACAATGAAGAGGGATCAAGACACTGAGATGATGAGACAAAAATTGAAATCCAAAAGCAAAAAAATGAATTACGAAAACAATTTGTTGAGACCACCATATGGACGGAGGAAAATAAAATTTTAATAATGGATTTGAATTCAAAACAAGATAATCGTCGTCGTGAATATTTTAAAATTGAGCAAGAACGACTTTTGAAAAATAGAAAAGGACAGTCATCGCAGACATCACAAGCCCATAACACTTTTGGTTCTTTTAGTGAGTTTTTCAAGACTTGGCGGGCCTAAAAGTAGTTTGGGAGACTACTAGAATAAAAAAATATATTATTCACGTGTTCTATAGATTTTTAAGTCATCTTTAACACATTGTTTTTATTTGTGTATTTTGTGATTTAAGTGTGTTGTAAACTTTTTATTTTAATATTATGTTGTTTTATTTGTGTATTTCGTGATTTACGTGTATTGTAAACTTTTGATTTTAATGAAATATACTTGTTTGATTGTGTTAAATTTTTATTCATATAGTACCATTTTAATATTAAAAAATTGCAAAATAAAATTAGAATACATCAATAAAAAAACACAAAACTATTTAGCATAAAAAATACATTGCACAAATTTATTTAGCATAAAGAATACATTTACTAATACACATTATACAAAAATTTGCCAATAATATTATATTAAAATAAATAAATAAATTGTAGTGTTTTACTACAGTGTTGCACCATATGTTTTACTACAGTGTTGCGCTACATGTGGCGCAACACTGTTCACGACTCTCATCTAGAGCGGAGTTCTGGTGCAGCCTTGGGCAAGATTTTCTCGCTATTCCAGCGCATTTTGCCAATTTTGGTGCATCATTGGATATGGTCTAAGTAGGGTAAAAAAAATGGATATATGAGATATCCACTCAAGCTATTGGAGTTTAATAAAATGTACAAAAAGAAGAATTTACAAGATTATATTTCTTTTTGTACAGTTTATTAAACTCCAATAGCTTGAGTGGATATCTCATATATCCATTTTTTTTTTACCCTACTTAGGCCATCTCCAATGATGCGCCAGAATTGCCAAAATGCGCTGGAGTAGCGAGAAAATCTTGCCCAAGGCTGCGCCAGAACTTCGCTCCAGATGAGAGTCGTGAACAGTGTTGCGCCACAAGATGGCTGAATAATGGCACATCAGGATGAGAGGAGAGCATAATAATGATTTTCTCAACTAGTCCCATTCAAAATGACGCTTTAGCCAATGACACGATCAAGTCATAATTTTAACAATGCTATCAACTTTTCTAATAATGCGCTTTAGTCCATGACACAGCCAAGTAATCATTGTAACTGTTATCAACTTTCCTAAAAGCATTATTGGTTAGAAGTGAATAATGCTGATCAACTTTCCTAATAGCATTATTGATTTGAAATGTATTTTGCATAATTTGACTTGTAATATGGTAGGGTTCATTGGAGGAACCTAATAGAAAAGTAGGGCTGATTACATTTACATACATCTACATAGAATGTATCTGCATGAGTTCACTCATCAGACACCAAACAACAGGTAACTATAAATAAAGTAAAAGGCAACATCTTCCTCGACAACCATGAGTCTGTTGTCTCAACCAACTCAACCATCTTCTGCTTCTGTACAATGTTAGAATAGATTAATAAAAAAGGAAAAGATGAAACAAAATGAGACAGAAAAATAAATGTAATGTCTTGCATTTTTTAAAAAGATAAACAATACAGAAACATTCTCTGAAACAAAATAATTACAGATAACATGTGGTGGCGTACTTAAAAGTGAACAAATGTCAAGGTTTTCTTTTTCTTAATCATCGAATGCCAAACTAATGTTGATATTAAACAACAAACTAATTTAGAAGCTATCATTAAGATTTGAAGCAAAGAAGCCCGACTCTAAATGTTTTCTCAACCACACGTCTGTGATTAACTTTCTGCATATACATATTAAGCAATAAGCATCCTATGACATTGTTGCAGAAATCACAGATATATTGAAGAATACCTTGTATAGTTTCCATGTTGTATTCCTTATAAACTCCAAGAGGCGAACCATGCACAGAAAGAATTACCTCACCACACTTTGGAAGTCCAACAGTTTTGGGTGTAACCCCAACACAAAACCTTTTATTATTCAACTGTGATTATAAAACAAGAAACAAGGTCAAGATGCCAAGCAAAATCAAATACAAACATATATACCAATGTCTGACAAGTAAAGACTAGACGTCCAGGGAAGTAATTAGATGTAATGGTTCAAAACTCTAATAATGCTTACTAGCATCTTCTAAATGAATAAAATAGTGTCCGCATTTAATAGTTAGGATTTTTTTGTCAATTTTTAGTTTATCAATAGTTGTGATGTAGATAACAATGACAACTATAACAATAATAATTAAAAAATAAAATAATGCCTACCTGAAACAGGAAAACAAAATAAATGCAGCCAAGCTTAAGAAATAAAAAACCTTGAATTATTTCCAGTATTCCCCTGAAATTTGAATGAGAAATTGATATAAAAGCAGGGGCATGTTAGAAACAAAGATTAGCGAACTTCGCCAACAGAAGTTGAAAAAACTTATAAAGACTCCTGATTTGCAGTTTATCAGTACCGCAAATGCCTGTTTTACCTGTAACAAAGTGAATAAACTGCATCAGATGTTTTATTTTTTAGAACTACATACAAACAAACACTGACATAGAACTTGGGAAAATCATGTAAGGAAAATGCTTGGCGCATCTCATTTTTGTACATAATAGTGTACACACTCTCACAAGAGGTATAGCCCACTTAAATAAAAATTTAATGTGCCCAGCACATGTGAGCGTATATACATCATCATGAAAAAAATCACATGCATTTAGCACATTTCTTACTTTAGGGAAAATGAAAATAGCACATTTCTAATTTCAATAGTTGGCTTGCAAGGGATGCAAGAATTCCATAACAAGTTTCACACATCAATTGGACAACAAACACAACTGGCTTCACTGAACAAATTCCAAAAGCAGTCTTCTAATTATTGGCATAACGATAGCTAATACAACTTCAAACATCGTCCTGCACTCAGCTTAGCTAAAAACATAGCATGTCCAGATTTTCGAGACCTTAAGATCAGGTCTAACAGACTATTTCTCTTTATATATTTTGCTGATAACAAGATTGATGTAGACATACTCGTGAATGAAAAAGATATTAATCTAGAAATTAACACCTTGATGATCTTGAAATGCATCTTCATCCTTCTGTAGTTCGACTCCATCTTGATTGGCATTATCTTCGTCACTCAAGGGTTTTTTAGGAGGCCTGCCTCTTCGTTTAGCCATAGGAGACTCCCTAAACTAAAATGAATGAAACAAGGAATACATCACTCACATGGCATAAAACGGACTAACAGATTCGAGAATCTTAACCCAGACCAAATTACCAATAATACTTTTGAAAAACAAATCTCCTTCTATCACTCTTAGAAGTTTCTATAATGCCACTCATTTTAACTGGGGTTTCAATTATCACAGAGAAATGCGATAAAAATGAGAAGAGAAGTTTCAACGATTAATTTTTCTCTATTCATCGGTTTTGGAGGTACATTCAATCCGTTAGACATTCAGTCTGCAGACAAACTAGAAAACAAAAATNTAGTGAAACACATGTTCTAACTAGGTGATTACATTTAAGATATGAGATATCATTTGTAGTGGAAGCTCTCAGATTAATACAAGCATAAATATGTTTTCAACTCGAAATGTACTACAAAAGTATCTGATTGGAATAGAAATTCAAGAGTAACATGTTTCGAAATATAACATATAACTTGCAGTTTATTTGCAAGCAAAGTATTGTATTCAGAAAAAATGATATTGACGAAATACAAGGGCACAAATTAACTTTTACTTTGAACTACGGCACATTGATTCGATGCGCGGAGTAGGAGAAATAAGTCGTGCAAAAATTAAATTTTCAAATTGAAAACTAGATTAGAGCAAAACAAGTCACCAAATGAAATGGCTAAAGTACATAACTATCCAAGTAATAAAAAAGAATCCATTAAAGTTAGGGAGTACATAGAATTCCAAAATCCAATTTTCTTTCTCTTTCTCTTTCGTTGGTGCAAAACCAACAAAATAAAAAGATACTAATAATGATTCCAAAAATTAAATGTCTTCTTTTCTTTCTCTTTCTTCCTTTTCTTTTCTACGTTTTTCCTCTCTTCTTTCTCTTATTCTTCTTCTTCGTCAAACATAAATGAAGAAAAAAAACTAGAAAAAAAAGATTGATCAATAACAATTAAATTATATAAAAAAGCAATACAAAATGTTTGTTATTGCAGCTTAAAGAATTAATAATACAAAACAACAGCAAAGCAACACTACAACATCTGTCAAACAACATAAAAACAACTTTCAATAGGTCAAGAGAGAATTTGCCTTTGGTGCACCAAACATACACGATCCACATGAGAATTTGCACAAAGATTTGCAGATGGTGGCGAAGACCAGCATGCCTAATTTAATCATGGTCAATCAACTCATAAGTACCCAGTTGAACTCATTTCACACACCAAATCCTCAAAAAATCTACAAGCCCAAATATATCTTCTTAAATCACAAGTTTAATAAACCTGAACAAACAAAATTATTCTTTATTAATTGATCTCTTCAGAGCAAGATAAAAAACGAGGTTGGCCTACAGAACAGAGAGGTCTACTGAAGCAATTGGGGGAGATTTCAGATTGCGAGAGGCAGAAGAGTTTAATTCATCTCCCGTTCTCAACAATTAAAGTATCGCATAAAAATTCGTCACTGTTAATCAATGTGGGGAAAAAACAGATGGCATGACATAAATTTGTTGCAGAAAGAGAAAACAAAAGGTAATTAACTAAAAGAAAAACCAAATATAATTACAGACAAACACAAACACACACACATATAGAAGAAGCAGAAATCACCATGCTTCATTTGCCGACGACATCTGAAGTTAACGTTGATCGATTTTCCTGATTGATCGATTTCTGTGCCGATGGAAAATTGGGGAGAGACGTTGAAAGCAACAGAAGAGAGAACCGTCACAACGATTCAATAAAATAATATTAATTAAGAAAATAAAAAATAAAAACAAAATAAAAAAATAACCACCAACGTTGATCCAACAATAACTACCAGGGTGGGGGTGGCCAGTCAACGGTTTATGACCCGGCCCGGCCTGGCCCGCCGGGTCGGCGGGTCTCAAAACCTAGGCCCGTGACCGGCCCGCTTATATCTAAGAGCCGGTTCACTGAGCCGGCCCGGCCCGGCCCGGCGGTTTAGTGAACCGCCGGTTAAAAAAATAAAAAAAATAAAAAAAAAAACTTTGATTACTGTGGCCCGTCGGAAAATCCGGAACCGGCCCGGCCCGGCGGGTCAAAAATGTGTACCGCATGACCCGTAATCGGCCCTTAAGGGATTACGGGCCGGTTCAAAAACCGGCTAGGGCGGGCCGGTTCCGGGTCTGTCCGGGACCGGTTCTGGCCGGTTCACGGGTCGGGCCACGGGTCGGGCCAACCCGTGGCCATGTCTATACCAGGGTGTAGAAAATGGAAACAAAATCCGTCGTTTTGCAATTATTAATAAGCCATATTATAATTGTAAATAATTTTTTAAAAAGGTCTTTTTTTTTATATATATATATTAACGAAGCGATAGATTGCATAACTAGATCAAATGTACAAAGTTTGATGGCTAACTAGCCATAACCGAGAGGATCACCCATACGGTGTCCTAAATTACAACCGATAAATTAGAGCAACAGAGGCTAAGCTACAGATACTGCTCTAACAACCCAACCTAATATTACACATCATAAAATACAAGACCTAAAAGGGTCTGAAAATCACACCCTACAGCCATAACAATATACCATGAGCACAAAAATCACTTATCCTGAAAGCATTGTGAGTTCATCCCCAAAGTTCAGAGCCTGCAAAACACCTGACCCAACTCAAAGCTTATGAAACCTGTCCATTTACCAGATTTAGTCAATATGAGACACAACCACTGAGCCTCAAAACTTCTAGTTGATCCCAAAATTGGTGTAACCTCTGTCCATGAACTCCATTCTTTGAGAGCAATTTCCACCACATCTTTGGCAGGCCTTAGACTCTGTTTGAACACCCACTGATTTCTAGATTTCCAAATCCACCATAGCAAGTGTGCAGTAAGTTCAAGTCTTGATTCTGTATTTCTGCTAGGCTTCATTGAGCAAAGTTTGTTCCACCAGCCTCTAAAGTCATTTGCATCAGCATATAGCCCATCCCAAGTAACAGGAGCCAGTTTCCAAATTTTTTGAGCATAATCACACTGAAAGAAGAGATGTTCCATGGTTTCTGGAGCTTCTCCACAAGTTTTACATATGACATCCACTGACAAGCCTTTCATCTTCAGTTTATCATTGACAGGAAGGATGTTGGAGTAGCATCTCCAAAGGAAATGCTTAATTTTCCCCTTGATCTTCAATGACCAGCTTTTCTTTCTAACCTTTCTTCCCAGCTGTTGCTCTACACTGCTCTCAGCTCTATCAAGTTGTCCCCACTTTTCCCAAACTAGCTTTTTATACACATAGGCTACTGAAAATTCCACTTTGGCATCCCAATTCCAGCAAACTCTGTCTTTTGATAATGGATCTAGGTTTCTGATTTTTTTAATTTCCCCCACCTCTTGTGAATTGAACAGAGTTTGCAGCAAATCATGATTCCAGCCTCTGCCAGTGTTATCCATGAGTGTACATATTGCCCAAATAGTTAAATAGGAATAACTAAAAGTTTAGTTAAGAAAGAAAAATGTATGACCAATAATAAACTTATTTATGATCAAGGAACATAGTAATGCGAAGAAAATGAATTGTAAATGGATGATAATGCTGACTAGATCAGGTGTGTACGAACAATATCGTTATTGACCGTTGATCAAATTTTCCGGGTCCACGTGGCGCCATCTTTGACTCCTTTTGACTGGCCTATCAGAAATTTGGCATCTCCACCCTAACCCTCCACGTGTTATTAATTTGCTATTGCACCCTCTCTCGTGTTATGTATTCAATTGTATATGATATTGTAATTATTGTTATGTTAAGTTGGATGGAAAATGCTAGGTTTTGGTAACGGGATCATTCTCTATATAAAACTTCACTAAAAGATTATCCCAACATCTAAAGTCTATAGACAAATTAAATTGTAGGGACCATTCCCCACAGTACTGTATTATTTTCCTATACACTAGTATTAAAAATAAAGCATTTGAATTTTGATGGAATATATAAGTAGAACATGAATTCTAATCTGCTCGTGCATCTCAAACAAAAACTCCAAAATGGTATATTTAACTTATTAGTAGGATACTAGAAAGTTTGAAACATCTGAATTTCCAATTCAATCATCTCAAAATTTATGAAGGATAAATAAAAATAAATAAATAAAGGAAAACCTTTGTATTGATAATACCTAATATGAAATTGACTCAATCGCCTATATATACGTTGAATCCTAGGAGCAGCAAAGCATTTTTTGCCAATATTGGCTAGAAAA
This sequence comes from Striga asiatica, assembly GCA_008636005.1. Classification (NCBI taxonomy): domain Eukaryota; kingdom Viridiplantae; phylum Streptophyta; class Magnoliopsida; order Lamiales; family Orobanchaceae; genus Striga; species Striga asiatica. The sequence continues at coordinate 1,183,057 of BKCP01011959.1, read as the reverse complement.
GCAAGGGGTAAAATAGTAAATTTTAATTTTAAAATAAAAAAAATATGAAAAAAGTGAATAATTATTGCATAAGAGCAATGTGTACTGCACGCGCCGTCAAGTTGGACGGAGAGGGGGAATCGTGCAACAGTTAGTTAAATACAAGGGGGTTTGACGCAATTTTTAAAATTTCAGAGGAAAACGTATAAATTTCGTATAATACAGGGGGTTATATACATTTTACCCAAACTTAAATAGGTTTACGTCCTTTTTTTTTTTCTTTTTGAAAATTCCAGAATTTTAATTTTATTACTATTTCATAGAACTTGCTGCACATTAATATTAATTAGGTCGATATAACTTATTTTGCTTACTTGACCAATAAGAAGTTTTGTAAAGCAATATTAGTAACCAGTTGAAGAACTACAGGGGCGCTCCAAAGCCAAAGGGTACTCGCCACCTCAGATGTTTATGAACAAATAAATAAAAAAGAAAAAAACGTATATGCCCCTGAAAAATAATTTAAATAACATATTGGTATTTCTAAATCTTATAATTTAAGTATCTTACTTAAACATACAATAAAAACATTTAGGTATATAAGTTTCCAAATCTATTAGCTCTGCTCCATCACAACATTACTTTATAGTACATCTAGTGATTCATTTATAGTAATTTTTTGTTAGTTAATTGCTAAGTTATCTATACTAAATTGCCAAATTCGTAAATATTCTACTTAAAAATAATATTTATAATTATATGTTATTACATAATTTGTGAAATATCATTTTTTTTCGTTAACATGTATTTTTTCACATTGTTCCATGTAACTATGTCAATTTGTTAGGTAAAGTATTTGTCATAGATTGTGTAAAACGAAAAACCTAATCAATATCTAATACCAAAAGTTAATGAACAAGCCGTGCATGATTTCAATTTCTATTGAAGCCTAATTGTAAATAATTAAATATATATCCAACTGATGAAAACAACTGGACGTTCAAAACGTAATGTTAAAAATAATGACTCACGTGCAAATAATTAATCTTTACTTACATGTATTAAGCCAATAATGAACATGCCCTTAATATATGTTCTAAAAAAAATAAAAATTGTTAGAATATTACTTGTGAGTTGTCCCACATTTTTATCCCAAAAATAGACACACCTTATAAGACTAATGACTAATGAGCTACTCCTCCTTCCACCAATTGGTTTTGGGATAAAACCCCATTTGAGCTTCATATTTGGATTTTCCCGTTTTCCCATAGTGCGCTTCATGATAGTGGGCCCGCACTCGTTTTTCCCCAATTTCCCAGCCAGTTGGACTTGGGCTTTCGAAGGACTCACAAGCATGGTATCAGAGTCGGTTCTATGTGGGACCGTGCGATGACGTACCCGTTTTTCCCACTTACCCGTAGGGCTTGGGCTTTCGAAGGACTCATAAGTGAGGGGGCGTGTTAGAATATCACTTGTGAGTTGTCCAACATCGTTCATACATGGAAAATAGACCCACCTTGTAAGACTGATGACGTACCCGTTTTTCCCACTTACCCGTAGGGCTTGGGCTTTCGAAGGACTCACAAGTGAGGGGCGTGTTAGAATATCACTTGTGAGTTGTCCCACATCGTTCATACATGGAAAATAGACCCACCTTGTAAGACTAATGGACTACTCCTCCTTCCACCAATTGGTTTTGGGACGGAACCCCATTTGGGCTTCATATGTGCTTTTCCCGTTTTCTCATGGTGCGCTTCATGATAGTGAGCCCGCAGCCGTTTTCCCCAATTTCTGTCAATAAAACACATCTATTTTAAAATTTTATTACTATTGCGCCCTAATTGACAAATTAATCTTTACGTACTTGCATTAACCCAATAAATTTCTAAAATGTGCTTAATATGATATTAAAAAAATAAAAAAAACAAAGTAAAACCACATCTATGTTTAATTTTAATACTAGTACAACACTCGTGTATTACACGGGTGTTTGTTAAAAAAATATTGTTACATTTTAAAATTAATGAGAAAAAATATTTTAAATTTTATTTACTTATTTAAAAAAATATATATTATTATATATTTTAGAACGACATTTGTTATTTGTGCGACTTACATGTGTTATATTATAATAATTTTTATCACTTATATCATATAACTATTTGAAATATAAATATATTAAATGATAAATAAATTTATTTTTCTAATTAATATTAAAAAATAATTTTATTATTGTTATAGAGATAAATATTTTTTTATACATACAATATGGATGTTAAATCGAAGCTCTTCAAGGGACGATTAATTTGATATATTATATATGTAAAACTGATAGAAAATACAAAAAGTTATTAACTTTCAAAATACATTTACAATTCCATACTTATAATAAGAAATGATATTAAAATACAATTAATACATGTAACATGACCATAAATAACCAAAATATTTATAAATAATACGAAGCTAATTATTTTTGAATTGGAAGTAAATTAAAATCTACTCAAGCCTAATAACGAAACATGTAATTTTGCCATATAGGATCTCGAAGCATATGAACCTGCCACTTAGGCTCAGCACGTTTTGAATCGATGTGCTTGCCTCACTTGCCAATTAACTTAATCTCTATGTACATATATTAAGCATACATAATTTAAACACGTGATTTAAGTAATCTTGTTTCCATACATACATACATTGAATTATTATTCAAGTTGATATTTTGTTTTACAAAGTCAAAGCAATTGGGTTTTATACCTAGTACGTGCCAAGCGATTTCCACTTTTGACCCCGTCCACCTCCCTTTGACGACTACATATGCACATATATATCGCCATTTGCTCCATTGTTTTGCCCATGCATTCAAAATCAAAACTCAAGCATAAGTAACTATTTTCATTTATTTTTCCCTTTCAAAACTCCTAATAAAAAATCTCTTATCAATCCATGGATCTCGAATCAGCCACTCGTTTTTCTCCACATTCATCGTCTTCTAACAGTACTTACTCAAAGAAACCGATGGCCCAAATGAAAAGGCCCGGCCCAAAGACACCAAACTTTACAAATGTAACCGAACCCGAAAAGGATTTCAGGACATCCGATGATCCATCTTGTGTTGTGTTGGGATTTTCACAAAGAAAGGATCATTGTATTTTTGCTAATAGGACTTGTACTTTTATAGAGTTTTTCGATGAGGAGGCGATTTTTAACGAGCCCCTTTTGGTGGATAGCATGGCCGAGGGAATGCTCCTAACACCGCCCGCTATGAAAGAAGGGTTTAGTTGGAGCCATTTTGGTGTGGATATTGGTGATGAAGTTTATTTCACTTTGTGGGAGGACTCATCATTAATGTAAAGCAGATTATGTATATTAACAAGCATTTTATTCTATTGATATAAACGCTGGTATTGTATGTAAGTGAATTTTTCTATTTTATTCAGCAGTTGAATTTATTCATTTATTTTCATTTGAATTAAGTGATTTAATTTCATTTGCCACAACGAAAATGGTATTTTTCGTCGATGTTAGGCTATCCTAATAATTGTATATTTTTAATAAATTTAAATATTTTCATATATAAGTGAATTACAATGACGACGTAAACTGTTAGAACCGGCTCAGTCGATATAGTCAACAACATATCCACGTCCATGCCACGTAGGACTGATCCCTACACGAGCTCTGATGACAATGCAGATGACATGCACAAGAAACGAGCTGCAGGCTCCCTCATGCAAGCACAAAATAACAGCCTGCCTACCTAGTACAAAGTTGTTTGATATTCTTATCTCTAGGACATGTGTCATTCATCTAGTGTGTCTTGGTTTGAATGTAAGGCTGAGATTATTGGATGAGCCGGCTATATATAGCAGCCATTTATGTAGCAGCTGAGATAGAACTTTTCTGTAACCCTAAGTGAGGCAATAGCATTGAATGCAATTCCTGTTCTATTCATTTGCTTAAGCTACTTTCGATTTCTTGATTAATATGGAAGTGAACATTTCTTATTATGGTATCAGAGCTGGATAACAAAACCAGCTTTTGATTTTCTTTCCTTTCTCTTGATTTCTGAAAAGTACCTTACCTAAAAATGGCAACACAAATCCCAGAATCCACCATACAACCACAAAGCCAACTTATGAGCATTAAACTATCTGATTCTAATTATCTTATTTGGAGGCAACAAGTTTTGGCAGCAGTGAGAAGTCATGGGCTTGAAGGTTATCTAAATGGAAGCAACAAGGCACCAGATGAGTGCATAACAGATCCAGATGCAGTACCCCGAGACCTAACCCAGCTTATCTCCTTTGGGTCAAACAAGACCAACTTCTTGCTTCCTGGCTGCTGTCCTCTCTCACAGAGTCTCTGCTCATATCAACTATCGGTTTAACAACATCAAAGGAGATCTGGGAATCACTGGAAACAGCTTTCTCAAGCCAAAATGCAGCCAAAGTCATGCAATACAAATTGAAGCTTCAAATCACCAAGAAAGGAGCTAGCTCAATGAAGGACTACCTCAACAACATCAAATCCTTTTGTGACCTCATCTCAGCTGCAGGCCAAACAGTAAGTGAAGTGGATCAGATCTCACATGTTTTAGCTGGTCTTGGAAATGAATACAATTCAGCCATAGTTTCCATCTTGTCAAGATCTGAACCATGTAAACTGAGGGAAGTTCATTCACTTCTCTTGAGTTTTTAAAACCGTCTTGAGATCTCAGAGCCAAGCTATGGTGAGGATAATGGTCAATTTTCTGTCAACCACACCACTCAAAACAGAAGAGGTGAATTTAAGAGAGGAGGTGGTCCATCTCAATTCAACAGAGGTGGTAACAACAACCAAGGAGGAAGGTTTGGTAGAGGAGGTCCCTATAGAGGCAGAGGGGGCAGAAACAATGGCACACCAAGGTGCCAAATATGCCACTACAACAATCACATTGCTGACAAATACTACTACAGATGTGATCTCAATTTCACCCCAAGACAAAATCAGAACTCCAACTACCAAAACCAATCTGCTGGAAACCAATACTCAGGAGGAACTTCAGTCAATCTCACAGACATGAACTCCACAATTGGTGCACAATCTGAAATGTGGTTCCCTGATTCAGGTGCAACAAATCATGTGACACATGATTTAGCCAACCTCAACCTTGCTGCTGAGTATAATGGTGATGAGAGGGTCATACTTGGGAATGGTAGAGGTATGAACATATCTCACTATGGTGAATCTCTAGTTTTGTCCAATGAAAACCAGAAATTCCTTTTGAAAAGCCTTTTACATGTTCCAAATATCAGCAAAAACTTGATCAGTGTATCCCAATTTGCAAAGGACAATAATGTCTTCTTTGAATTTCATCCTACATTTGCCTTGTCAAGGATCAGGTTTCAAGGGAGGTGCTGCTCAAGGGAGCAACTAGAGACGGTCTTTACAGCTTTTATCTTCATACCAACACCACTGAGCCCAAGAACCAAGACACTCAACCTATCAACAAGAATCCTAGTTTACTTTCTGCAGAATTGAAAAATAAGCTTAGTCTAGATGTTTGGCACACTAGATTTGGACATGCTAGTTATGACATTGTAAGAAAGGCTTTGAAGGACTGTAATGTTCCCTTTTATGATAATGAGAATGAAAGCCCTTGTTCTGCTTGCATGAAATCAAAGATGCACAAGTTACCTTTTAATGCATCTGAATTTAAAGATTGTGGTCCTATTGATTTTATTCACTCAGATCTTTGGGGACCTGCTCCCATTAAATCCTTCCAAGGTTTTACTTATTATGTGTCCTTTATAGACTATGCAAGTAGAAATACTTGGGTCTATCTTCTTAAGCAAAAGTCAGAAACCTTTGATGCCTTTGTCCATTTCAAACAGTTTGTTGAAAATCAATATTCTAGGAAAATCAAAACCTTTCAAAGTGATGGGGGAGGAGAGTTCATGAAACTAGCCAAGTATTTCTCTGAAAATGGGATCAAACATCAAATTTCCTGTCCATACACTCCTGAGCAAAATGGTTTCGCAGAAAGAAAACATAGACATCTTTTGCAAGTTGCTCTTTCTCTTCTTGCTAAGTCCAACCTACCTTCATATCACTGGGATGATGCTGTTTGCAGTGCTGTTTTTATAATAAATAGGACATCTAGTGACATTCATTATATTTTCGTCCATTATGAGTGATATTTTGTGATATTAGGCATTGGTTATCGTTTGATTGTGCACCATTTCATTTTATTTATTAATCTATGATAGAGGTGTTTTTGTCGTTGATTTTGCAGGAAATATGCCCGGAAATGCGTTGAAAATGGAATCAGGACGAAAAACGGCGAAAACGGGTGCAGAAGAGGCCACACGACTCGTGTGCGTAGTGACACGGGTCGTGTGGGTTGAGGAAATTAGAGGCGCAGATACGGCTTTTTCACACGAGTCGTGTGGGTTGAGACACGGGTCGTGTGGCCGCACACGACTCGTGTGACCTGGTCGTGTGAGTGGTCGTGTGAGTCTGGAAGTTCGCCGAAACGTTGAGAAAAGTCACACGACTCGTGTGACGCGCAGACTAGTTCAGCGGGAAAAGGATTCTTGTGCGATTTCTTCCCTTTTTCGACCCAGAATGACCCTACAGTATAAAAGAGGCCTTAGGAACTCGCTTTTGGGACTTTTGACACAACTGGAGGCCCAGAGAAAGCACGAAACACACGAGGGATTCGAGGAAGTCAAGATTGAAGATTCGGGAACTAACGGCGACAATAGTTCTTCTTTCTTTTCTCTTTTTCTTCTTCATTGAACTCATGAATATGTTTATTTTGAGTTTTGAGAATATGTTTAGTAGCTAAACCTTTTAGAGATTCTAGGATTTGTGAGTACTCGGATTATTTTATGACGTGATTTTATTTATTCATTCCGGTTTATCATTCGTTAATCAATTTCTTGTGCTTTTATTAATTGTGTGAATATAAGGGCCCGTATTTATGCATATTTGTGATTGACTTGAGACTGAGAGGAGATAGTTGATTGCTAGAATTGGGAAATTCATAACGTAAGAGACTAAACAGACCGAGAGGTTGATAGAATCTTGCGAAGGAACTAGAATCTTAGGAGCTTATGGGAGTTGATTGTTCATCTTGAGACCGAGAGGAGATAGATAACAGTTAATATCTACGATTTAACTTGTTCGAGAGAAAGGTGTAAATTACTTTAGTGATTATCCCTACGAATGGTAGAATTAAATAAGGTTTGGATGAATAATTAATCTTTGCTAGAATAATCCCGAGAAAAGCATAGCCTAGATCTATTTTCTCATTCTTGATTTATCTTAGAACAAGCCTTCATTAGTGTTAGAATTTATTTTATAATCATTCATTAGTTTAGAATAAAATCACCATTTAAATTTGCATTAGACTGAATAATATTTAACCGTTTACATTTTAATACTTAGTTATTTTGACAACAATCTCTGTGGAATACGACCTTGCTCGCCACTCACTATAGCTATACCGTACACTTGCGGGATAGTGAAAATATTTTGCGAACACCTAGCAAGATCCTGAACTTTAGAACTCCTTATGAAGTCTTAAATGACAAAAAGCCAGACTATCCTTTCCTTAAACCTTTTGGCTGCCTTTGTTACCCTTTGATGAAGCCTTATAACAAACATAAGCTGGAGTATAAGAGTGAACCTGCAGTGTTTCTTGGATACAGCAGCAAACATAAAGGATATAGAGTGCTGCTCCACAACAAGAAGGTTATCCTAACCAGACATGTAGTGTTTGATGAAACTCAATTTCCCTATAAAGACAAAAAGGAAATCCTGAACACAAAGGAAACTCACCTTGAATCCACTCCTTTACATGTTGTCCAACCTCAAAACAGTCATCCTTCTCACATATAAGATACTTCTCTTCAAAGCCCTAGTTCTATACACTCAACACCTCAAACACCAAACAGTTCTCACTCATCTCAACAAAGCTCTCCAAACCTTGATGGACACATCTATGTTGATTTACCATTAGAGAATGTTAATTTACCTGTTACTGTGACTAATGTGCCTCTTGAGACCACAGCTAGAAATGCAGGTGGACATTCTATGGTGACAAGAGCTAAGGCAGGAATCCACAAACCAAAGGTGTTTCTATCAGAGAATTCAAATGACAAAGAACCAACAAATGATCATGAAGCCCTATCAAATCCAAGTTGGAAAGAGGCTATGCAAAGAGAATTTGATGCATTGCAAAGAAATCAGACATGGCATCTGACCACCTTGCCTACAGACAAGTCTCTCATAAGAAGTAAATGGGTTTACAATATCAAGCACAATGCAGATGGGAGCATAGCAAAATACAAAGCAAGAATGGTTGCAAAAGGGTACACTCAATATCCAGGTTTTGATTATGGTGAAACCTTTAGCCCTGTGGCCAAGTTAGCTACCATCAGAACTGTACTTTCAATAGCTCTTGCTTCAAATTGGTGCTTGAACCAAATTGATATAGATAATGCATTCCTTTATGGTAATCTGGACACAGACCTTTATATGGAACAGCCTTTTGGTTTTGTTGTGCCAGGAAAAGAGCACTTGGTGTGCAAGTTAAACAAGTCCATTTATGGACTTAAACAGGCTTCAAGAGCCTAGTTCAATAAACTTGGTTCATGTCTTCATTCTCTGAATTTCAAGAGCTGTCATGCTGATAACTCTCTGTACTACAGACATTCAAATGGCCACACCATTCTTATTTTGGTTTATGTTGATGATATGGTGATAACAGGCAGTAGCTCTTTTGAAGTTGAGAAACTGATTAAACAGCTTGGAAAGGAATTCTCTTTGAAGGATTTGGGTGGCTTGCATTACTTTTTAGGGATAGAGATTGTTGAAACAAAATCTGGACTGTTCCTTAATCAAAGGAAATATATCAATGACCTTCTAACCAGAGTTGGTATGCAAAATTCCAAGGGACTATCATCTCTTATGATCAGTACACCTCTACTCTCCAAATTCAGTGGACAACCTATGGAAAATCGCAAGCTTTATAGATTAGTGGTAGGTGCATTGTAGTATGCCACAATCACAAGACCAGAATTGTCCTATAGTGTGAATAATGTGTCTCAATTTATGCAAACACCCCTGGATAATCATTGGAAAGCAGTGAATAGAATTTTGAGGTTTTTAGCAGGATCAATGGATTATGGAATGCATTTCTACACACCAAAGAATCTTCAGATTTCTTCATTTGCAGATGCTGATTGGGCCTCTGATTTGGATGATAGAAAGTCTACAAGTGGCTTTTGTGTGTTCTTAGGTTCAAACTTGATATCTTGAAGTTCAGAGAAACAGCACAATATTTCAAGATCAAGTACAGAAGCGAGTATAGATCGTTGGCTCATGCTACTTGTGATGTTGTCTGGTTACAATCCTTACTCTCTGAGCTCAAGGTCAAAACAACTCAACCAGCTGCAATATGGATGGACAGCCGAGGAGCAATAAGCCTTGCTGAGAACCCAGTTTTTCATTCAAGAACCAAGCACTTTGAGATTGATCTTCATTTCATTAGAGAGAGAAGGTGGCCTCCAAGCAAATCTCTGTTAGACATGTCCCAGCTTTGGATCAAGTGGCAGATCTATTCATTAAACCAATTACAGGTCAACTCTTTGCTAAATTCATAAACAAACTATTTGTTTTGCCAAGATCCTTGCTTGAGCTGAGAGGGGGTGTTAGAACCAGCTCAGTTGATATAGTCAACAACATATCCACGTCCATGCCACGTAGGACTGATTCCTACACGAGCTCTGATGACAATGCAGATGACATGCACAAGAAACGAGCTGCAGGCTCCCTCATGCAAGGACAAAATAACAGCCTGCCTACCTAGTACAAAGTTGTTTGATATTCTTATCTCTAGGACATGTGTCATTCATCTAGTGTGTTTTGGTTTGAATGTAAGGCTGAGATTATTGGATGAGCCGGCTATATATAGCAGCCATTTATGTAGCAGCTGAGATAGAACTTTTCTGTAACCCTAAGTGAGGCAATAGCATTGAATGCAATTCCTGTTCTATTCATTTGCTTAAGCTACTTTCGATTTCTTGATCAATATGGAAGTGAACATTTCTTATTATAAACAAATATAAATATTTCTCACTATATAAGTATAATTTTTTGTTCAAACAATAGAAGTAGTCAACCCCTAATGTTAGGTTGCTTTATACAAGAATTTATGAATTACGTGACATTTTTTACCAGGAACGTTGAACACATTTTTTTTATTAGCAAAATTGAGTAAAAGATTAGATGACGAATTATGACGCTAAGTTGCTAGCTAGTTGTTAATAGTGGTGCTTTTAAAATTAAAATTTCAAAGTGTTGAGAAAAATTGTTTTTACATAAATTTTAAAGTTCCATTTTTTCTTACATTTGAAAAATTCTTAAAACCATGTTATTGTGAATGAGAAATTTATTTTAAATGAAAACAAATGAGCTAAAATATAGAAAATATTGAATTTAAATAGTTCAAAATTAGTTGGACTTAAACGAACGCTCGGGCTAGACGAGTGATTGTATAGCAGGCTATGCAACTGAGAGTGCACAGTTGACTGAGACTTGTCAGGTGCGCGCGGAAGCCCACAAGTGATTGTATTGCTTAGTCATTCTTGTGAGTTCTAAACTACGCATTGTTCCCCGAAATTTTGTCTATTTTAACACCGTTTTCTATTACCATGGGTTTCTATACGTCAGGGACAAGAGTGTAATTTATTTTTGGGTGTCTTGACTGTATGTGTTTATACATATGTGGTTTCTTCATTTTTCTCAAACCATTTTTTGTGATATTCACATCTTCCCTTCAACATACAGTTCTGGTAACTTGAATTGTGTGATGGATATATATATGAAGTTGTTAATAATACCAAGCATACGTGGAAAATTGTTGTTGCATCAATATTTAGCAATGAGTTCAATGGTTTGATCTTTTGTTGCTAGTAATATTGTCATATATATATTTAGCAATGAGTTCAATGGTTTGATCTTTTGTTGCTAGTAATATTGTCATATATAAAGTTATATAATGGTAAGAATTCATCTCTGCATATTCTTGTCTGATAAAAGAATAAGAGAAAAGGGTAAAGGAACTTGTACATTGTTTATTGTGTTTTTGTGCTTATTTTCCTGTGTTTTATGTACTTTAATTAGTTTACTATTTTTAGGTTCGTTTTAGTGTCGACGGGTCCATTTTATCGTGTTCCGTGTATTTTTGCTTTCGTATTGTGTTTTTGTGGTTCGGCGTATTTTTCTTGTCTTTTTTGTGTTGTTTAGGTCCATAATATTCGAGTTTGAGAAGAGGAGCCATTTCCGAGACATTTTCGAGCCGTCCGAACCATGTCCGAGCCACGCGAACCATTTCCGAGCATATTTACTAATTGCGTGGTGATATCGATTTGAGCATTCCATGTCGAGGAGGAAAAGATTTGAGGAGCGTGAGTCGAAGTTTCGAGTCGATCGGAGCCCCGTGCAATGAATTAGAAGCATTGGAAGTCGAGCCATAGTCATCGGGACAAATTCCGAGAGTCCAGCATTTTTCAGACTCGCGCCCGCGAGATCGGCTTCGCGAGCAGCGCCATTTCGCGAGCTAACCATCAGTTGCTGCCCTTCGAGATCGCGCGTGTGAATAAACTCCCGCACTCGCGGACCACTGATTGTCGCGAGTCCCCCATTCCGCGCCTGCGAAGTGCTGCAGCCCGCGAGTTCCCAGGAGTGCTGCCCAGTGCCTACTCGCGAGTTTTCTGCTCCCATGCTCGTGAAATTGCTGCCGCCCACGAGTGTCTGTCTGCTCAGCGTCGCCCGCGAGTCCCAGCATCAGCACCCGCGAAAGCTGCCTAGTCGCGAGTCCGCGTCTCTTGCACCCCTGCCTACGAGTCCAGCGTTCCGCGCCTGCCAGTCGCTCTTTGCCCGCGAGTCCGCATCATGCTGCCTTGCTCGCGGAATTTGAAGTCCAACTCGCGAGTTCAACCTAACCTACGAGTTTTCCTCATTAAATGTGTGTGTTTTAGTGTGTGTTTGAGGTGTAGCTATAAATACACTTGTTGCTTTGTAATTTGAGAACAATTCCTCATTTGCTAAAATTTTCCTTTTAGTTTTTCTTTCCTCCTTCTCCCTAGTTTTCTTTATCTCTCTAAGGGCTCTAAGACTCTATTTTTATTGTAATATTTCTCCATCAAGATTACAACTTTTCAGCTTATTTCTTCTCGTGGATGCACTAGAGACTTGGAGACTTCGTTTAAGGTGCGATTGGAGACTTAGTTGAAGGTCTAAGATTTCGTGAGTCTTGTCTTGTCTTTACTTATTGAATTCATCCTAAGGTAAAGGTAGTAGCTTTCATGAGTAGAATATGCATTCATCCTTGTAGGCTAGGGTTGATGTAATTTTGTTATTGATTGCGTTAGCTTAATTGCGTGAGCGAGAATTGATTGAGAGACCGATTGGTTGATCGCGAGTGACGATTGCTTGATTACATGTTCACGAATCTATGAGTGCCTTCTTTCCATCTCGAGTTTAGGGTACCTTGTTATTTTTCTCTCTATTTCCCTTTTTTCGTGCAATTTGAGGACTTGCTTGCTTTAGAATTTGAATCTTGCTCTAGTCTAGTTTAGAATTGTGATCTTTAGCTTAATTCAACCACCAAAATGCGAGTAGAATGTTTAGGACTTTTTATTTTTCTTTCGTGTGAGACAATCGTTGCTTGAATCCGTGTCCGAATAGCCTTCCCTTGAAAACGACCCGAGTCGGGTAATTCGGTTACCACTTACCCAAAAATACTACTAAACATACATCTCCTTATGTAGTGTCAAAAGACATAAGTAGCTAGAGTTGTGTTGTATATGAACAAACAAAATGTTGGAAAGTTTGGATTTGAATTTTGAAGTTGTGTAGTTTGAACAATTGTTAAGTGGCCAACTGGTCAAGTATCTTGAAACTCGTTTTTGGATAATGTGACTTGCAAGCTTTAACAGGTTAATTCTTGCACTTCTATTATGAAGATGGAGTAATGGATTTTACATAAGGTTAAGACGACAAGAAACTCATGGTTCGGTTAGTATAGTAATCAAATAACTCATGGCAAGGTCATGTGATGAGAGTTACAAGTTGAAGAGTTGGTAAATCCAAATGTCCAACGAATGTATCCACAACGCATCACACAAAACCCATATATTCATCATATTAGCATATTAGCACAACCATGTCATTTTTCCAGTGACAATATTAAAGAAAGACAAATTAAACTTAAAGATCTTAGAATGTCACACACAAGATCAGACACATCATAAATTTTCAAAGTTATGTCTCATCAATCTTGAGACGAGGAAATGAGCAAACAACAACAAATACAACAGCTCAAACCAAAATGAGAAAAAACAAAAAAAAAAAAAAATAAATAAAAATCAGAAAACCGAATAAACACAAGTCAAATTCATCAGACCGGAGAATCAATATTCTTGCTAAGCTCCTCCAGTTTCTTCAGTCTCACTTTCTCACTTTCAGTCACTAACTGCCAGATTAATTTAACAAAAAAATTAATGAAAAGATAAAGTGAGTTACTAAACTGTATTGCTGCTTTCTTAATTTGACAAGAAATTTCAGTTCTTACTTGAACTAGTTTGCCAATTAGCTCGCCCTTTTCTCTGTTCTTCTCATTAAATGCCTCCAAGGCATCTCTATATTCTTTTTCCTGTAACAATAAAAAAATTCATAAAATAAGGTTTAATCTCATTACAAGCATTGTCCATATAAAATTTTACATGATCATTACTTTTCTTTGTAATCAGGCTGAAAATCAGAGTAGCTTTTGAATTTGTGGCTTCTTTACTCAAAATTAGTAGAAACTTAACTTAAACTTCTAATATAACTTGGAAAAGTGAAAAAAAATAAAAAGTTTTGGTTAGTGAACTACTTGACCTTCTTCTGGCAATTGACTCCCAACAGCTTCAAGTCTCGATTAATCAAATCAACTCTCTTACGAATCATCGCAACTTCTTTCCTCATCGGGTCATGCAGAGCCTCAAGCTCCTACTAGAATCGTGGTTATTATTAAAATTTTAAAACATCCTATTTAACTCATTACACACATACTGGCAAAAATTCAATTTTGGTCTGTTTACTTGTCCAAAGTTTTTTTTTTGGTACACTAACTTTCCCCTCATCAATAATAGTATGTTATGTTGAAATTTGTATCACTATTGGAACATTATCTCGAAAATGGTTCATTATTTTTTGGGATTAATGTCTTTAAAATGATACAAATTGCAACATAACATACTATTTTTTATTTTTTGATGAGTAATGTCCCAAAAATGATACAAACTACAACATAACTTACTATATTTGATAAGGAGTAAATTAATGTACCAAAAATAGACTTTAGACAAGTAAACAGACCAAAATTGAAATTATTCCTTACACACACATACATAAAGCATTCTTTAAGTTTTTATTTTTTCAACTTACTTCGCGAATTTCGGCAAGGCGTTTAGTCTCCTCCTCTACACGGCCCAACTGCGCATGAACTTTCTCCTTGACCTCGACTTTCCTCCTCTCGATTTCTTCTTCCTTGGCACGAAAGGCGGCCAATGCTGATCTCGTCATCTCCTCATCTCTCTCCACATTGACCATCAAAGGGCTCCCGAGACTGCCTTGATTTATCATCTCAGATATTTTAGGCCGATCTTGCTTTAGTGGCTCGAGTTCTTGCTCCTGTTTAGGTGTCGTCATACGAAAATACCAACTTTTTTTTTTTCGGGTTTGAATTAATTAATTTTCTCGCGTTTGATCTTTTTTAGGCTGTCAGAATCTTAAGAGATTTTTGTGGGAAGATGCTAGCTAGAGGCTTTTAAAGGTTTGAGACATGTTTTGATAAACATTTTTTTTTTCTTTTTAGCAAAGGTGGTGGATGACTGAAATGCCCTGGGGTTATAGTTGATGAGTGATGAGAAAATAAGGGGAGAATTTAATTTTGGACTAATTGGTGGGGTAACTGGTAAAGTGTGCCGGATATTATATATGATTTGTAAAGCTAACTAATGTAAGTATTTGGATTTTGAGAATATGAGTATATGTATGCTTTCTGGTGAAAATACTGTTTTCTTGAGTAGGTGTGTTGACATTTGACAAAAATCTGCTAACTACTCCACTTGTGAATTTTGGTTAGTTGATGTATTATGGTTTTGTGTATCTGAAAAAAATAAAAATAAATAAATACTACAATTCAACATTATATAAATTCTCCATTGCCAAAGATTGTAATTCAATATTTGAATTTCGTGAACTGCGTCCCTCATTTGACTATTAGTAGTATTTATTAAAACTGTAAGTTTAACTACTTAATTTTGATGTAAAATGTATCCTGAAATGTGGAGCATCTCGTTTCTTCTAGTATTTGAAAATGTTGGAGATGTATGTAAATAGCTTATCAAGTTAATGAGATCGGTTTAACTGCTTAATAGTGTATAATTATATAATTTATCAGTTCATGTATGCTATAAACTTGTAATTAATTAAATACTTGTTGAAAGGTCTATTTTGGTAAACAATATTTATCCCTGACACGGGAGTGCTTGGAGTGAAAGTGTGTTGTTGCCTGAGTAGGCAATAAGAATTCACCTACTCATGTGCATAAAAATAGGAAATTCAAAAGTCTTAGAGGCAAAGGCAAAGGCAAAGGCAAAGTACAGAAGAAAATCAAATAACTAGTTGAACTCTCTTTCTCAGATAAATTATTATCTTTCAATCTTTCATATGCTTGTTCAAGAAGGTCAGTCAACTTTTGCAATCATTTTATGGAATTCAATAAAGGCATATAAGTATAGATTCGAAAAACTTTGAGGATTACACAAAATCAAGGTGATGAGGTTTGGCGGAGTGAAAAATTCAATTTACATATATATAGAGTCGCGCTCGATGATAATGTTGCTCAGTGAACGAAATAATAATACATCGTAGCCATGAGGTCGGAATATTCAACAGGTAATGTTAGAATATCACTTGTGAATTGTCCCACCTCGTTTATATAGAGAAAATAGGTCCAACTTATAAGCCAAGTGGGCTACTTCTCATTCCACCAATTGGTTTTGGGATGGAACCTCACTAAGGTGCACCTAGGCCCACCCTCTTATGGTGCGTTTCACCTAGTGGGACCGCACCCTTTTCCCCCCGATTCTAATAGCTAAAAAAAGTCAAACATTTATCGTGGTTAGGGTAAATTGGACATTACCCACAATTACACTCACCAGTGGACCCCACGCCACCCAACACACATGCACTGCATACACACACTGCACGCCTCGACCCAAATCCGTCAGCCGTTCGCCCGCTTGTCCCTCCGTCGCCACCGTCTTGCTCCCGCTTTCAGACAGGACTGCCTACTTAATTGTTGGGAGAAGACCATGTGATTCGGAAATTTCTGCCTCCGCCTCCACCTCTGCCTCCACCACCTATCGCATCCAAAAATCCTAATGATTGAGGACGACCTCCATCGCCTTCGTCGGCGACCAGAAAACCTAATCAATCAACTCCATCGTCTTCCTCGACTTCACCTGGAAAACCTATTCCATCGGGTCATCTACGACTGGGCCGTACCTATCAAATTTGAAATAAAAGTTGACTTATCAACTATGAATCAGCGTCATCCGACTTCCTCTTCTCACAGACCAACGGCTAGACCCGCCGACAACCCGCATGGATAGTCGATGTCCGAAAAATCGTCGGTGAGAATTTAGTTTGAGGCTGGGTGATTTTTAAAATTTTGATAAGTCTCAAGAACCTAATTGCAATTTATAAAGTTTAATATATTACAATTTAGTTCATGGGTCAATTTATAGAAAATTTAATAAATGCATATTAATGATAAATAAAATGCACATTATATTGTGTATATCCACAATAAATATAACTGCACCGCGAGTGCCCAAGTGTTAGATGAAATACACATTAATTACTGCACAATAGCGACTGAAACCGACTGAACTATAATATGGTCTATATGTCGTTTCGAATATCCATTTTTACTTATAAAATTTTGGTTATCTTAGTAAGATATCGACTTATTGTTCAAAACAACCGAGCTGACCAAATTATATATAAAATATAATTATTTTCTTACTTTATATATATATATATATTAGGTCTTTTCAACCAAAAATAATTTAAAGTATTAAATAAAAATAGTAAAATACTAAATGTTTATGTAGTATAAAATAATTAATTTCGATTGTTTGTGTTATTTAGATTAACCAATCAAATAACCCGATTATTTAGGTTCAATTTTAGTTTGATTTGGGATAAACTATTAAAAATGACTGCACTATGAGTGCACAATAGCGTTAGAAGAATTGCACATTATTGACTGCCAGACCAAAACCAGCAGAACTAAAATTTTTCATTTGAGTATCTGTGTTTCCTTTAAAATTTTGATTATTTCAGTTTCGGCTTTACTTCTAAAAAATAATTGAAATAGCGAACAGACTGAACTACATAAAAAATATTTTTTATATATTTTATTAAAAATGTTATTCTTTTCAACCAAAAACAAGAGATAAAATATTAAATATAAAAATTAAAGTATTATATATGTTTTTGGTTAATTCAATCAAGCGAACGAATACACCAAATAATTAGATTTGGTTTTAATTTGGTTTGGAACAAAAGTTCAGCTGGTTTAGAAGCGACCGGAATCGTGCACAATAGTGATAGTCGAATTGCATGTTAATGTCTGTCAGGCTAAATAATAGCAATCGAAATCGACCAATCTAAAATTTTTGGTTTGAATCTTTATATATCGGTTCATTTATCTGTTTTTACTTTTAAGATTTTGATTACTTTAATTCATTGCCGACTTTAATTTATAAAAGTAACCCAAAAAACCAAATCGACCGAATTACAGAGAAGATAACTTTTTTTTTTTTTTTTTATGTCTTTTTCAATTAAAAATAAAATATTAAAATATTTAAAATATTCTTAGAATATAAATTGTTTCTATTGTTTTGTTTACATCGGTTATCTGACTGAATAAACTACTTATTTCGTTTTAGTTTTAGTTTGTTTTGGGATAAAAATTCGTTCGGTTAAGTTTTTTCAAAAATTCGACTCGAATATTTTAGCATTTACATTTCAGCGGGTCAGTTCGGTCGAATTGGGCAATGAACAATGTTGTGCATTCTGTAGCTCGTCGACATTTTGGTAAATTTGTTAAATTTTAATGTGCATATGCACATACGATATTGTGCACTTTATTTATTATTACGTGCATTTATTAGTTTTTTGATAAGTTACAAATTTGACCTATGAACTAAATTGTAATATATTAAAATTTTTAAAATTGCAATTAAGTTTTTAAGACTTATCAAATTTACAAAAAGAAACTCCCAATTATAAAACAACAAATCTCCCGATCGTCTCTCAGGCCCTAGCCATCTCCGTCGCCGCTTGGTGAGAAACTCGTTCTTCAAAGCTTCCCGAGGGCCCGAATTAACCAAATCAAGCTTAAATTCAGACAAGAACCACAACACCTGATGGACATCTGCCGTGGCTAAAAGTATGAAGGAGGAGGTCGTGTTAAAGGGATGAAGGCGTCGACAATGGGCATGACAGGAACTAGCGGTGGTCGGCGGCATCAGTCGATGGAGTTGAGTGTGTGTTTGTGTCTGTGCATGTGTTCTATGTGTGTGTGTGTGTGTATATGAAGTGAGAGAGTGTGTGTTCGTGTGTGTATGAATTGAGAGTGTGTGTGTTTGTGTGTGAAGTAGAGTGGAAGGCTGTGGCAGCGGCGGTGGGGCCAGCGGTGGGTGACGGGCTGGTGGCTTTGGACGTCGCGGTCGATATGTGTGCGACTTTGTGTGTGTGTGTGTGTGTGTGTGTGTAAGAAAGAGTGAAAGGTTGGTGGGTGGGGAGAGGCCAAGTGAGTATATAAGTGGGTTTTTGAAANTAGTACGAACCCGTGCGATGCACGTGGGATGCACGAGATGTAAAATTTGGAAGAATAATATAACCTCACCTGCATTAGGATCGAAGGTGTAAAATTTGGAAGAATAATATAACCTCACCTGCATTAGGATCGAAATTGAAATCATTAAAATGCATAGGAACATTGTTGAATCATAAAAAGTTCGGCAACAATCATATATTATTAAAAACCTCCTTGTACACAACATTATGAGTTGGATTATTTGGTAACTCCTCATTATCACAAACTAATATTTTCAAAAGAGACAAATCCTAAAAATCAAACTAATATTTTTGGTGAACAAACTAATATTTTAGGATTGGTTATATGAATAAGGCTACATGTTTTTGGTGTTCTTTTCATTCATTTTCATTCAAACAATCCGATGACTTGTATAATGAAATCCGAATCTTAAGCCGAAATATTTAAAAAAGAGTTTTTAAAAATTAAAAAGTCAAGACAATCAGTTCAGATTAATTAAAGGTTAAAGAATATTCGCTCCTTGAAATAAAGACGTGTGCTATCATTAACCAAATATTAGGCTATTGATATAGAGTGGTTACCAAAAAATAGAACGCGATAAAGACGCTTCATGAAAATACCAATGGGATAAGGTCATAACAGATCGCTATGAGGATGATTGGATATAAAAATTTTTGGTTTTGTTTGGATTTTTTTGTTTGTTTTGGTTAATTTTGAAAAAGTTGGTATGGTTAGTTGTTAGTGGGTATATTAAATAATATTTAAAATAAAATGATTAAAGTTGATTTTGATGTAAACTAGGTGAGAGAAAATTTGAAGTGATGGTTAGTTAAAATTATGTGAGTGGATGAATAGTGAATTAAGGTAAGGTGGTGTGTAAGAATGATTGATTGATATTATTTAATTATATTGATAATATTGATGATAGTAGGGTTGAGTTAAAAAAAATGGTTGAGTTAAAAATGTTTGGTTTTTTTTGAAAAATTTTGTATCCAAACATGCTCTATACATTTTAACGGTAAGAGCTCAGATGGAATGATTTATGATAATTATGTCGTAATTAATGAATTAATGAGAAGTGTGAAAAGGACATAATTAATGAGAAGTGTGAAAATGACATAATTAATGAGAAGTGTGAAAAGGACAAAAACTTACCAGTTTTGGAAAATATTTAATGCAAATCCGATATTGACCATAATTTGACCTACTATTTTAGATAAATGTTAATTCTTATTATATAAGTATAGATATATATATATACATATATATATATATATATATATAATATTCAGAATAANNNCGTAACTACAACCGACTAATTAGACGAAGGAGGAAGGTCTACCAAAGGTAGCATAAATCACAACACACTACAAAACCACAAAATAACTAAAAACTCCACTAATGGAGAATACACACTCACCGAGGGGAGAGTACAAACTTCCTTACGGAAGAATACACACACTTAAGAAGGAGAACAAAACACAAACACACACTTACCGTACTAAACAAACACAACAACAAAATAACAAAATAAATAAATAAATAAATAAAGTCCTCCCACCGGACCGGAAAACAGAGCTCCCCCACATCGTGGACCAACCCTGATAAATTAATTCCTAACTAACATCTTATCAACTAATAGTTTATTAATTTTATATTATATCAAACTTTATTTATTACATTTTTATCTATCTCAAATTTATATCTCTTTTCTCAAAAACATTTTTTTTACCTTCTCCATCTCATTCAATTTCTAACCAGCATTCTTATCCATTGATATTTTATTATTTTTATATTACATTATCTATCTCAAATATCACTTTTCCTAAAACATTTTTTTTTTTTAAAAAAAAAACTTTTTCATCTCATTTATTTATACAGGACATTATTTATAGAATCTTATACCCAATCGGTTTGTAATTTTACCTTGGTTATAGACAACCTTGTTGATAAATGAAAGATTAGGGCATCTCCAATGGTATCTTGTCCATTTTGAATTGCATTGCATGAAGGAAGGAGATTAAGAAATTGTGTCTTCAATGGTTAATGTTAAAGATGGTTTAATTTGACATGTGTAAATTTCTAATTGGTTGAAAAGAAGAAATAAATTGAATAAAAAATATAATATGTAGTAGAAGTTGTCTAGAAGTACTTCTACATCTAGAAAGACTTCTAGAATTTTTTTAGGCCACGTAGGTTTTATTGTGCCATGTGGCAACAAAATGAGGCAATCCACATGCCATTGGAGATGCTCTTAGTATCACTTTCTTAGTCGGACCTTTTGGTTTTCTAGGTGGAACAGTTAACTAAAATATCCATAATTTGAAGGGATTCTTTTTAAACACCTAAACTATGTCATTTTTTAAGTTTATTGTATAAAGTTTTTNAAACTCATAATTATAAGTAGAAGACAACCCAACAACTGAATAAAGCACTCAGGACCGGTTCCAAGTGGAGGCAAGCTAGGCCCATGTCTATTGCCTAGGGTCTCCATTTATTTGGGGCCTCAATTTTTTTTTATTTTTTATAGAGAAAATTGCGCCCTATACAACTAATCTCATTTTTTATTGCATAAATGAAACCCATCTACACGTAGTAACAAAAATACAAAATCTTACAATTTAATTGCAGAAGTACCAAAATATAAATAAATCATTAATTTAAACAAGATTAATATTAACCGTAATTATAGGTACTTACACCTTCCAAAAACAAAAATCCCGAGGTATTTGGTAAGAAAAATCTCGCCCTCATCTCTCTCCCACAACTCACCAACTGTGCGAGCAGCAGCAGACCGTTCCATCACCGTTCGATCGAGCTGACCTCAGGGTGAGATCCACGTTTAATCCTGCCTTAAAAAATCCTATCACTGGGTGTTCTTTTTCTCTGTTCGGAGAGCCACGCCGTGCGCCATCGACGAGCAATAGGCCGTGTAATCGAGCAACAAGTCGTCTTTTCATCCATCGCCTTCAACGAGCCGCAACTCGTCGGTCCCTGTGCCATTGCCGAGGAGAGCCATCGCCTACCGAGAAGGAGAAGCCGAGCGGCGAACGTGTTCAACCTGTGAGGAGGAATCGAGGAGAGCACCAACATCTTTTGTCCCTGTTCGTCTCACACACAAGCAGACCGAGAAGCAGCTCTTGCCGTGACCCGAACAGCGCCGAGAGAAAGTGAGACCGAGTAGTCGAGTCCTTTCGATTTCAGAATTTTCGAAGAATATCCCGAGAAGAAAAGGGCCAAGCCGAGTGGAAATGTGACGAAATCCCATGGAAATGCTTGTCCCATATTTCTTTTACCCATTTTAGTGGAGTTATATGTTGTTATCCCAATATTAACATGTTGTAAAGATGCATATGTTCTGCTGAACAAAAGCAGGTTATATATGTTATGGATATGTAATGAATATGTGAGCAACTGTATTTTCTTCATGATGGTTTGTATATCTTCTGCAATGAATATATGTTCTGTATATGTTCTTGACTAACACTGATATGTTATATTCTTTCTATTGTAATTCAACACACGTCTAATCAAATATAAACAAATTTACTTCTTATATGTTAAGTATATCATATGTATATAACTGAATTGAATTTAATAGTTTGGAAGCTGTTTATTATAAAAAAAAAAATTAAGGTGTATATGTTCAGTATATTTAATGTATATGTGATCTGTTTTTTGTACTCTGTGTCATATAAAACGAACAAAAAAGAACCTGAAACGATTACAAAATCGTAAAATATACATTACATATACACTAAAAACCTGAAACAGATATTTCCTCGAAAAATAAATATACCTGCTTCAAGTTCTATATATTGTGTATATGTTAGATCGTTTTTCTGTATATGTTATATAATTTTTTTTGTATATTGGGAGTAATATGACGTTTGAATTTGCAAGATTTTCGCAGCAGCACAATGTGAAGAAAGTCCAATTAATTAGGACTTATACTCTTACCTTATCTTTTTTAGTTACACGTGAATGTAGGAACACATTATAGGCCTGCCATTTTTTTTTTTATTTTTTTTCTGATAAGGAATTCCATATAAAACGGAACAGAATCCGTTTAGTTTAGGTAACAAATAAAACCGTGTAAAGACAAACAATTAGCATTGATTTCGTTGGCTTGCTAATTATTTACTCTTAATCGTAGGTTTGTAATTATTTGTAAATCATAGAGGATGCGTGTAAATTGCCCTTTTTTATATTATGTATTGCATTGGGCTTGACTTATTTACACAAATAAAGGGACTAACTAAATATAAATTTAGCTCATTACACGGGTGCATTATTTATTTAAAAAAAAAGCAAAA
>BKCP01011959.1:1103157-1153563 GCA_008636005.1 Striga asiatica | reverse complement strand
AAAAAAAAATAAATAAATACATAAAAACGGATTCTAAGAATCCGTTTTTCTTTAAAAAAAAAAAAAAATTAAATAGAAAAAACGGATTGCGAAAATCCGTTTTTTAAACAAACTCGAATTTATTTAAGGTTAATCACTTGATTAAATAAAAACGAGATTAATTAATGAAAAACGGATTATCAAAATCCGTTTTTCTTTCGGGATTAACAAAAAACGGATTCTGAAAATCCGTTTTTCCCTAAAAAACGGATTTTCAGAATCCGTCTGTTTTACTTTTGTCCACGTTTTATTTTTTATTTTTTATTTTTTTTCCACAGATTTTTTTTTTTTATATAAATAAATGATTCTCATTACACAAATGAAGGGCTAAATAATGAATAAGTTAATGACAAAATATGTATTTTAAAAAGGGCATAGAGTGTTCATTTACTGTTCTTATAAACGGTTCATGGTATGGACCGCAAACGGTTCATAGTATGGGCCTAACATACATTATAAAATAGTAGTCCACATCTAATCCGAGGAGCCCAATTCTCAAACTAACAGCGAAATATCCTGGTAAGCGGTAACCCGACGCCCCGAATTAGTCATTTCGTAGCATTTGTTTTACAGAACTCTTCAAACACTGCGCAATTTCCATTTCATTTTCCAAATCTATTCATTTTCGTTTTTGGCGCTCGTGATTTTTCTCCTCTCGAACTCAGGTAAGCCTCTCTTTGTTTTCTGTAATTTTTATTAGGTGTTTCAATTTGTTATGCATCTAGGGTTTATAAAATTTTCTGCCGTTGATTTTCGCTTTGTAAATTCTTGTACAGGTCCGACGAAATTTATCGTGTATGCGATTTTTTTGTTTTTTCGCCGATTCCATACTTTGGTGTTGAATCTGATTTTCGATTGCCTGTTTTAACTTTTAATTTTCACCTGTTATTGGGTGTGCTGCTAAATAGCATAAATTGGATCCATCCATCTCGGTATAAAGTGTATTTTTAACATCTCAGTTTTTTTTTTAGATCCTTTCGCTATTGATTTTGATTTCCCAAGAGTTTTGTTTACATAGATATGGAGTTGTATTGCTAGTTTTCTTTGTATTCTGGTGTTGAATCATTAGATTGTATGGTTTTTAGATTCTTGATCAACAGGCTGAACAGGTTCTGTCCAACCCGTTCTCTTCAAGAAGAAATAAAAAAGGAAAAAAAATGAATAAAATGTAATGAGTGTGTCTCTTGGAATATTCGTATCTTACCAGATGTGGAGATTCTTGTTTGTAATTTCTGGATGAAGAAAAGGAAGTAAGAAAGGAAGAAAGAAAAACCGGATGATGGAAAAGAAAATAGAGAGAGAGAGAGAGAGAAAGAACTAATCAATGCATTAAAAATGTAGGGGTACTCGGAAGCTGACCATTTTTTATATTAATATTTGCTTGAAAACTCGTCTAATACATTATACATTCTCATTGTCAAGTATTGTGGTGCCCTCATTCACGTTCCTTGATGCAAATTACTTTTTGCGTTTTTTCTATCTGATTGTGGTTTGTTTTTATGATGATTTATGTTTAACCACATGTTTTCTCGTAAAAGCTGTTTTTTTGGTGCAATTGCATCCCATTCTTTGTTATGTCCTGTGAAAGTTATTTGCAGGAATTATGTGTTTTAAGTAGTTGTTCTTTCTAGTTTATATTTCAGTATACTGGGAAGCAAGGACAGTTTAGAATTTCCTATTAGTTTGTGGCCAATAAATTTTACTGCGGTGTTCCTTTGAATCAATGGAGGCTCACCAAATTATAAATTCAGCTTCATAGCGTTTTTGTATCCCAGGAAACTTTTGTATTCTTGCTCACTTTGAAGTTTCTAGTTTTTATGCACATTATTATTCTCAAATCATGCAAGGTTTGTTATTCAGGATGACCGAAACACCTTTTAGGCCAAGAGAGAAGCTTCTTGAAAAGCAGAAGTTTTTCCAAAACATTCATAAGCATACGTACCTGAAAGGACCAATGGACAAAATCACCTCAGTGGCCATTCCTTTGGCTTTGGCTGGTTCCTCTTTGTTTCTTATTGTGAGTTCATTTTCTCCTCTCTTTTCTATTCTTTGCCTTTATGCACATATAAGCTTCAAAAATTGTTCTTAATTGGCGATTGATGTCCAGGGGAGAGGAATTTATAACATGTCTCATGGAATCGGGAAGAATGAATGAGGATGTGTCTTCTTTTCTTTGACAGGGCCAAATTCAAGCTTCTATTATGAAAGTTCATAATTTGGAAAATGGTTTTTGTTACTACGGTTTGCATTTCAATTGCTAATAATTTCTGAATGCCGACATTCGATTTGTGGATTTGTTTTATTCGTCGTCATAACAACATAATAGTACTGCTTAATGAGTTTGATTCTGAAATCTTGATTCTGGTTTGTAATGGGAATTGAATGATCAACTTACTGGAGTTTGATGTGTTCTCAGCAGTTTCTAGTTGGTTGTTTAATGAGGCAGTTTTGATTTCAGAAGCTTACCTGTGGGGAAATAAAACAAGGAAAAACGTAGTGCGTGTGTGTTGCTCCTAAGAATTTTGTGAGGCAGCCTAATGAATATGTTGGTTGACCAGTCATACTTTTTTTTCAAAAAATGTATACTTATTTTAAGACATGTCATACTTTAAGCAAGCTGACCCATTATATTTTTGAACAAAAATGAGCAATGTAATACTTTTATCTATGTTGTCTATGCTGTTTTTAAAATGTGTAAATATGTCATTTACACATGAAACTATGTATATCTGTTGAAAAAGTACGGCAATTTGTCTAGTACCAGTGTTCTTGAAGCCGCTAGGCGTCCGAATAGTTCACAATGCCTAGGCAGTGCCTAGAAATGAAGATTAAAATCTTATTTTTTGTTTATTTTCACTACTTACAAAATAAAATTATCTCAACTTTTAATAAATATATACACCTAACTATCTCAACTTGAAAATTGCCGCCGAGTCTGTCTAGGAGCGTCTTGGCCTGTCAAGTTTTAAGTTGATGCCGTCGTTGCTAGATCGCAGAGGTCGCCTGGTCGATTTTTTCAGCTTATAATCAACAAAATCCCATTTTAACAAATAGTTTCTAAGGAAATTGAACTCCATTTTTAGTCACTTCTCATGGCCCTTATAAACACCATTATACCTGGTATTTAGGACTCTTTATTTGAGGTTAAACCTCACAAAAAACGCAGCAACTCAATCAATTCTTTCGAAACCACGCAGGGCTCCGAACATAGCAATTATTATCCCGACTTCTCAAATAACTTCAAATTAATTATCCCGACCCTTATATTCTAGAAAAATATAAATTTTTAGAGGCTAATACACGTAGTAAGTCAAGAATTCAACATCATCTCAATAAGTTGAAAAATAAAATTCTCTTATCACATGCATTAAAATAGAATAATGCGTCTCATCGCCATGAACCTCAGATTTAATTAAAATCCTTCAGATATACTCTAATATAATAGGAGAGTTGCAGCCATATACCTCCTTTGAGGAAATGAACGAGAAAGCTCAGAAATTCTGAAATCAGGTAGCTTTGGACATGACAAAACCCGGCCTTGGCTGCTGCAACTCACGGCAATGGCCTACTCATACTTCGCTGATTTGGACACGGCGACTCAAGCCCGGTTACTCACTGCTGCTCCTGGCACTCGGCTATCTCTCGCAAACGATAAACGGTCGGTTTTTTATGCTCGCTGAACGGAAATCGCACTACTACTGCTTGATGCCAATGCTCGAGGACCCCGACTGCTTTGATAAAAGCCTCAAACGGTTGCCGTTATT
Organism: Striga asiatica; assembly: GCA_008636005.1. Taxonomy (NCBI): domain Eukaryota; kingdom Viridiplantae; phylum Streptophyta; class Magnoliopsida; order Lamiales; family Orobanchaceae; genus Striga; species Striga asiatica. The sequence goes on along the minus strand of BKCP01011959.1, from coordinate 1,149,760 downwards.
CTCGTACGAGCCCAAAAGGGCTGCCGCTACTGTTCGGGCCACTAAACAAAGGCCCAAGGGGGTGCCGCTGCTCGCTAACAAAACTCCCGGCTGCTTCTCAGGAACATAAAACAAACGGGCCTGCTGTCACGCGAATAACGGCCAGTGGGTTGTTGCCATTCTGGCTCTCTTCTCCAGCGATGGCGAGGACTGAGATGAACTCGGCGACGACGAACAGAGACCGTCGGATTTCTGCTGCTACTTCTCGGAACCTAACTGTTGTTGCCGTTTCTCGCACGGTCCAGAAGAGCTGCTGCCAAACGACGTGAACGGCTCGAGAAGAACCTCGCCGTTTGCTATTACTGCTTGCTGTCGCCGGCGGCCGGTGGCTGAAACGGGCGCGGCAGCGAAGGGCTGACCGGACGGACAGAATCTGCTGTAAATCTCCTCTTCCGACAGGATCGACGGGAAAGAGAGCGACGGGGAGGGGCTGACGAAGATGCTCATCACGGCGGCGGCTACTGACGGACCTCGGCTTGGTAGGACGGAATCTGCCCGTCGTTAAAAAGAACTCCGGGCGGTGATGAGAAGAATCGAATTTCTCTCCCCGCAAGCACACAGCAGACGACGATTGGAAGTTTAGGATTGTGAGAGGTAGTGCAGCCTCGTTTTGTTTTTTTTCCACGAGATACTCGACCGAGTTGGCGACCTAGACATCGGTTGACTTTACCACTTTAGTTTTTAGGGGTGCATGCCCACGTCTCTATGAGATACTTGCACGACCCCGAGTATGTGGTAGACTTTGGCGAGCTTCGGGTCGGGTAGAGCCTGACTTGCGAGGAGATATCGATAGCCGTAATGGACCAGAGGGTCCACCAGTTGAGGAGCTTGGTAGTGTCGCTCATCAAAGTCCAGCGCAGCCGCCATGGCGAGGCCGACGCAACTTGGGATAGCGAGTACGAGATTTGGACGTAATATCCGAATTTTCAGTTTTGAGTTATCCTTGGTAGCGGGTACTATTGTACTTTCCTTTAGTTTGAGTCAGTATTTCCTATGACGGAAATCTTTTAAAGAGGGTAGAATGTAGCGGAAATCTTTTATACTTTAGCTATTAGGAAGATGCATCAAACCCTGCGCTTGAGTTACTATTTTTCTCAACATTAAATGAAATGTGGAGAAGAGGGTAATGGAAGGTGCTTGTGGAAGCACGACTTCTTATCAGATGTTAATTTTACCAAGTTTTATTCATGAAAAGATTGTACTACTAATCATTTTTATATGGCAAGTGGTTCACTATGTGTCTTTGTTTAAACTTTCAATTATAAACAGGCCTGAGGTTGCAGTTTATATAAAACAGAAATCAAGACTCTTAAACACACCCCTTAAGGTAATAACTATTACATACCCCGTGCATTCGGACAGGGATATTAAATAAGTTATTTTCACACCCTAAGTTATTATCTATTTTATATCTCTTTGAATCAACGTTAAGTCCAAAAAACAATAGAGTTATTATAAATCGGGACAAAGATATTAAATAAATTATTTTCATAAATAATAGGGTTATTATCTATTTTTTACCTCTTTTAATCAACGTTAACTCTAAAAAACTTATTATAAGTTTTTTTCTACATCTTTTAACCAACGTTGTTTTTTTAGCCAGAAAATTAAATATGAGCATGTTAGGGTTAACTTGTAAAATAATTAATATATTATCTCACTAAAACATTTATACTAATAAAAATTTAATTTTAGCATATAAATTTATCACTTGATATAAGAAAAAGTAACAATTTTATTTATTGTTGTTCACTATATAATATGTAATTATTATTTTATTATATAATAAAAGAAATACTGTCAAATAGTGTAGTAGAATTGTTATAAAATTATATGAATTATATTTTTGTACAATATGGATTTAGTATCTTTTTATGATTTGATAATATAACTATAATATATTCTTAATGATACAATCTGGAATCGGATTACAGAATTTCAATACATAAATAATAAAAATTTTGTTAAAAAGATAAGAAGGAAATTTCGATTTCAATCTACAAAAAGTTTAAAACGATTTTATGGGATTTTGTTGACTAAACGGATTTTATGGAATAAAACAAATAGAAGATAAGAAGGAAATATCAAATATATAAAAAATTAAAGTCGATTTTGTGGGATTTTGCAGGAAAACAGATTGTATGAGAATAGTAATAGCATTAATTCAATCGCATAGCATTAATTTCAATATAAAATAATTAAATAAAATACATGCTGGAAATAGTAATAGCATTAATTGCAGCTGACTTTTCTGGATACTATTTGTAGTAAATATGATCCTTTTATATAAGTATAGATTTCTTATAGAAATCAGCTTATTGTCAATATACATTGCTTGTTTTCAATTTATCCAAAAGATAAAAAAGCAAAAAGGCGAGTAATAGATGAGGAACCTCCAAGAAACACCGAAGAAGTCTTAAAATCGAGCAAAGAGAATGAAATCACCACAACTACAAAGCAGAGAAAAAGGAAATGTAAATGTTATAGTAAAATCAAATTCATATACATCACAGGGGAAAAAGGAAAATACATATATCATTTATCCATATTGTTATCACTGATTTCACAGAGCACGAGGTATATGTAATATGAGAAAATGATTGCGGCGTGAATAATCTTACAAATTCATAGAATAAGAAACACCATAAACATAGGTAACAAAATCCAGCATCAGAATACCACAAAGAAATCAAAGCGTAAAGTGCTCCGGAGGTAAGGTCGATGCATTATTGAATCGATTATTATAATGTTAGAACTTAGAAATTTTTATGTTACAAATTAGAATGATTATCTTATAGAATTTATTATTATTATTATGTTAGAACTTAGAAATTTTTATGTTATAATAAATAAAAATTCTAATATAATTTCTGTCAAAATGCCCAATTTTGCCACAATAGTAGCACAGATTGACCAGCTTCTCATACTTGAAGGTTACTTGCATCAATTGGTTCCCTAGATTAATATAGGTACATCTGAGGAGAGCTTCTTTCACTTCCGGTTTCACTAGGAGTCTAATGAACTGACCTTCTGGTCCTCCACATGTACAAACTGTCACATTCTTATCCCCTCTAAATATGCTCCCCAATTTTAATTCTAACCTCCGCACTTAACCAATGGATCAGCACGTTTTATACCCTCACCCACAGATCGATTTCCCAAAAATAAGAATGATTTTCGAGATTCCTTCAATTCATTCCTTTAGCACTAAGTATTGGTTCTCAAAAATCCAATTCGTACCTAACTTCACTTTCAGTAGGTCTTCTTTGAACTCGAAGATGAACATGAAGATATTACAACCAATTTCCCTCACCTCCATAGATTTTTGAATCTGCCATATTTGACCCATCGTTTGGTTTAGTCCAAACATGCCAGCCTTTTTGATGGAGGTAAATATAATTTAGTTATTTATGCTTTTTATTTATTGTTAGTATTTTAATTCTAGATTTGTTAGTTAAGTTATATAATTATTCTAGTCTTTCTATTTAGTAGGAAAGATATTTAATTATATTTTACTTGTTAGGAAAGTTAGGACTCTTGGGTTCTATTTAAGAGAACCTCTTCTTTTTGTGATTAGTTAGTAAGTTTTATGAAATAAGAATATATTCTTCACAGTTTTATCTCTTGTTTTCCCTTCGTATACTTTCGCTAAGCCAGTTGGTGTCCAGAGACCAGAACGATCCATGATGTCGCCGAAATGCTGCAGATGAGCGACGTCATGCCACCATTGAGGCTCTAGTGCGCTTGAGCGAGGTGCAGGTCAATTTGCAAATCTGACCACAAGGATCGAGGACCTCAGCCTCGCTTTACAGCTTTCCAAAGTGATCGGGCCAAACCGTGCCCACGACGGAGGCGCAGTGGGATGAACAGGGGTCGTAGCGTTTGGGCCCGACTATGGTTCGCCTCACTCATGGGTTGGAGACGGTGACGATGAAGACACCTTCTCCGAGGTTAGTCCATTCGATCATCAGGCTCGGGACGACGATTATCATGCCGACAATCGTTGATGGGACTCGTCTTTTCGCTCGACATTTTGGATTTACTGATGGCTTGGATGCTTCGGAGTTCTTGGATTGGATGGCTACGGTCGAGACCGTCCTCGACTATTCACGGGCCTGTGCAAATGAGCAGTGGTCGACCTCATATGAGGGTCTGCCTTGTTTTAATGACGAGAGGACAACCGAATATACGGGTTCGCCGATTTCTTATGAAGAGGATCCAACTCTGTTTGATGAGCAGGGGTCGATCGAGTCAGTGGGTCTGTCTCTGTTTGATGAGCAGGTTTCGACCGAATATGAGGGTTCACCTGTTTTTTATCACGAGGAAGTAGAAGATGAAGCGGGAGATATGATTGGTGATGGGTTCACAATTATGCTCATGGCGTCAAAAGATCTCCACCAAAGGGATGGCTTCATTAAACTGCTTAACTTCCCTCTAGAGCCCTGAAATTCGGCCGTTGGCTGAGCAAACTCCTGAAGGCCTCCAAAAGCTACTTCCAGAAGTGCCACTTTGCATAAAAAAAAAAATTCCAGATTATGATCGGCTTGCTTGGCTAAACAAATACGTGGAGTATACATGGCCAGATAAGGCAATATGCCATATGGCAAAGCAAATAGCACAGCCCATTATAGCAGAGCCAATTCCAGCATACAAACTCGAGTCGGTAGAATTTGAAGAACTTAATTTGGGAAGCCTGCCGCCTACTTTTCAAGGAATAAATATTATTTCGGTGGTGATAAGATTGTGCCGAATTCGAGGGTGAATCTCTTTCAAGAGGGGAAGAATGCTGAAGACGAAGACAAACAAGATCTTCGGGATCTTTAATTTAGTTATTACACTTTTTATTTATTGTTAGTATTTTAATCCTAGATTTGTCAGTAAAATTATTTAATTATTCTAGTCTTTCTATTTGGTAGGAAAGATATTTAATTATCTTTTTAGTGTTAGGAGTGTTAGGATTCTTGGATTCTATTTAAGAGAACCTCTTATCTTTGTGTTTAATCGGTCAAGTTTTATGAAATAAGAATATATTCTTGAGAGTTGTATCTCTTGTTTTACCTTTCGTATGCTTTCGCGACGTCACTTTCTATTGCCAATGATCTTGTTGAAGAGACTTTTCCTACATTCTTATTCCCTTAGCTTTATATCCTCAGCCGCTAGCTCTACTACCTTGCTCTCTACAGCGGCAAGGACATTTTCTGTAGTCTCTAACCCAACTCTTCATGGTGGATGCATACGATCCTTTAAGATTTCGTCCATAGAAGTCTGCTGCACTCCCTGATCTTTATTAAAATCAGAAGAGAATTATCGATCTCACTAAGATAATTAGGGTTCTCAAAATAGGGATTTTGCGCTCTCAAGAGAGAAATTTTGGGCCACAAAAGTGGCAAATGTTACTTTTACAATTTATACTATATTCCAAAAAAGTTCCCAAAATACGTAAGAAATGGGCAAAAAAAGTTATTATCGTTAAAGGTCAATTTATAGTCTTATTTTTGACAATATATATATATATATATATATATATATATATATCAAATATCATAATACAGTAACTACTATTAGGCAATGTACTAAAACTAGGCGACGATCGACCACCTCGAATTTGAATCAATCGGCCGAGCTTTTTATTTCTTGTTTAAAACCGAATATCTGAACTCCTAAAAAAATATATTTTTGTATTGGTCGTAAGAGGTGCCGTAAAGGTTGAGATAGTTGTCTAGAAAAGTCGAAGTTTGGTGTCGGGCCACAGCGATCGGGTGCTGCCAGGACTGCTGTCGCGAGCTCGCAGGCGCGCCCGTGCACAAGCGGGCAGCACGCGCTTGCTGTGCACATCGCGTGCCGCGAGGCTCGCGTGCCAGCAGCCTGTGCGGCCCCCGTGTTGCTAACAGCCCGTCCATGCCTAGGCATCTTTCCGCAGCCCAACACCTGCTCGACACTCTGTACCAGTGCCAACAACACTGTTCATGTGTGATTTTACACCATATTTATATAGTATCTAGAGCTTATTCATTGCATTATTGGTGTATAAATTGCATTATTATGCTTTAATTCTATATTTGTTGGAAAGGTATTACACGTGCTTGTTTTGTAGATATTTTCACATATTTGTAGAACTTGTGACTATTGGAGGCGCATGGTGAGTACCTAAGAACCCCGGGATGATGAAAGATTGATGCACGAATGAAGAAAATGGAAGAAATGAGTGAAACTAGCAAAAAGTAAAGTGCAGATTTGTGACACGGGCACCATGCCCGTGTCAGAGGCCGTGTCACCTCAACAGAGAGAATTCGAAGCCCAGGGACCTGACAAGGGCTGCGACATGGACGGTGACACAAGCAGAGTGGCCGTGTGGGGCGCGCAGGCTGTTTTTTATATCTTTCCTATTTTGAAAATGAGAAGGATTTTGGACATTATAAAAGGCATATTCACCCTATTTTGAGGGAAAGAACGTGAGTAACAAATTAGAGGAGCCCTAGAGCACATAAGAGAAGCAATTGGGAAGCAAAAGAAGATCAACCACAAAGGGATCAAGAAGATTGAGAGATCAACGAGATTCCTAGTTTTTCTTTTTTCTTCCTTCTGAACTTTTATTATCATGTCGATTTCTAATTTGTCTATGTATATGAATTCGAACATGAGTGGCTAGATTATTTGATTCTAAGACTTGATAGTAGGTTAATATGCTGGGATTTTGGATGATTTATTATAATTGATTGTTTTCCTTTGAACCCTATTCAAATATTTTGCTCTTATTTCATGTTTAGCACTTGGCCAATGTTTTTACATGTTTGACAATATTGTTCATAATTCGAGAGATGAGTTCAATACATGTTTGACACAATTTACTTTCTTGAATCGAAAGATTAGTAGGTCGTTATGAGGATATTAGATCTTTTAATCTAATTAGAGTTGAATTGCATGTGTTGAGTGGAGACGCTGATATATATGATTTTTAATCTATGGTTTTATCGATCTTGAGAGGGACGATAAGCTAAATTTGTGATCATCTTATAGGGTAGACAAAGAAAACATTTAGTTGTGATATTTTTTAAGGAACCCAACTGGTAATTGAAACCACAGTCTTAAAATCTACCGTTCTCATACATTTTCTTACGTGTTGTTCTAGCTAGTTCTTTATTCTTACTTTATTTCCCTTTAATTTATTTTCTTAGTTAGTTAATCCATCTAATATTCGATCGTCTAAATAAAATTGACACTGTCATAATCTAGTAATTGGTATAATAATTATTTGGACTCTTGGGATACGACCTTGTTTGCCACATACTACGAGCGAAGCCGTACACTTGCGGTTGAGCTTTAAAAATATAGGCGAACACGTTTTTGGCGCCGTTGCCGGGGACTAATATAATTATTAATATCAATATTACGATAGATAGTGGAAATTTTAATTTAGATATATATTCATGATTTCAGGAAATGCATGTTAACTCGCTCTAAAGGTGCACAACTACCACCCTTGATTGACGAAGTTGAAGCATTCGCTAGACGCAATAGTGCAACAACTAGAAAAAGAAGCGGCAATTCAAAGTGCACAATGGACGAGCAAGAACAACTGAGGCCAGCGATTCGTGACCACTTTCGACCTCAATTTAATAAGAATTTTGGCGGGATTGCACATATACCCGTCAACGCGAATAATTTCGAGTTGAAGCCCTCTTATATCTCGATGGTTCAAAACAACCAATTTGGCGGACACCCGACCGAGGATCCGAATCAACACTTGACCCAGGTTTTGCAAATTTGTGATTTGGTCAAGTACAATGGTGTGTCCGAGGATTCCATACAGTTGCGTCTATTTTCCTTTTCTCTAAGGGATAAAGCTCGGAGTTGGTTGTCGATGATTTCTGATGGGAGCATTAATACTTGGGAGGAGTTGAATCAGAAGTTCTTGCTTAAATATTTTCCTCCGAGCAAGTCGATGCAACTCAAAAGCGAGATTACGCAATTTAGGAAGCAAGACTCGAAGCCTTTATACGAGGCGTGGGATCGATTTGGAGAATTATTGAGAAGATGCCCTCAACATGGTTTTCCGGAGGATCAACAACTTTGTTTCTTCTATAATGGGTTGTTGGGCCAAACGAGAGCCTTTGTAGATGCGGCTGCTGGAGGAGCTCTATTGGCTAAAACACCGGAGGAAGCGTCCAATTTGTTAGAAGAGATGGCTATGAAAGTTATCAGCGGCCTTCCGAGAGGTCGAACATTAGACGAGTGTTGGAAGTGACGTCTTCTGATCCAATTAAGGAGTTAGCAGCTCAAATGTCATCGTTGACGATGAAATTGAATTCTTTGTCGAAAGGAGCTGATCAAATGAGTGGAGTACAAGGCAACGTGTTACCACCGGATCCTTTAGGAGAGGCTAATTTTCTCAATACTCGGAACTTCAACAATTATCGCCCTAATCCGGTGCCGGGTTTTTATCACCCGAATAATAGAAATCATGAAAATTTTTCCTATGAAAATACAAAGAATGTGCTCCAACCACCGCCAGGGTTTAAGGTGGTGAATGTCGAGATTGTCGAAGAGAAGAAGATGGACATGGGAAATATTCTGGTAGCTTTCATGAATGAGACGAGAAATCGTTTTAACAGAGATGAAGAGAAGTTGGACAAGATTGAGAATCATGTGACCCAATTGGCTACGCCAATGGAGGCTCAAATGAAAAATTTGGAGATGCAAATTGGCCAACTGTCCAAGGCTATGGGAAGCCAGCATCAAAGGGGTCAATTTCCTAGCAATACCGAGTTGAACCCAAAAGAGCAATGTCATGCCATCTATGTACGAAGAGAAAAAGAAGAGGAGAAGGTTTTTGATGAGTTAAAGAAGGAACGAAGTGTGATAATGATGTCAAGGCCTGGGATTATATTTATTTCTAATTTTGGATCTCCTAAACTTTCTATCCCTTTATCTTTTCCTCAACGACTTGCGTAGAAGAAGGAGATTGAGGAACATGAGACGGTGACCTTAACGGAAGAGTATAGTGCGATCCTCCAATGCACGATTCCTCCGAAGCTTAAGGACCCTGGGAGCTTTACAATTCCTTGCACTATTGGGAATATGTTCTTTAGCAAAGCTTTATGTGATCTTGGTGCTAGTATTAATCTCATGCCTTTGTCAATTTTCAGAAGCTCGGATTGGGAGAAGTGAAGCCATCTACGATGACCTTGAAATTGGCGGATCGTTAAATAACGTATTCAAAGAGGATTATTGAGGATGTGCATGTCAAGATTGATAATTTCATTTTTCCTGTTGATTTTGTTGTATTAGACATGGAGGAAGATAGTGACGTGCCATTGATTCTAGGGCGTCCATTTTTAGCAACGAGAGATGCGTTGATTGACGTCAAAAAGGGAGAACTTACTTTACGTGTTAATGATGAGCATGTGTTATTTTCAATACATAAGCCTATATTTCATGATAATAATGTGCATACTAACTTTATTGACACTATTAATTCAGGTGATGTGATCAAGTCGGGAGATATCATGAAGTCGAAGAGCAAAATGGTGAAAATTGGAGTTGAAGATAAGTCACGCAGAGTTGACACGGGCAGTGACACGGGCATTATGCTCGTGTCAGGTGGTCGTGTCAGAGGCCTAGGAGAAACTCAAGATTTTCAGACGCGACACGGACGGCGACACGGCCCGTGTCAGGTGCCCAGATACGACTTTTGGAGCATGAAACGCAACACGACCCGGACCCTCAAGCACGGCCCGTGTTGGAGGTCGTGTTAGGTGTACTGTCCACTCCTATTTCACCCGAATCAAGTTCTTCAAAGCCCGACGCACCTATTATGGACCTCAAACCATTGCCAGATCATCTAACATATGCATACTTGGGTGATAATTGCACATATCCGGTAATTGTATCATCTTCTCAAACTTCTGAGCAATTAGATAGATTGTTGAGGGTGTTGCATACATATAAGTCGACTATAGGTTGGTCTACGTCTGATCTTAAATGTATTAGTCCATCACTTTGCATGCATAAAATAAGATTAGAGGAAGATTATAGACCATCTGTGCAAAATCAACGACGCTTTAACACCGTTATGAAAGAAGTTGTGAGGTTAGAAGTACTTAAATGGTTGGATGTCAGGATTATATTTGCTATTTCTAATAATGAGTGGATGAGTCTAGTGCAAACGGTACCGAAAAAGGGAGGATTGACAGTAGTGACAGAGAAAAAAGAAGAATTGATTGCACGAGATGAAGCGACCTGTTCAGTCCATGAACAGTCCTACATTGATTTGAAGGAGCCTTGATTGAACTTTGCAGGCGTCTGGCTGAAGACGTTAAACTTAGCGCTTATTGGGAGGCAACTCAATGTCTACTGCTTTATTTTTTTATTTTATTTTATTTATTTATTTATTTATTTATTTATTTATTTTGTTTGTTTGATACTTTGTTTTTCTTCCTTACAGAATATTACATGGAGAGATTCACATGACGAAGGACATGCTTCGAGATCTATACCAAAAGTTGTCACCACTCTAATAATGTTTCGTAAGTCATCTCTATTTTACTTTTATTGAAATTTTATTCTTCCCTTTTGTGCTTCATATAATTTCATTCAAGTTTGGGAGGGAGATGTGATATTTCGATTTGAGAAATTTAGAGAGAAGATAACAAAATATCTTACATATCATATAGTTGCATGTTAGGTTTTATCGTTTTAGCACGTTGATTGCTTTCTTAGGATTTGAGTGTTGTAGTTGATCGATTTTGATTCACCTTGATAAGTTTCTTATGCATATTTGATATATAATTCGGGCTTAATGTGCTAAGTGATGGTATTTGAGAATTGATGGAATTGTGAATTTGAATGATTGGTTGATGCTTTTTATTCATGAATATATGATCCTTTGTGAGTTTTCGATCCTTATTTTTGTTGTTGAGTGTATCATTCATTGTTGATTGAATTCTAGAACTTGCATTGGTATCTTTATCGAGACCACATGGTGTGTGCATTTTTGTGAAAGTGATTTAAGGCATATTTTTGTTTGAGTTTTTTGACCCTTTTAGCTTATCAAATGATATTTTTATACCCTAGTTAACTCTTTTGAGCCTTTGCCTATTTTATTTGAATGCCACATATTGAGCCGCATCTATATTTTTCCTTGTCCTTACTTGAGCATTTAGGACTATTATGTGACGAGGATGGGTTATTGTTTGCGGTTTGGATAAAGGGAAGTGAATGGGATATAATTTGATGGTGAAAGTTGAATGGGGTTGATAAAAAAAAAGAAAAAAAAGGCTAAAAAAAGCTGAAAAAAAAGAAAGGAAAAAAGAAAAAAATGTATGTATAGTTGTTTCTATTTTATTATTGACTCAAATAAAAGACGGTTGGGTTTGATTGTTGGATTCTCTTTTATGGCTTGCGAGTATTGATCGAAATGGGTTATGGAATGATTTTGTTGAGCTTGATCATGATTGATAGGTGATGAATTAGTGTAATTCATGTTTTGTAGTTCTAGATGCTCAAGTTTTCATCACTTTATCCATATTTTTCCTACCCTAACCAAAGAGCCTACATTACAACCAAATGAAAGTCCTTTTTGATTCATGAATTGCATGCACAATGAGTGGTGGAGATAATAGACGATTTGCAAGCTTATGGTAATTCTTCAACATTGAATTTACTTGAGCGATTATTTCCAAATACACTTTTGAGACTGAGAGTATACACTTATCCGGTGAGGTCTGTGGATTGAAGGTATTGACCATGATTTTGATGAAGAATTCTTTATGTTTAAAAATTTCAGAATTTGTTTATGTTATTTGCCCGATGCCTATTGAGAATGTGTATGATCGCCTTTGAGAGTTGTTATTATTTTTCGTGTGTGTTGGTAGGAGTTTGATGCATTGATCGGGACTCTCAATGATTTAAGTTTGGGGGTTTGTTCATATATGATTTTATACCATATTTATATAGTATCTAGAGCTTATTCATTGCATTATTGGTGTATAAATTGCATTATTGTGCTTTAATTCTATATTTGTTGGAAAGGTATTACACGTGCTTGTTTTGTAGATATTTTCACATATTTGTAGAGCTTGTGGCTATTGGAGGCGCATGGTGAGTACCTAAGACCCCTAAGATGATGAAAGATTGATGCACGAATGAAAAAAATGGAAGAAATGAGTGAAACTAGCAAAAAGTAAAGTGCAGATTTGTGACACGGGCACCATGCCCGTGTCAGAGGCCGTGTCACCTCAACAGAGAGAATTCGAAGCCCAGGGACCTGACAAGGGCTGCGACACGGACGGTGACACCGGCAAAGTGGCCGTGTGGGGCGCGCAGACTGTTTTTTATATCTTACCTATTTTGAAAAGGAGAAGGATTTTGGACATTATAGAAGGCATATTCACCCTATTTTGAGGGAAAGAACGTGAGTAACAAATTAGAGGAGCCCTAGAGCACACAAGAGAAGCAATTGGGAAGCAAAAGAAGATCAACCACAAAGGGATCAAGAAGATTGAGAGATCAACGAGATTCCTAGTTTTTCCTTTTTCTTCCTTTTGAACTTTTATTATCATGTCGATTTCTAATATGTCTATGTATATGAATTCGAACATGAGTGGCTAGATTATTTGATTCTAAGACTTGGTAGTAGATTAATATGTTGGGATTTTGGATGATTTATTATAATTGATTGTTTTCCTTTGAACCCTATTCAAATATTTTGCTCTTATTTCATGTTTAGCACTTGGCCAATGTTTTTACATGTTTGACAATATTGTTCATAATTCGAGAGATGAGTTCAATACATGTTTGACACAATTTACTTTCTTGAATCGAAAGATTAGTAGGTCGTTATGAGGATATTAGATCTTTTAATCTAATTAGAGTTGAATTGCATGTGTTGAGTGGAGACGCTAATATATGTGATTTTTAATCTATGGTTTTATCGATCTTGAGAGGGACGATAAGCTAAATTTGTGATCATCTTATAGGGTAGACAAAGAAAACATTTAGTTGTGATATTTTTTAAGGAACTCAACTGTTAATTGAAACTACAGTCTTAGAATCTATCGCTCTCATACATTTTCTTACGTGTTTTTCTAGCTAGTTCTTTATTCTTACTTTAGTTCCCTTTATTTTATTTTCTTAGTTAGTTAATTCATCTAATATTCGATTGTCTAAATAAAATTGACACTGTCATAATCTAGTAATTGGTATAATAATTATTTGGTCTATTGGGATACGACCTTGTTTGCCACATACTACGAGCGAAGTCGTACACTTGCGGTTGAGCTTTAAAAATATAGGCGAATAAGCACCCGTGGTCGTGCCCGAGGGCACGTGAGCTACTAGCAGTCAAACCGAGCGCAGGGTCGAGGCCAACCGCCACACCAGGTCGTAGCAGTCACGCGCTTGGTGCTACCTGCGGACTGACCTGAGCCATCGGCCAGCTACCGGACTGCATCGGCCTAGCCAGAACCGAGCCCGTGTCAAGCCCGAACACACATTTTTATTCTATTTTGAGTTGTTCTGAGTATCCCGAGCTATTTTTAGTAATTTTTATAAAATATCCCGAGTCTTAAAATGATTTTTGAGTCGAGGCTAATATTAGATTTCCGAAACGATAGAGGTAATATATAAGAGCACAAAAGTGCAACAAAAACAAATTACAAGACCCCAACAGGGTAATACCTAAGGCCCCAACAGGGTAATGAGACAGGGGCCACCAGCCCAAACCAAAAACACGCCTAAAAAGCCACAAAATAACAAACTGAGAGGACACGCACATGGCGGCCTAGAGAACTCAACAAAAAGAAAAAAAGGAAAATGAAACACAGAGCCACTGCACAATGCCTAGCCTGAATTCATCTTCCAAACAAAAGCAAACAAACACACCAACCAAGACTCGACAAATACACACAAACAAACACTGAAACAAACAAACAAACACTGAAAGTACAATTAGAAAGCCCTTCCCCAATCGGTATAACACGCCAAACACAACAATGGCCGAGTGACCCGAGCTCCCAACTCAGAAACTGCAATAGAGCGCCTAACTGAGTCAGGAAACATCGGGCACAACCCTTGTCCAATCAAACAAACTCCACTAGCACCCCGGAGACCAAACACACCATCCAAACCAATCATCAACAATGGTCCGAGCCTCGAGCAAATTTGTCCGGCCCAGTAGGCGCCGACCGACAACCGGAACCAGGCAAGTCGACAACAAACCGACACCCCGAACCGACACCCCGAACCCTGTCTTTCGAGCACCGAATCGACATTAACCTCGCGCGCGAATTGGAGCAGATTCTCTCGGACGAGACAGAGCTCGAGTTGCGAGTGGCGGCGAACGGGGACGAGGGCGGTGATAGGGTCGTCAACAGCCGAAACCAGAGCCTCCCCGCAACCTATACCTGAGCCAACCAAATCCCCAAACCAGAGCCAACAATCGCGACTTCGATCAGCAGTGAAGTACAAATTGGACGGACGAGTCTCCACCCCTAACCCTAGATTGGGAAATCGGGGCCGCAGCCCTCTCCGGAAGAGCTCCTGAGGCCGCCGCGGCGGAGATACCGGAGGAGGAATAGCCGGCCGCCACTAGCTGCCAGTTCCGAGGCGAGAACCGGAAACTCGGCGCGACCTTCTCCCCGGCGAAAAAGCATCCTCCGATCAGCGCATCTTCACAGAAAAGGCCGCGAAGGCCAGGGGAGCTACCACCGTGTGCTCGCCCGCCCAACCGGGAAAGACGATGGAAAAATCACAGAGGAGCGGCGACGGGAGAGGATTTTCGAGCGGCGACGGGAAGATTTTTTAGAGAGAGGATTTTCGAGAAGGCTAATATTAGATTTTTAAAGAGTAAATTTCGAGATTGTTTAAAGATTCCGAGTCGAGAGTTCCAACATCTAAGAAAGAGAAGAATTTTTATAAGTCATGAACCAGTTAGAAAATCCTTGAATTGGTAAATTTAGTTTACCGAGATAGAATTAGAGATATATCTGAGTATCGCTTAATTTATGTAGATTCCGAGGAGTCGAGCCCTCGAGTTTCCACATAAGCGAGGACTCATCTCAGTAGCAGAGCCAGAGTATCCAGGTGGGGAAGTCTATCTAATACATCCTTCTGATTAAACACTGTGGTATTTTTGTTTGCCGTTATTTGCATGAATCATGTGTTTCCAATGTTTAAGTTTTTTATGAACTATTATTTTTGTAGTTGTTCGCAGATGAGTCATGTCATATGCTAGCTAGTACCCTGAAGGACAGTACTCCGAGGGGCTAAGTAGACAACTAAATGCACTTGAGGGGTAGTACTCCGATGGTTGCCAGAATTTTAGATGCACCTTAGGGACAGTACTCCTTTGGTTGTCAGAACTTTATTTGAAATCATTATTTGTGTATATATCTCCTTACAAGGTATCCATTGATTAATTCTAATGTCCATACTTTATAGACTACAGATGAGCATGTTGATTATTATGCTCATCCCCCACACCAACCTTTCAGGTTAAGCAGCTGAATAGGCGGTGCTGGAGGCAGGGCGGCATGGTCATCAGTTTATTTGTGTTTCAGTTATTTATTTTCAGACATTTGCAGTTTCATGTTCACTGTTACTTTCCATGTTGAGACATTGGATTTTGAGATGATTTGCATGTTGATTTCAGGATTATGAAAATCAGTATTTTGAGAATTATTGCATTATGTGTTGAGTTTATTGCATGTCTCGAGTAAATTTGAGAGTTAAGAAAAAAAAAGTTAGAATTTTAAGAGAAGAAAGAGTTTCATGAGTAACGACCCAAGAAAAAGAATTTCCAGATTTTTGAAAAGTTTAAAATTTTCTTGAAAATATTACTATTTTCTTTAAATGAGAAGTGTGCGTTACAACATCAAACACTACCAAAACTACTTCTAAGCTCCCAAGAGAATAAACAGAAAACGATCCCAAAGGGATAATAACATAGGCCAACGACCCAAACAAAAAAATACGTGAACTAACAAACAAACAAAAACAACAAAACAAATAAAATAACTAAACTCAAACAAAACAAGCCCTTCTCCAATCAGCTAAACCAAGCAGAGTCAGCAGAACATGTCGACCCAAAGTGAGTCCCGCAACCAAAGAGGACTAACCCGAAACTGCCAAAAACCAACTCGGTTGCCAAACGGAGTTGAATCCTAGCCCCGGGACATCAACCAAAGCTATCACTCACCACGACCACAACAACCGAATTGCCACAAAACCGCCACTGGGCAGAACCCTTTAACACCACTAGCAAAGTTCGACAGTAACCTGTTGGGATATATGAGGATCTCGTTATTTACAAGTCACGAATTCAATAGCAAACGTAAACCTATACGCATCGGATCTAAATGTTTGACGTAGAGAACTTATGGCTTAAAATTTATGTAGATCTAGTTGACCACGAACGGTTGACTGCAAATCACGTCTTGGGTTGCACGAACAAGTTCAGATCAAAACCAGATCAAACGGGTGCAAATGGATCAAAACGGAACTTGCAGCCAGACAGATTGCGACGGCGCTTGCAGCGTCGGAATCCGGCGATCTCAGTGGCGATAGAAAGCCCTCGTTGAGACGGTCGTCTGGGTATGCTGTGCACCTTGATCGGACCTCCGGTTAGTTCTGTAGGATAAAATATATTTCGTCTCGATTTACTTACAGATCTTCTACCGTATTACTCAATACACCCTTCTTCAACTTGTACCAGTGGAGCAACAAGAAGAAGATAAAGCTCGAATGAGAACTGAGAGAGAGAGAGAGAGAGAGAGAGAGAGAGAGGTGTGTGTTTCACAAGTTCTAGCAAATATGTTCTCTTCTCTTGAGCTTAATGATGTATATATAGAGCTACAGTAGGGACCCTTAGGAGATTAGGAATATGGCTCCTTTATTAGACTAACTGTGGGCCAAGCCCACTCCTCTAATTAATTAAATAATATTAATGGACCACCAACATTATATTATTGCACTCCCTTTTTTCTAGCCTAGATTACATTTAAGACTCCAATAATAATTACTCGATTTATCTCCCCACGTTTAAGATATAATGTCCATTAATTAATTTGATTACTGATAATCAAGAATTAATTAATTTATTATTATTTCACCGAAACTAGCACTCGTTCATCACATTCTTATTATGTCGGAACTTAATCCACCTGCAGGGTT
The DNA here is from genome assembly GCA_008636005.1 of Striga asiatica. Taxonomy (NCBI): domain Eukaryota; kingdom Viridiplantae; phylum Streptophyta; class Magnoliopsida; order Lamiales; family Orobanchaceae; genus Striga; species Striga asiatica. Next base: position 1,132,552 of record BKCP01011959.1, on the reverse strand, counting down.
TAGCATAACAATCTTTCATGCATGGTGAAGAGAACGCAGTGAATATTGATCCAGAGAACTGAACCTCACCCAAGTGAATCAAAGTAATATATACTATATATATCTGCATGTGTAATGTCTTACGGGTTAAGAGAACGCAGTAATTAACCGAGGCCTAGTTCATTTACGACGATCAGTATAAAATGAACTTCTCCTCTCTGGGATTCTGTTCAATACATAAATGTACTAGTGCAACTAATCAGTCAAGACAAACTGTACAGTTGACACTACAACCGTTTGGATGGGGTGTTCATGTCCATCTAGGTTGTGAACAAATATTCTTGTTCGCAAGTAACTGATAGAGTCATCTTCGGTTCGTCCGAACGACCCACTCCATCTAAGTGTAGAACAACAGAACATAACTTGTTTAATCTAACATGATTCTCATTCATAAAGGGCAAAAGTGTAATAACAAGCAAAGCCAAGCTTTCGGTATATAAAAACTAACATAACTGGCTCGCCCCACGAAACTCCACGCAAGAGAAACAGGTGAATGTGGCAAAGAAGTCGTGGCCACAACCCCGACCCCCAAACTGTCTGAACGCCACCGACAGCACTCCACGCCGCCGCTGCTCCACACCATCTAACACCACTGGCTAGAAAATGGAGGCATCGGACAAAACCAGAGTACCGAAAGTAGCGGCGAAGCTCCGGCCACCCGACACGAACACCGCAAACCACCGAGCCACATCCCGCCCACTGAGTCTTCCCCCGACCATCGTCCACCACAACCAAGAGAATCCGACAACCAAGCTCACAAGATGGCGCCAGAAAGACGAAGCCGGTCAGTGAAAGTCGAGGGGAGGCTCCATCGCGATTGACGAAGCAGGAGCGAAACAAGCTGAGCAGAGTCCAGGCGGCCGAGGGCCGAAGGTCGGCTCAAGTTCAATTGCCGGTGAGGAAGGAAAAATGGAGAAGATGAAGAGAGTATCGACGGCGAAGAGGAATTAGGGAAGAGAAAAAAGGGACAGACGAAAAGGGACTTTTTACGGGTCCGTTGGTTGTTTCGCTCCTGCTTCGTCAATCGCGATGGCGCCTCCTCCCGACGAAAAGGCTCCATTGGTTGTTTATATTGTGTTATATATATTAAGGTACCTTCAATCAAGTTACTTTTTCACTAACATTTTTTTTAAAAAAATTGTTATATTTTATATCAATTACATCTACGGAAAGAAAATGTATCTAAATATTAAGAAAGATTGAGATTGCAAGCATATCTCAAATTTCAAGTTCTACATGTTATCGACCAAAATTAAGTAAAGAAATACTCTCCCACTATAACAACGCCACAATCGAAAAATATAGGAAGAGAAAATATCCGAACAATGTCAATTAGCTTTGAATTAAGATACATTCAATATATATTAACAAATAAACGTAAATTTATACCATGTGTATTATTAAAGGTGAACTTAAATATTATTATTGAGAATAATTTTTTCTTAAGAAGTGAGAAATAAAAAATATTATTAATAGAAAATATTACTTCAAAAAATATTTTGAAATAAATTTTATCTATAATGCATGGTTATTTTTTGCTTAAATCATTCACATAAATATATCAAAGATAAGAGTAAGAGAAAACATCCAAACGACATTGATTAACATTGAAATAACAATCTATATATATATATAGAGAGAGAGAGAGAGAGTTGAGATCATATGAGAATGGTAGATAGTGAAAGAAATAAGAATGATTCTGCATCATTAGATCCATCATATTAATGGTCATGATTAAGTCAAGCATTGGTCAATCATTAATGGCAATATAGTAAATTAACATACATATTGTGGTCAAATGTATATATTTGACCAATTAATAAGGGTATTTTAGTCATTATAAAACAATCCAACCATAATTAATGTGGGACCCACCACAAACCACCAACCCTAATTTTTTTCTCTCTCTCTCTCTCTCACACACATTCACACCAAGAACACACACTAGATCTAATCTCTCCCTACACCTGCTCATATTCACGACACACACACAAACACACATTGAAGAGGGCCGACGCCGGCATTCGCCCTTCTCCACCACCACCGCGACCGGCCTGTCCAGGAAGATGTTGTATACGCCACCGGACTCTGACCGCAGTCGTCCTCGGACTGCATCCAGCCTCCGCCCGCCCCCGGCTTCCGCCCTCCGCCGCTACCACAACGACATCCCGCCATGGCATACGCCGGCGACCTCCCCCCGACTGTATTGCGGTGGAGCAGCCCGACATTTTGCCCTCGTTCCGGCAGAGGGACGAGATTGGCGGCTGCTGTTGATGGCTGCTAACTTCGTCGGTGGCGGTGTGGTGATGGCAGTACTGGCGGCGACGGGGAGCAGCATGACGGGAACTCCAGGTGGGCGAGACGCGTTAGACGACGGCGACCTCGCGGCGGACGACGTTCGACCGGTCGACGGGGAAGTCAGGCGGCGGACAGCTGCCTGCGAATGGATGGGCATTTAGTTGAGAATTTGACATCTTTAAGGGACATATTTGAAATTTTATTAAATTTCAATCTAATCCATGGGTCAAATTTATAATTTATAAAAAATATACTAAATTTCATATTGATTAAATACTNTAATAATAATAATAATAATAATAATAATAATAATAATAATAATAATAATAATAATAATAATAATAATAATCGACTCAATTGATTGCACTCAATTGACTAAATTTCATAATAATAATAATAATAATAATAATGCATTATTAAAGTTCTCTAAAAAATTGAAACGCACATTAAAAATACTCACTCAATTGATTGCACAATAATACTAGACTAGATGCACATTATTGACTATGGAACTGCACATTGTTAATTTTGGTATTTCATATATTATGTAATTACAATAAAAACTAATGCAAAAATCCAAATAAAATAATTCAAACATTAAATAAGATTTTAAACTACCAAAAAAAAATTTATAATACTTATGGTAGTTTGGTTAATCAACCGAATAAACCGTGTATTTTAGACCAATTTTAATTTGGATGGGCAAGTGCCTGATTATACAGACGCACAATAGCGGCTGAAACACTGCACATTAGTGTTAGACATATTGCACATTAACGTGTGACAGACCGCACTTTAACTATCAAAATTGAAATAAGTATAATATTTCTGTTCGAAATTATATATTTCGGTTATTTTTAAAATTTAGTTATTTTGACTTCAATTATTTCAACTGGAAGTCATTTCGATAATTTAAATAAAAATATATATATATATATATTTCGATTATTTTAATCAAAATTGAAATAACAAAGCTATACGAAAAATATTATTAGTATGATTTATATAATTTTATGTATTGCAAGTGCACATTATGATTATATGGATTGCTCACTAATGATATATGATTGTACAATATCAAAAAACCAACTAAAACTAATTTTTTCGCTTCAAATTTTTATATTTATGTTCAATTGTTATTTTTATTATTTTTCTACTTTTAAAAAACTCACTTATTTACGTTTTGAAGTCACCTTTATTTTCTAAAATAACTGAAATAACCGAACTATGTGAAAATTATTATGATATGGGATATTATCTGAGTAAAGAGTAGACCGGTCCATCACGTCGGTCAAGCAGGCATAAGTCGGGAGAAAACCGCGTGGGTTAAAGGATGATCGACCAAAGCGGAAGAGATCGAGCAGAATGGCAGAGTTGGTCGAGGATCGACCTAGCGAGGGGGAGCTCGATTATATCGAGCACGCAGCAGGAAGGAGGCAGTCGAGAGCGTGACCTGGACGCGAGTAGGCGCGTGGGTGATGTCAGGAGATCCCAACGGCCTGCGCAAAGGAATAATTCCCCTTAGCTCAGAGGGAGACACGTGGCGATAATATATTGGTGCAGAGTAATAGTGGCAATAACCACCTCTGACACCCCTGACATTTCTGACAATATAATTTTATGTATTGCAAGTGCACATTATGATTATATGGATTGCTCACTAATGATATATGATTGTACAATATCAAAAAATCAACTAAAACTAATTTTTTCGCTTCAAATTTTTATATTTATGTTCAATTGTTATTTTTATTATTTTTCTACTTTTAAAAACTCACTTATTTACGTTTTGAAGTCACCTTTATTTTCTAAAATAACTGAAATAACCGAACTATGTGAAAATTATTATTATCATTATTTATATACTTTTATGCATTGTGAGTGCGCATTATGGTTATATGTATTGCAAATTAATGACTAAATGACTGCAAAATATCAAACGAAATCACCCGAACTAAATTTTTCAGTTCAAAATTTTGTATTTTGGTTCAATTATTATTATTATTATTATTACTATTATTATTATTATTATTATTATTATTATTATTATTATTATTATTATTATTATTCTTATTTTATTATTATTATTATTATTATCATTTTTTTTTCTCTTTTTACTTTTAACAACTCAAATTTAACTAAATTTAAAATTAAACAAATAATCGGAGCGACATATAAAAATCTCGAGTTGAAGATTTTAGTTTTGTTGAGTTCGGCCGATCTTGTGCATCCGGACAATCACTACATTTGTTACGTTAAATAATCGGGCCGACATATTAAGGTCTCGAACTGAAAAAATATATTTCGATTTGTACATTTATTATGATAAAGTGCAATCTCATGGCCCAAAAGTGCAACATGTCAATCATTAATGTGCAATTTGTCAAACACTAATGTGCACGGTTTTCGCCGCTAATGAGGAGTGTGAATGGACCGAACTTTTCTCCCAACCCAATTGAAGCCCAAAACTAATGTGTGTTTCAATTTTAAAAAACTTTAATAATATTTATTTCAATTAATATTATTCTGTGATTATAAAATATAATTATATTTATAATTTTTAATAAATATTTTATTTTATTGCTTATCAAAATAAATAATATATATACAACTATAATATATAAATAACATTACATCTGATATTTTAAATTAAATTCCTATATAAGCTATATTTAAGTCTTGAAACCCACCAACCCACCACATCCATTCATATTTACGCAGTACCACTACCGTGTGCCCTAGCACACCTAGCTAGGTGTGCCAGGGCAGTATTACACGTGCCCCTCACTCTCAAAAAGCTAGAAAATTTAGAAGGTGTAGTGCACTCTCCCAATTTTACTTTTTTAATGAAAAAATGAGACATATTACATAAATTAAAATATCATTAATTATTTATATTAAAAAAATAAAATAAAAATACCAAAATTCATAATTTTTCATTATCTATAAATAGAGACCGCATTTGATAGGTTTTTGAACACAAATAATTTTTGTTTTTTGGTAACATGTTCACCTTATTGTGTATGTAACATGTTCATTTTATTCTATAACATGTTCATTTTATTATGTAACATGTTCATCTTATTCTATAACATGTTCATTTTATTCTATAACATGTTCATCTAATTTTCATCTGTGAAAATGTAACATTTTCATCTTATTAGAGAGGATTTTGGTTTGTGAAGGTGGAGGATATTCGATCGAAAGACTAATTTATGAAATTTCTTTTACATTCTACTAGTTTTTCACTTTCATTCCCTATAGTATGACTATTGCATAAATTTGAGTTCTTATATGTAGATTATGGTTTATTATTTCAGGGCGTGGGTGCTTGCATTAAACGAGTGAAAGTCGAGCAAGAAATTGACCAGAATTTTGTGTATGAAGTGGAAATTGGAGAAAATAATGTGAGAGCCCGTGATGTAGATATGGAATCTAAACATGTCCATCTTATTCTATAACATGTTTATTTTATTATGTAACATGTTCATCTTATCCTATAACATGTTCATTTTATTATGTAACATGTTCATCTTATTTTATAACATGTTCATCTAAATTACATATGTGAAAAATATAACATTTTCATCTTATTAGAGAGGATTTTGGTTTGTGACGGTGGAGGATATTCGATCGAAAGACTAATTTATGGAATTTCTTTTACATTCTACCAGTTTTTCACTTTCATTCCCTATAGTATGACTATTGCATAAATTTGAGTTCTTATCTGTAGATTATGGTTTATTATTTCAGGGCGGAGATTCTTGCATTAAACGAGTGAAAGTCGAGCAAGAAATTGACTAGAATTTATTATATGAAGTGGAAATTGGAGAAAATAATGTGAGAGCCCGTGATGTAGATATGGAATCAAAACATGTTCATCTTATTTTATTACATGTTCATTTTATTATGTAACATGTTCATCTAAATTTCATCTCTGAAAAATGTAACATTTTCATCTTATTCTATGACATGTTCATCTTACTCTATAACATGTTAATCTTACTATGTAACATATTTATCTAATTATATATTTGCGTCATAATCTTCCAATAAGATAAATTAATTGTAAAAAATGATAAATTAATTGTGTTCCAATGTTCATATGTTCATCTTACTATATAACATGTTCATATGTTTATCTTATTTTATAACATGTTCATATGTTCATCTTATTGTGTAAATATGTAACATGTTCATCTTATTCTATAACATGTTCATCTTATTATGTAACATGTTCATCTTATTGTATAAAATGTTCATCTAAATTCCATCTGTAAAATTATAACATTTTCATCTTATTCTATAACATGTTCATTTTACTATATAACATGCGCATCTTAGTATGTAACATGTTCATCTTATTATATATTTGTGTCATCACCTTCCAAAAAGATAATTTAATTATAAAAATTAATAAATTAATTGTATTTCAAAACTTATCAAATGTGGTCTCTATTTGTAGAGATTGAAAAATTATGAATTTTGGTATTTTTATTTTTATTTTTTAATATAAAATGTGAATAATAATTTAATTTATATAATATGATATGTAAAATTTATTATCCAATATGTATTGGACACTTGTCTTTTTTAAACAAAAAAAAAAAAGAAAAATTGCATACCTTATTACCTTACCTCACGCGATTTTAAGAGACAGTGCATTTCACACATGCCCTGGCACACCTTGCACACCTAAGTATTTGCGATATTTACGTGTTGAAATTGAAATCCTCACCCCACCAACCCACCACATCTATTGAATTGTAATATTTAATACATGTGTGTAGTTGAAATTTTACATATTGCCAGCCCTTTTAAATTATTTAATTTACATAAAAATTACCCCAACTCTACTTTTTGATTTTATGTACACCTGCTGATTTCTGGATTGCAGAGTAGGTTTATTCACTTTTCGGTCATCGATGTCATCCGGATCTCGACGGATGACGGCGGAAGGACCGGCGCGGCAGGGAGGACGGATATGGTGGCCGGTGCGTATCTTGTTATTCAGCGATCTTCAATCCATAACCGCAGCTCCACGTCGACCAGGCCTTGCCGAGAAAGGAGAACTAGCGGGCAGCCGCCGGTGACATCCATGAGACCAAATGAGGATCGGACGGCGGCGAGTGGATCATCGGTGCCGTTTTGGATGACCAGGGATGGAGCTGTGTGTCGGTGATGCGGCTCGGCACTGTAGGGTGGCTAGCCGGAGGGATAATGATATGTTGTCAGGCGCACGGGAATATAGTCGGGCAGACAGTTTTCCGGCGACATTGGTGACATAGGTCTTGATGGCGGCGGCAGACGAAGGTTGTACTATTGGACAACGGCGGCGGTCGGAAACTAGTCGGCGACTGTTCTTTGTGTGTATGTCGTGCTAGTGTAGTAGTGTGTGTAATTGTGTGAGAGATAGCATGATGAACTGACGGGTGAGAGAGAGTGCCTGGTGGTTTGGGAAATTGGGTAATATGAATTTGTATTGGGTAGGGCCCACATGTTAACTGGATAGTAAGTACCACATTATCCTTCATGTGTTTAAAATTTGGGATTCTTTTAGCTGTTGGATCATCCGATCCAATGCCTAAGATTTATTCTTATTTATTTTCACTAAGCACCATTCTCACCGGAGCGCGACTATATATATATATATATAGAGAGAGAGAGAGAGAGTTATGATCATATGAGAATGGTAGATGGTGAAAGAAATAAGAATGATCTTACACCATTGGATTCATAATATCAGTGGTCAAGATACAGTCAAAATTGAATAAGATTGTCAAAATCATGGTGGCAAAAATGTAATTAAATAGAATCTTACGATCAAATATGTACCACTAAGGGCAGATCTGTAATTGGACACCCACCCACTTGGTGGGTCCCATTACAACCACCAATTATCTCTCATCCCTACCAACATCAACAAAACTCACGACGCGCCGGCCGGAGAGCTCACAGTCACCTTCTTCATCTGGCCGCTGGCCGCCGTTAAATTATCATCTGCCGCCGTTCTCCCCTAACCCCTCCGTCAGTCGTATTTCAATCCCGCCGTCGGATGTCCACCATCCCGCCGCCACCGTCCACCAATCGCGCACCCTCCTCCGAACTCAGCCACAGCTTCGCCGTCCACCAAATCAACCGTGGTGTCCATCTCCTCCGTCGCTTCGCCTATCACTCGCCGTCTCCACTGATTTTTTGCCGAAATGGCCTGTGAATCGGGGTCTTCTTTCTGCGATTGAACATTTGAAGTGCCCTGTGCGTGTAATCAGGACTCACAGAGGTCATCCGGTCGACGTAGAGGCGGCTCTCAGACGTGTGCGTTAGAGGTCGCCGGAAAATATTGATTATTTTTATGGCTCTCAGAGGACGGTGACTGCGGTCTAGCAGGAATCTCCAGCGGCGACCGTGGTGCGGAGATGCTTCGGTGGCGACGGCAGTCCCTGTGCGGCGGCAACGGTGGCTGGAACGGCACTGGAAGTGTGTTTTTTTTTAGTGGTTGAGGGACTTATTTTGGAGAATTCTTGAGGACTTTTATGCAAATTTAAAAAGTTAAATATATTTCAATTAAGCACATGGGTTAAATTTATAATTTTTTAAAACTTTAATAAGTGCATCATATTGATGAATGAATTGCACATTATGGTGGTACATATGCCCATTAAAATACTATTATATATTTATGTGAAATTATTAAAATATTAATAATTACACAACACTAATAAATAAATTGCACAATATTGTGTGTACACATGCATTTTGAAATTCATGTGAAGCTTGAACATGTGTTTATATATTTTGATCAATATAGTGCAATCCGTCAGTCGCTAATGTGCAATCATTCTACTATAAACGTGCACTCGATTTGCAGTTATGTTTTAATTATTTATTCTAATCCAAACTAAGCCCAAAATAATTGGTTTATTTTATTGATTAACCGATTTAGTATAAAATTTGTGCAGTTTATCGAGCGTGTATTTTTTTTTTTTTTATTACGTGCATTTCAATTTTGGGAACCATTAAATGATGTGTATTTTAATTAACATTACTATACATTAATCAAATTATTTATATAATAAAAATATATAGTATTTGAAAATTTTATTTATTATCTTACATTATTTTTAATTGAAAATAATTAATACCCATAAAATTTAGTCGGTTATATTATTTATTCATTTATTTATTTTGTAATATTATCGTGTGCATTTTTTCAAACTAACGTGCATTTTGTCGTTCGATCGATTATGTTATTTAATTTTTTAAATAAATTCAAAATCAAACCGAACTAACCTAGATTTTAATATTTGTGGTAACCGTACTGTTATGTTGATGTGCATAATCCAATAAATTAATGTGCATTCCGCCAAAAAACTATTGTCCATTTTGATAATACATATTGTTATCGCAAATGCACTGTTTTAGGATAAAGTGCAATACCACATGCACTAAAGTGCAACTTGTATAATAATATGGTGCATTCTGTATAATGATATTTTTAATGTTGATAAAGTGAAAAATGCACTAAAGCACAACTTGTATAGCAATATGGTGCATTCTGTCTAATGATATTTTTAATGTTCAAATCCGAATGCGATGAGGTGCATTTACAGATTTACCAATTTAACTCTAAATTGCAATATATTTCAAATTTTTTAATTTACAATTAAATCCATTGATTATATCTAATTTACAAAAATTAGTCATATCCCTACAATTTCCAAATCCTTAATTCATGTGCACTTTGTTTCAATTCTCTGTCCTAGGCTGACGGCGCCGGCGTCGGGATGGTGGATACGACTGCGGGAGGGGCGGCGACGGCGGCGGGGAGGGTGGAGATAGCCGCCTCGCCGGACATGAGATTTGGATGGCGGCGGCAGCAGGAGTGAGCAGCATCGGAATTTGACGTGGCGACCGAGGAAGAAGATGACTGTAGCAGCGGCGAGATTTGGACGGCGGCAATGAGTGGCACCGACGAAGAGTGGTCACCCCGCCATGTCAGACGACGAGATGGTCGTCGAGCTCCTGGTGAGACTCCACCACGCAACGCCACCTCTGCTCGAGCGGGCCGGGATGATGATGGGCAGGACTGGCGCGGCTGATGAGAAATACTGGCGGCGGCAGACCTGTGCGACGGTCGGTTATGGTTTAGCAACACCGGACGGTGTTCCGGCCTCCTTGAAGGAAGTGGTACGGTCCGGCAGAGCTTGTGCGGCTGCTATCTGGGAAAATGGAAGCGGCTGACGGAGCTGGGCAGATCTGATGGCTGGTCGTCGGAGGTGGTGCTGGTGTATATGTGTGCGACTGTGCGTGCGTCTCTATGTGTGTGTGTGTGTGTGTGTGTGTNATATATGAACAAATATGAACCATGGGATCAATCGTATCAATGGTTATGATGAAGTCAAACAATGGTCATTCATTAATGACAGTCTGGTAATTATTTGATCACATGATGGTCAAATATATGCATTTAACCAATAATTAAGGATAGTTTAGACAATTTAATTCAAACTTAAAAATCTGTGGGACCCACCTATACCAACATTTAATCTCACTATAATTATTCTACCCCCACCTACCCCCTCCACCACCCTCATCATCTTCTCCACGCACGCACACATACATTACACTACACACACACACCTGCAGACAGACATAAACACACCACCATGACCCTCGCCGGCGATCGACGGCCGCCGCCACCTCCACCAACTGCCTTCCTCCGCCTACCGCCACCAACCGCCAACAACCCCGTCGATTACGTCAAAGTTCGCCGCCGCTGCCATCCCTCAACCAACTCCGCCGCCACCACAGACCCGCCGGCGGTCGACCACAAAACTCGCCATTGCCGACCTCCACCATCTCCCACCATATCTTCGCCGCCGTCACTGTATGTCTCAAGGTACGACCACAACATCTCGCCCGAAGGCGGTATCCCGTAGTAAATTGAGCACCGGCCACGGGTCTGGCGTGTGGTTCCACGGAGAGATCCCTGTAAGAAATTTAATGGGCATAGTCATAACTATCAGGCGGAATTGAATAAACCCTAAGCATGTAATTCTATCAGTTCATAGAATATGGATCTTTTGCGTAAATTAAATTGCACATGAAAAACTTACAAGACTTCATAAGTCCTTCCTATTTTCTTGATCTATGATGTTGATCTGCGACCTCTTCCTCCTCGTAATCTCATGGATCTATCTTTCTCATAATCTCCAATGATGGATTCGCCTATTTGAATTGTTTCTCTCTCTCGTGTCTCTCGTCTTTTCATAAAGCCCTTGATGTTGAGAACTCTATTTTCGTATGAGATGGGAGAGAGGGGCATGTAGTATATATAGGAGGAGACCTACAAACCTATTCCTACTAACATTCCCCATGTTCTAACCTAACTTACTGTCCAAGTCAAACATCACAAATTGGACTCTTTAATATTAGAACATTAAATAATTCATTAAATACATAGTCACCTTTAATAAAGTTTGACTATTAATTCAATTAGGTCCAACTAATTATATGGTCCACAATAATAGAATAATATACAAATATTATTACATTCTCCCACTTGGACCATATTGTGTCGAAACCCAAAGAACTACTTCAAATGCGCACATTTCATCAAACTTATGATTGAATACATATATCAATAAGTTTAAAATCAAACTAGAAATTAACCGATTCATGGCGGTCACAAGTCTTTGAGCGACATGATCCCTTTCATGTACCACAAATCATTTCTAATTCAACTTTACTTTAATATGGAACAAACTATTCGTACCATAACCATAAGCCATCCAACATTTATGTATATACTATAAAATCAAATATCCACAATGATGGTATTGAGTGTGAAGAATCAAACATCTTTAATTGAATTCAATAAGTGCCAAAATCAATAATTGAGCAATTTCATTCAGTATCGGTCAGTCCAACAAGGCCCCATTCGTTATTCCCAATTTTCTTTATATGCCTTGCAACGGCTATAGGGAATAACCTTTAAATGGATCCGCTTTCATGCAATTACACACTAAAATGCTCGAATGACACACTTTGTTTCTTCACTTATATTTTACGACCAAGTATTTCAATTTTATGTGATTCACACCCTTTGAATACTTGTCATTCCTTGAAATATTATTACTACAAAACCACGTTAATTTCTTAGCGGCTTGGACAAGATGTCGACATTTCCAAGTCCTAAGATAAAGCATCGTAGCCCTAAATTTTGACTTGTGGCCTCAAAGCATACCACAAACTCAAACTTAATCGTGGAAGTCACGATGATGGACTTTGTTCCACTTTTCCATAATCTTGCTCCTTTAGACATTATGAGCAAAAGTCCGAATCCAAGTATCCAATTATAACAAATAATTTGGATCTTCTTTAAATTAGCATGTGTTCTTTAATGCCTTGTAAATACTTTAAAATTTTCTTTGCAGCATTTAAATAATCATTTAGAGGGTGATTGGATATGAATTCAACTAGTAAAAATCTAATTTTTTTTTAACTATAGTTAAGTTTGAGAAAAAAGTGGTATGGTTAGTTGTTAGTGGATATATTAAAATAGTATTTAAAATAAAATAATTAAAGTTGATTTGATGTAAAAGTAAGAGAAAATGATTGGAAGTGATAGTTAGTTAAAATTATGTGAGTGGATGAATACTAAATTAAAGTTGATGTGATGTATAAAAATGATTGGTTGATATTATTTTATTATATTAATAATATTGAAAATGATGGAGTTGAGTTAAAGTTATGTTAAATTTGAGTTTGAATTAGTTTTTTTACTGTACAATGCATAAACAATCACCCCCTTAGGGATTACTTCTATATATTTGTTTAATGTACCATCAACAAATATGTTATCAAACCTAGTACAGGTTCGTCTCGCTTAAGACTCCTAATCATTTATATCTAAGGAATTTCTCCATCACTTTTCATTCCATTTCACCTTTCGAACATTTATTTTAGATTAAATGTGTCACTTTTATGAATTGGAATTATACGGAACAACCATCCATTATCTCTCAAATAAAACTTTTATGGGATAAACTTTTAGTCCTTGTGATCTATTCCAGAATATTTCTATTCCACTTAGCAAGGACGTTTCATCCACATCCTTTATTTCATAACTTTTTTAGAGAGATAATACTTTACTTCGTGCAACATGTCCATATTATTAGCAACTATAATATGTCATTGACATACGAAACTAAATAACAAATCTACTCCCACTGACCTTAATGTAGATACACCGATCTACGATATTCTTTTACAAAACCATAAGCAGTGATGGTATCATTAAACTTAAGATACCATTGACGAGAGACTTATTTTAGTCCATATATCGATCTATTCAACTTACACACTAATGTTTCATTTCTTGTGATCTAAAAAAATTTTAATTAGTTCATGTAGATCTCCTTTTAAGTTTATCATTTAAAAGGTGATCTTTATGTCCATTTGATAAAGCTCAAAAGTATACAGAGCCACCATTACCATTACAATTCTCAAGTAATCTTTCTCGAAACGAGAGAAGTGTTTCCTTGTAGTCAATGCCTTCCTTTTGGGTGTAACCTAAGTCTAACTTTATATCTTTCGATATTACCTTTAGAGTCGTGTTTGGTTTTTGAAAAACCCATTTACACCCAACTCCAACTATTGATGGACTCTCGGGTTTGGACTGTTCAACCTGAGTTTCTTTGACATCCAAACTTTGCAGTTCCAAACTCCCACTAATTTGATCATTTTTAATGAATCGAGCATTGCTGGAATCAACTATTCTCGTACTATGATTAGGCATGTAAAACTTATATCCTTTAAAACTTTTGGGATAGCCAATGAATAACCACTGACTGTCATAGGAATAAGTTTCTTTTCATGTGGATTATATACTTTTATTTCTGCTTGACACCCCCAAATATGAAGGTGCCTCAAACTAGGTTTCCTACCCGTCCACAGTTCATAAGGTGTCTTAGGAACTGCCTTACTAGGAACTCTGTTTATCCAATATGCAGTAATCTTTAATACATGCATCCACATAGAAAACGTTAATGTTGAATTACTCAACCTACCTCTAACCATATTCTTTAAGTATGGTTTATCCTCTCAGCAACACCATTATGTTGAAGAGTCTCAATTATAGTGTATTGCACACAAATATTTCAAATCTCAAGAAACTTTGCAAATGGACTAGGATATTATTCTCTTTTATTGAACTTACATTAATATTCACCACTCTAGTGAGATCTCACAACTTTTACTTATTTATCTAACTACCTCTCCATCTCATCATTGTATATCTTTAGATAGTCCAGTGATTGAGTCTTTTCATGTAGTAGATAAATATAACTATAACATGAGAAATCATTTTTAATGGTGATTAAATACTTTACATCACCCCACAAAGGGACGATGAATAGACCACAAAAATTAGTGTGAATAAGTTATAAGATTTTAGTGCTTCTTATGGCAAATCTCTTTAATGTATGCTAGTTTGATTTTCTTTAATTTATTCTATACATACATCTTGATCACTAAAATCCAAATGAGAAATGGTTTCATTATTCACCATTCTCAAAACTTTTTTTCAGATATGTGACCATAATCTTTAATGCCATAAGAGAGTATAGTATTCATTGTGTGCACTACATTTAACCCAAAAAAATAATTATGAGATGCATAAGTAGTTGCACATAATCAAACCACCTATTATTGGGAATCTTTAATAAATTTGATTCACAACATACGAAAATTTAATGTATGTTTTCTTTTCGAATCAAGATTTTATTTCGGGCAATCTTTCATGAGATGACCTAACTTTTTACAGAAATAACACCTCGTTTCTTTAATGATTGAACCTGCAAAAACTTTATGTAAGCCATTCTTCTTTTATTTGCCTTTGTTTCCCATTTTATTTTACTATTATTGGCTCTCACATGAGATATAAAGTGAATCTACTCTTATTTCATCTCATTTATTCTCGCCTCTTCCTGCACCAGCATAGCCTTAATTTCCTTACAATCCCATTTATCTTTAATGGTGTTATAGTTCACCAAGGATTGGCCAAACTTTACAGGTAGGGAGTTCATGATGAATAAAACCATAAATGAGTCTATCACATTCATTCTCATGTTTGTAAGTTTAGCTTATATGTGGAACATGTGGGTCACGAGATTATGGATGGAACAGAATCAGTCGAACTTTTATAGTGGTGAGCTCGTTAATGAAACTTTCCACAACAACCTTTTCCGCAATTTTAAATGGAGATAATTCCTTGAATTTTTTATTTAGGAATTATTTTGTATTATTAACCTTAATGTTATCCACCATGATTAATTTCATAAAATTCAAACACAACCTATTTGATCGCTCACATACCCTACGTAGAATTACATCTACTCCGGAGCTCTCATCAGTAATGGTTGTGAGAACTTCATCAATAATTAGAGTCATATCCAAATTCATTAAACCTAACTGAAATTGGATATGCTTAGACCATTCACTGAAGTTCAGCCAATTGAATTTTTCAACTATAATACTGTACGGATAACCAAATTTTGAATGCTGCAAAATTTAATACATGCTATTTAATTAAACTTTGAGATAAAATTAATGGATTCAGAATTCTTTTAAATTATATATTTAAATACACCTTTGGGCAAATACTTAAATATATAATATACTTGATTGATGCCTAAGAGGAAAGATCGTTAATAGAAATTATAGGTATTGTGATTAATTTGTGGTTATCTTTGGACAAACACACTAATTAACCTAACTTTGATATAATTTCTCTTTTATTGTCATATATTACAAACCATGGCCCACCTTTGGGTGTCCTCCTAGTTTATAATCTATAACGTCAATTATTCAAATATTATAATATTAGGGTACATTAATAAGACATCGTCTTATATTTGAATAATTGATACTTTTATCTAATTTAATTATCTATTCCATAAATTAAACTAGGCCACTTTGGTGACTAACTAGTTTCTTACATAGATAATATAATTAGATAATGTTTTATTTTAATGATATTTCATCTAATTTAATTATCTATTCCATAAATTAAACTAGGCCACTTTGGTGACAAACTAGTTTCTTTACATAGATAATATAATTAGAAAATATTTTATTTGATCATATTATGAGATATTCATACTTTCATTAATCTCTGCAATTAGCTTTACGAAAGTACCAATCTTAACAATTCAGGCCAAGAAAATAATTGACCAAACCAACCAAGATGTAATGGCAATACTTGTACGGGAATTAATAAACAATTTGAGTACCCAAAACATTATTTTCCCAGGTATCACACATGGACACGCAGAGTAAAAAACAAATTGTTCAACCAATTGGCAGAGCAAATAATTCCAATCTCATGTTGACTACATTGAAAATAACAATCAAGAACGCAATTCTCATGTCAAGTAAATAATTCTAATCCAATTATCCAAGAATATTTACCAATACAATTTTCCACCAATTTTGTTCAGCACTTACGGCATTCAAGTCCAGACGCACTGACGGCAATTTAACTTCAAACTTTAATCGGCAAAACAATATAATTAAGCCCAGACGCACTTACCGCAATTTAAATTCAAACTTTAATCGGCAAAACAATATAATTAAGCACAAACTTTAACCGGCAAAACAATTAAGCATAAATACATGCTCTGATACCACATGTAAGAAATTTAATGGGCATACTCATAACTATCAGGCGGAATTGAATAAACCCTAAGCATGTAATTCTATCAGTTCATAGAATATGGATCTTTTGCATAAATTAAATTGCACATGAAAAACTTACAAGACTTCATAAGTCCTTCCTATTTTCTTGATCTATGATGTTGATCTGCGATTTCTTCCTCCTCGTAATCTCATGGATCTATCTTTCTCATAATCTCCAATGATGGATTCGCCTATTTGAATTGTTTTACTCTCCCGTGTCTCTCGTCTTTTCATAAAGCCCTTGATGTTGAGAACTCTATTTTCGTATGAGATGGGAGAGAGGGGCATGTAGTATATATAGGAGGAGACCTACAAACCTATTCCTACTAACATTCCCCATGTTCTAACCTAACTTACTGTCCAAGTCAAACATCACAAATTGGACTCTTTAATATTAGAACATTAAATAATTCATTAAATACATATTCACCTTTAATAAAGTTTGACTATTTTTTTCAATTAGGTCCAACTAATTATATGGTCCACAATAATAGAATAATATACAAATATTATTACAGTCCCGAGATTAAATAACCTCACAACCTTCAAATACAGCGGTAATCTGAATTTCGAGGGCAATTTTTCCGTCTGAGGAGCCGGCGAGCGGGGGCTCACTCTTTTGGAGGGACTTACCATAAAACATTAATTGAAGGAGTTTGTGAGGTCACCGATGGATATGGCGTCGGAATCTGGTCGACTGAGGTGACGACGAGCATATGCACGGTGGTCCGGCGGGGGCTGACGGCTGAATTTTAAAAGGCGAGAGAGATGGTTTTGGGGATGAATTGGGGCTGGGCATAATTTTGTGCAAGGACTTGTATGCAATCTCCAAAAAAAATAAATATATACACTTTAGTTCATGGGTTAGATACATAATTTATAAAGAATACTAAATGCACAATAACAACAAATAAAGTGCACTAACAATACATAAAAATATATAAATAAGAGTTCGATTATTTTAGTTATTTTTAAAAAAATAAAGGTGAAATTATAACTGAAATAACTGAGTTTTAACAAAGTAGAAAAATAATAATTGAACCGAAGATTTTAGTTTGGTGGATTTTTTATATTGTGCAATCATATAGTCATTAATGTGCAACTCATATAATTATAACGTGAACTCGCAGTACATAAAAATAAATAAATCATAATATTAATAATTTTCATATAGCTCGGCTATTTAAAATTTGATCGAAATAATTGAAATATATAAATTCTAAAATTATCGAAATAACTTTATTTCAATTGAAATTATCAAAGTCAAAATAACTTAAATTTTAATAATAACCGAAATATATAAGTTCGGATATAAAAATTATAGTTATTTCATTTTTTATCGTTAATGTGCAATACGTCTAGCACTAATGTGCAGTGTTTCCGTCGCTATTGTGCGTATGTACCAAACGAACTTTTTTCCCAACCAAATTAAAACTGAACTGAAATACATGGTTTATTCGTCCGGTTAACCAAAATTACCATAAAATATTATAACTAAATCTGTTTTATATTATAAAAAATTTATTTAATGTTTGAATAGTTTTATTTAATATTTATATTAGTCTTTATTATAAATACACAATATATGAAATACCAAAATTAACAATGTGCATTTCCATAGACAATAATGTGTTAGTCTAGTATTATTGTCCAATCGATTGAGCGGATATTTTTTATGAACATTTCAATTTTAGAATATTTTAATAATGTGTATTTTTAATTATAATTATTGTGCATATATTAATTTATTTATATACTAAAACTATATCTAGTATTTATATTTTGTATTTAATATTCTCTATTATTATTTGTTGAAAAAAATAAAGATGAAACCAGACAGACAAACTAAAAATTTAATATATGTGAAAAAATACACACCTGCTGTGATAATGTGCATTATCCGATGCATTAATGTGCATTTGATATAAAAGTGATGTGCATTATCCGATGCATTATCCGCCATAATAATTCTTTTTATATAATTTGGTCGGTTGGTTATCTCATTTTTAAAAAAATAAAGCTGATGTCGAACCGAAATAATAAAATCGTAAAATGAAAAAATAGATAATTGAATCGACATATAAAATTTAAATCCAAAAAATTAGTTTGGTCAATTTCGGTCGATATAGTGCAATCTGTCAGTCACTGATATGCAATCCCTTTGACGTTAATGTGCATACGGAGTGCATTTATTTTTTAATGAATTTTATCAAACTAAATTAACATCAAAATAGTCGGTTAACCGAATTGCTATTTATATTATATAAAACATAGTTAGTATTTTAATTTATTTAACATTTAATATTATATCTGGCTGAAAATAAATAATATAACTGTATACAAAAATAATAAAATAATATTTTATATAGTTCAGTCGGTTTGGCTATTTTTTAATTTTTTAATTGTCGGCTGAAGCCGAACCTTTAATATTTTAAAAAAATCAATAACCAAACTAAAATTTTTATCATGGTCGATTTTGGTCGGTTTTTTCAGTATAACCTTAATGTGTACTCGCAATACATAAAATTTGTATATAAAAAACATAGTAATTTTTTTCATAAAAAATATAAAAAAATGTGTAATACTCTTCATATAGTATTTTGTCTATTTGAAAAAAAAAAGAAGCTAAATTCGACATGTAACCAACTAATATTATTCGATTGATTAGCAGATTTAGTCTATTTTGGTACGTGCAACGTGTTGATTATAAGGTGCAACATGTTGTGATATAAGGTGCACCGTATTGTTGTATAAAGTGCAACATGTTGGTATATAAAATGCAATACTGAAATTTTGGTAGGCTAGCATGCTTTTTTTTTTTGTGTATAGCTGATGTGATTGATATTAAATTATTATGTAGATCTACTTTTTAAAATTTATCTTGCGTAATATTTTGACGGGAGCTGTTGATGTTAATTGTGCAATGTGGTGATCAATATATTTTTATGTGCATTTGAATATTAGAATTTTTTTCAATATGTACTTCAATCAACATTAATTTACATTTATCAAATTATTTATACAATAAAACTATATTTGGTATCCATATTTTTTATTAAATATTTTATACCGTTATTTGATGAAAATTAATAATATATATAGATAAAATATAAATATTTTTGTTTATATAGTTCGATCGGTTCTATTATTTTATTTTTATTTTTTTATTTTTATGTTTTTGATTTTGTAACTAAGGCTGAAACTGAACCAAAATAACTGAATGTATATTGGGTTGATCCCCATTCCTGACAAGCCAATCGATTGGTAGGAGTATGATCTTTAACTTGATCTTCACCTGCTTATTCAATTAACATAAGTGTATGATAATCACATTTTTAATAAATTAGAAATATGACCCATGAATTAAATTAAAATTTATGAAATTGCAATTAGACCCCTATGAATTAAAATTTTTATAACATTTTCATTATTTTTGACAATTTTTCAATATTTTTGACCTATAGGTTTAATTGAAAAAGTAATGAAAATTATCAAAATTAAAATTAGGTCCTTACAAATTATCTAATTCTAAAAATAAAAACCCCTAATCTATAGACTTTTTGCCCTTGTTATCACCAGCTTCATTCTCATCACTCTGCTTAGTGTTATTCCCACAAACATCTTGAGCCACCACCTCTTCATCTACAATAGTCAGCCCGTTACCACCTGCATCTTCATTGCTTTTAATATGTTCTGACAAGCCCACATTGGAGTGATTATTAGCAGCAACCAGAGATTCTCGAGTAGGACTTATATTCGTTTGATTATTTTTGTCACTTGAACTTCCCGTTTGCATACTTCTGCCACCTGCAAATGTCTCATTGGATTTAAGCCATTCCCCATATTGTCCCTCTACTACACAGTCATTGTCAAAATCATCCACCCTCTTGCTACAATTCCTTTCTAGATGGCCAATCATCCCACAGTAATAGCATAAGTTAACAAGCTTCTCATACCTAAAAGCCACCTAAACCTTCTCATTACCCAACTTGATAGAAGTACACCTTGGAATTGGCTCCTTAATATTAATGGCAACCAGAATCTTCAGGAAGCTACCAACATCCCCACCCACTTTGCAAACAACCACATTCTTAACTCTGTTGAATATCCTCCCCACTTTCAGTCCAACTTCCGTACACATCCAGTTCAAAGGCACATTCAACACTTGAACCCATAAATTGATCTCATCAAAACAGCTATGCTTGCTGTTTAGCCCATGGAACCATTCTTTAAGGATTAGGTATTGGTTCTCATACATCCAGCTGTGACCGGCACCAACTTTCTTCTTGTCTTCTCAGGAAAATAAACTGGAAAAAGTTGGCACTGATTTCCTTAACCTCCATCGAATGCTGCATTCTCCAAATGGCACCCATTGTTCTTTTTATCCCCAGCAGTCCTGCGTGCCTGTCCCCCACAACCTTCCCAAATAGGCTCCTCGAACACTCTTCCTCACAGGCTTTGATGTCATCATCTTTGATTTCAACTTCGCCTGCTTCTTTAGTTGATAAGTACATATGAGTAAGTTTACGCATAACACCATCCACCCCCTCTCCTGCAGGACCATTGCCCTGAGACTTACCTTCCATACCACTTCCGCCCACTGCTCCCGCCTCCTGGCTTCCAACCCACCAACCCTAAAATACCCAACCCCCAATCTATCACACTCAAAAATGATTATAAATCCCGACTCCCTCCCCAACAATTTAGAAATAGACCCCTCAGACAAGATCACACCTCTCTCGACGAAAGGGAATTCAGCTCTCACCCGAGAAAATTTTCGCTCTCACCCGAGAGAATGTACTCTATTACCTAAGAAGTGCACCAGAAGTATCCGGGGAAAAGATTAGGGTTGTACCTCTTAAAAGAAGCAGAGAGTTGGTGATATATGAAGGAGGCCAACAAGCAGATGATGCAGGATCTGAGAAGAGACAAAAGGGTAACTGTGGAGCACAATTGGTGGAGAAGGCCAGCCATAATTGGCCCCAGAGTGACCAATGAAGGTCATGGTGTGGAACTGTAGAGGGCTGGGTGGGTCCTCTACAGTTTCCCAGATTAAGGATTCTAGAAGAATCCACCACCCAAATATAATATTCCTATCTGAGACTAATAAATCTGACAAGTTTACTCAAACTGTGTGTAGAAAGCTGGGATTTATGGATAGATGGCACTTGGAAAAACCTATTGGCACTAGAGGTGGGTTACTGTTACTATGGGACAATTCTACTGAGGTGAGACAAATTCTGGGGAATGAGTTCTGCATTCAAGTGGAAATAAAAGGTGAAGGAATCTCTGATTGGCAGTGGATGACTTTTGTGTATATGAGTACTGATAGAAGGGAAAGGGAACAACAGTGGGCATTTCTGGAAGATAGCAAAGAGCAATGGGGCCCATGTTGGTTAATAGCTGGTGACTGGAATGACATTGTTGATAATGAGGAGAAAAGGGGTGGTGTGAGAAGGAGAAATAGCAGCTTTGTGGGATTTCAGGAGTTTATCATTAATATGCAGATGCAAGAAGTGGCTCAGCTGGGTTCTTTCTTTACTTGGGGGAATAACAGAGAAGGGGATGGTTATGTGGAGGAGAGATTGGATAAAATATTTGTGTCTTTTGAGTGGGGGGTTAAGTTCCCCAACATGGTGGCTTCAAATTTCTACAGATCAACGTCTGACCACAATGTCCTTCTGTTTGATACTGATAAGCAGTTGGAAAGGAGACACAAAAGATTTCAGTTTAGTAGTCAGTGGGCAAATATGGAGGGTGTGCAAGATGCAGTAAAAGATGGCTGGCAAGTGGAGGTAGAAGGCTCAGCAATGTATCAGGTGCATCAGAAGGTGAAGCATACTAGAATGTCTCTTCTTGCCTGGCACAAGCCAGTCCACAGAAATAGTGAAAAGGTCATAACTACTCTCACAGCAAAACTGGAAGAGATGAGATTGGTGGGCAAAGATAGGGATTGGGAGGAGTGGAATGTGCTAAAGTCTGAGTTAGACAATGCTCATCAAGAGGAAGAGAGATACTGGAGGGTGAAATCTAGGGCTTTGTGGCTTAAGAGTGGTGACTGCAACTCCAAGTTTTTCCATGCTTTCACATCACAGAGGAGAAGAGCTAACCTTATTTCCACTCTGAAAACCCCATCTGGTGATATATGTGATACTCATGAGGCTATGGAGAGGCATATTTCCAATTTTTACTCAGGCCTTTTTACTTCAGAGGGATCCACTGGGGGTGAGGAGCTGCTTCAATATATTCCACACTCTATTTCTGATGCTCTCAACAATGATCTAATCAGACCTGTGGAAGAGGAGGAAGTAAAGGCTGCAGTGTTCAGTATGGCTCCTGAGAAAGCCCCAGGAGATGATGGTATGTCTGCTAGTTTCTTTCAAAAATTTTGGCATATTATCAAAGCTGATGTGTGTAAGGCTGTCTGTAGTTTTTTCAGAACTGGGCATTTATTGAAAAATTGGAAACACACTATTATCACTCTGATTCCTAAGTGTATGTATCCTGAAGCATTAAGTAACTATAGACCTATTAGTCTCTGTGGGGTTCTTTATAAAATTATTGCTAAGTTGCTGGCTGAGAGGTTGAAAAGTTGCCTGGATGTTTGTATCAGTCAAGCCCAAACTGCTTTTGTCCCTGGCCGGTTTTTACTGGACAATGTCATCATTGCTCATGAAATATTCCACTATTTGCATAGACACAGATCTGGGCCTAATGTGTTTATGGCAGTCAAGCTGGACATGGAAAAAGCTTATGATCGTGTGGAGTGGGATTGTATTAGGAAAATTATGAGTAGAATGGGGTTTCATGGCAAATTTGTGCATTGGATAAGCAGTTGTATTGCTGGCCCTACTTTTTCATTTAATCTGAATGGCAGGATATGTGGGTATATTAATTCTTCCAGGGGTATTCGGCAGGGGGACCCTCTGTCCCCCTACCTTTTTATTTTGGTGTCTGAAATGTTTTCTGCTCTCTTGCAACATAAGATTAATGCTGGGTGGTTTAAGGGTATCAAAGTCTCTAGGGATGGTCCTGTTCTCTCTCATTTGCTGTTTGCGGATGATGCCCTAATTTTCTGTAAAGCTGATGAGTCACATGCTGAGTTGCTGCTTGAAATTCTCCACAAATACCAAAAGTTTACAGGGCAGAAAGTTAACTTGCACAAATCCTCTCTTTTCATAAGCAAAAACTGTACTGAAGGATTGCAGACCAGAATATCTTCTATTCTTGATGGGGTGGTGGTGAAGAGATCTTCTAAGTATCTAGGGCTGCCTTTGGGTATTGGGGCTTCAAAGATTGAAACTTTCCAGTATGTGGTGGAGGCTGTGAAAGACAGAATTTGCAGCTGGAAAAATACCTTTCTATCTACTGCAGGGAGGGAAATTTTGGTGAAGTCTGTGCTCTGTGCCTTACCTGTTTTTGTCATGTCTTGTTTTGTGCTCCCTGTTAGCTGTTGTAAAGATGTGTGCAGACTAGTGGCTAGATTCTGGTGGAATAAGGGGCAGTCTCAGAAGCAGAATATGCATTGGCTATCATGGGATAAACTGACTGTGCCAAAGGAGGAAGGGGGACTTGGATTTCTGGACCTTCAACTTTTCAACAAAGCACTGATATTGAAGCAGCTGTGGAGACTTCTTGAGCAACCAGATATGCTGATGTGTAGAGTTCTAAGGAGCAAGTACTTTAATGACTGCTCTATTTTTGAATGGAGAAATACTGGGAGTGCTTCTTGGCTGTGGAGTTCATGGGCAACATTCCTACCTGATTTGCAGAAACAGGTAAAGTTGGTGATTAAGAATGGGCAAAGCACTAGATTGAATGAGGTGAACTGGGTGCCAGGTTTGAGTGGTAAGAAGCCTGAACTGAGAACTAAGGTGGGTGGAAGATTGTTTTGGGTTAAAGATCTAATGCTGGCAGGTGGTGTGAATTGGGATACTACTTTAGTGAGAGCTCTGTTCACTGAAGCTGATGCTGACAGGATTTTGTTGATTAAAACTCTGAACCCTAGAGTTGCTGATTATTGGCAGTGCCCATCTTTGGCAAAGGGAAGTTCTCTGTTAAAAAAGCTTACTCTAAATTGCTCTCTGACAGACTTTGTATGAAAGCAGTGGCTGAAAGTAGTGCTGTTGCTGAGGGAAACAGACAAGCCAGGAAGAGGTGCTGGGCATTGAAAGTGATGGGCAAGGTTAAGCATTTTGTGTGGCAGTGTTTTTCCAATATTTTACCTGTTTACTGTAACCTGCTGGACAGAGGAATGGAGCTGGAGGCAACTTGCAGAGTCTGTGGTGAGGAGGAGGAAACGCAAGAGCACATACTATTTCTATGCAGGAAGGCCAAAATGGTTTGGCAACTGTCCCCTGTCAGTTGGAATAGAGTGCAGACAGAGCAGATGACTGTGAAGCAATGGTGCTGGTGGGTCTGTACTATGGATACTAAGGACATTTCTGAAGCAAGGATTCAGCTCTCCACTTATATTTTGTGGTGGTTGTGGAGAGCTAGAAATCTTTGGGTGTTCGAAGGCATTTGGCAATCTGAGGTTTGGATCATCAAAGCAGTTGTGAAGGACTGGTTGGACTTCAACCAAAACAACACCAAATGATACCAGAACTCTTAATAGATAGGTTAGGTCTCGTGTCAGTGATCTTTCTATTTTGTTTTTGGTTGTGTTGCTATGGTGTTGCTGTTGATTAGTGTTATATGGTCAATGTATTCGGTTGTAGGGTCACTTTCATAGCTGTTATGAGGATTTGAGTTGTTGGTTGTTTTTAGTTATGTTTAGGAAGCTTATATGGTTTCCTCTCAGTTACCCAGGTTATTGGAGTCGTCCTCTGTGTACATTTGCCCTTTGGGCGGCTATTTTGATTTTGAATGGAGATTTGATATCGTTGGAAAAAAAAAAAAAAAAAATTGATTTCAGCAAGCCAGAAAGAGAAATTGATAGGGTATTCTGCCAATCGATCGTGAATTGAGTTCCTTGCACGGGGTCGGCGACCGGAAAATCGTCGGGCTCCCCGCATTCGAACAATCGTCGGCGGCGTGGGACATTAATTTTCTGGCCGAAGCTCCAATTTTTTCAAGACGACGATGTCATCTTCCGTTATTGCGGCGGCAGCGGCAGGCGACTCGGTTGTTGCGGCGGCTTTGTGTGGGGTGGTCGGACGTGAGAGTGTCGAGCAAGGTATATGTGTGGATCTCTGTGTGTGTGTTAGGTGTGTCAGCTGCTAGAGGGGCCGGAGTGCTCGTCGTTGGGTGGAGGTGGCTTAGGGGATGGTGGTGGAGACTGCGGCGACGTGTTGATGATGTCTGTGTGGGCTGTGAACCTGGTGGTGAACAAATTTCCGGCGGGGCCTTGCCGAAAGGCTTTGAGGAGGAAACGGCAAAGTGCTGTTGTGAGGAAGAGAACTGGGGTGGGACGTGGGAGGTAAGTGGGGTGGGTCCCACAGGCAGGGTGATTGGGTGGGTGTGGTTAGGCTAATGTTGAAAATACCCTTATTGAGTCTTATTGAGTCTAATATTTTGACTTTTTTAATTCATTGGATTATTGGATCGGATAGCTACCATGTATTCTCATTTATTTCAATAAGCACATTCTCATTTGAATCCAACCCTATATATATATACAATCACTGACTCATGAGTATTTAAGAAAAACCTATTAAATTATATGGCATTTCCCACCTAAAAATGTTATTTTTCAATTATTTTTCTTATTTGTTTATTACAAAAACATATCAACATTGGTTTTTAATGTGTTGGCTGTATTAAAATTGGCAAATAATTGTCTTAAATACTGTAGCCGTTACAATTGGTTGATTTATATATATTTTTTTAACACGTTAATTAGTGGTCTCAATTATCAATAAACCTTTTATTGTGCAAAAACTTAATCTGGTCAACATTCTTACAACAAAAAATTTAAACAAGTTACTAGAATGCATGTGAATCAAACATATTAACATGATAGTATGTGAGATTTGTAATCCAAACACCAGATCTTTTTAGATCTGGTGATAACAATTAAAAATTACAAAAAAAAAAAAAAAAAAAAAAATATGAAGCTTCAAAAATGTCGATACATTAAAAATTTAGGTTTACATTTTTAAATCTATATAGATCTGAGAGATATATGAAGAACAATTTGAATTTCAAACTGAAAATCTGAAAAACTCACTGGGGGGTTCTATATTATCAATATTTTGTCAAAAATCAACATATTCATTTGAAGATCAATTTTTGTAAAATAGAATATAGTACTTCACCAAAGATTCGTTTGTTAAATACAATAAAAACCTTAAAAATATCATAAAAAAATAAAATTCAATCATGCCGATATAGATCGGCCGTGTTTACACAATGAGGGCATTGTTACTGCTGTTAAATATATCAAAAGGACTATATACGGTCTCTTTAAACCACTATCCGGGCAGGTGCCCGTCTGTCGGAAGCTATCCCTCGTGGTAAGCTTAGAATACATGTAAAAAAAATACAAACCTTGACAGATCTATTATGTTTTAGGCCGATTTTAATCAAAAGATTCTTAAAAAATAAAAGAAACTAAAAAAATCGGAAAAAATGTAGATCTCCAAAGATTTAACATGTTATCACCCGATTTGAACCGAAATACTATGAACCAGTACTTGGATTTAGTAAAATCGAGACGATTTCGCTATTCCATCTCTATTTTAGCAAGAAATACATATTTCAGATTTTTTTTTTTCAAAATCGTATTGAAAAATTTCAGAGAATCGCCGCTGAAAATACAGTATTCGGCTTTTTTCTCGACCAAAATCTTTTTCCCAAACCTGAGGATCAGGGTTTGAGAAGAGAGAATAAGGGAGAGAGACATTGAGTCGCCGACAGAGATATGCATATCTGATAAGGGTTTGGGAAGAGAGAACAAAGGAGAGAGACATTGAGTAGCCAACATAAGCCATTTCTAGGGTGCAGATTTTGCATGATTCATGAAAAGACTTTTTTGCCCTTTATACAAAGTTGTCTCAACTCTTCCTGGGCTAAATTTTTAATTGTGATAATGGACACACTATTGGGCTTTTTTTATGAATCTGATGCATTTGGTCATGATTTATAGACGGGCTGGATTCTTATCAGTTTCAATACGGGCCCGATTTTTTTTTTTTAATTTATGTTATAAATTCAGCCCAATCTCTATACTAAATAAGAACTAATTTTTTTATTTATGGCCCCATTTTATGCTCTTTAAAATTTTTGGTTCATATCGTATAAATATCTGGTCCAAAATACTTTAATGTAATATAGAATTCTAAAAAATAAATTTATTAAACAAAATTGACCTCAATTATTTGTAGTACAATATTTAATAATTTAAACAAGTAAAATCATTACTTGTGTAATTTTTTTACATATAATAGTAACGTTTATATTAGAAACTTTCATGTTTCTATTTTTTCTTCATGTTATTTTGTCACAAATTGTGTAAATATTAATTTACATTGTCATACAATTATATGTTGTGTCCGGAATTTTTAAAAATAAATCTTAGCACATATTTTAACTATATCAATTTAATTATTTTAGTTACGTCATCCAGTGTGTCTTCGTTAACACCTTCATGGGCAATTATACGTGGCGTTTTCTAGTTATGAGTCGGAGGGGTTTAAAGATAATGATTTATGGTGGTGAAAATTTTGACGATAGAAAATCATGAACTTTGTATATAAAAAAAATATTTAATAATATTTAGATTTTCTTTATTTTTTTCATTCATCATGTTATGATTTTTATAATTGTTTTTATATTTTTATTACTTTTGATGTATTATATAGTTTTCCGTGCAAATACACGAGTTAAAACTAGTTAAATCTAATCGCTGCAAACAACAGTGACAACAAAGAACATGTAACAAAAATCAGATCTATAAAAATAACGACAACAATGATCATGTGTTCAAACAATGATTAAAACAAAACTAATTGACAATAATTGACAAATGATAGGCAAATGAGACTTCGTTAGCCATCAACAAAAAATTGATTTATTTAATTTTGACACAAATTTATTTTATTTATTTATTTTTGTTTCACTACAGCTTTTTATTAATATAATTAAAAATTATATTTCAGTTTCAATACATTTATATAATTTATTATATATGTGTTTCTATTTTATTAAACTAATAAAAATTTTTTAATCCTAAATTCAATAAAATATTATTTAAAAAATATATTAATTATTACATGTGTCGCACACTTTTCAATTGTCTAAACTTGTGTACTGGAAAAACAATAGCATGATCAATGGGGTCCCAATGCATACATTAAGCTTAGTGGTTCACGGTAAG
>BKCP01011959.1:1089583-1102513 GCA_008636005.1 Striga asiatica | reverse complement strand
TAAAATGAACATGTTATAGAATAAGATGAACATGTTACATACACAATAAGGCGAACATGTTATAAAATAAGATGAATATGTTACCAAAATGAGATGAACATGTTATAAAATAAGATGAATATGTATTATTTCAATCTGCAATCTGTAACATGTTCATCTTATTTGAAAACATATTCATCTTGTTATGTAACATGTTCATTATATGTCAGTATAATAAGATAATTACGAAAAAACGAAAAATTAGTTGTGTTAAAAACCTATCAAATGTGGTCTCTATTTATAGATAATGAAAAATTATGAATTTTGGTATTTTTATATTATTTTTTTAATATAAATAATTAATGATATTTTAATTTATGTAATATGTCTCATTTTTCAATTAAAAAAGAAAAAATGGGAATGTGCACTACACTCTCTAAATTTTTTAGTTTTTTGAGGTGAGGGGGCGCATGCAAATTTGCCCTGGCACACCTAGCTAGGTGTGCCAGGGTACACGGTAGTGCTACTGCACTAATTATGTGTAAATCAAATGTGAAAAAGCATGTGGAGGCCCTAGTTATGTGTAAATCAAAGGTGAAAAAGCATGTGGACATCGAATCTTACGATTTACACCTTAACTAACACATGAAAGTGTCCTGGCCGGCCTGAAAAATTATTGGCTAAACTATGATGATTTAATAAAATTATTTGGAAATATACGATGACTTTAAGCTATTTCATTCAAATGAACTAGTACGTCCCTCGTGCGATGCACGACATACAGATATTAAATGAGTTATTTTAATAGCTCTGTCCGTTTAAGAATAAAAAGGAATAAGGTTATCAACTATTTTTCACTTCTTTTAATCAGTGTTAAGTCTAAAAAACAATAGAGTTGTAATCTATTTTCCACCTCTTTTAATCAACGTTTTTTAAGCCAAAACATTAAATATGAGCATGTTAGGACTAGCTTATAAAATAATTAATATATTATCTCACTAATACATTTATACTAATATAAATTTGATTTTAGTATATATATTTATTTCTTGACATAAAAGAAAATAGCAGTTGTACTTATTATTTTTCACCATATAATATTTGATTATTATTTTATTATAAACTTTGTTCTCATATAATGTTATTATTATTTATAAAAGTTATAGAAGTTGTACGTCTTTTTTTTTTTATTTTATGTAATAAAAAATATTTAATCTACGTTAGTATTATTTATTTATGTAATAAATTTAAAATATGTAAATAAATTTAAAATTAAATATTGTATGAATATCTTACAAAATATACACACATGTTTTTTTTAGAATTTAATTTATGTATACTAATTAAACAATTTTGATTTAGCAAATGCCAAAACTCAATCCCTTTTATAATCAATTTTTTTTTTTAACTTACATTATAAGGATTTATAGTTTATTTAGCATACTCTACAATGAAAATATATTTTACAAGAATTTCATTATAGAAAGAAATCAAAATGAAAAAAAAAAAATCATGGTTGCCAATAATATACAAATAAATTCTAGAACAGTTAATATATTTCAATTTTAATTGTTGACCATTAGTAAAACTATTTAATGTATCTGGTCATTATCTCTTAAATGGTAAATTATATTAATTTGAAGAATAATTTATTTTTTATATATAATGAAATAAAGCTTAAGAAAAAATTATATTGGCAAATATTAATTCACCAACTTGATTTCGCCTGATTAATTGGAAAAAAAATTATACCTAACCCGTTACGATTTTAAAAAATACTTTTAGATAAAAAGTGAATATTTCTGAGAAAAATTAATATTATGGTTAGAATTTAAAACATATTGTAATGTTTTTCTTGACCAAAATATTATTAACATGAATCACGAAAAATCAATCTTGTAATTTATTATAATATCAATGAAATTATTGCAAATGTTAATAAAATTATTTAAGGAAATAATATTTTTAACCATATCTGATTTAATCTTATTTGAAAACGTATATATGGAAGCAATTACTGCATATATTTAAAAAGTTTCCAAAAAAGATATATGTTAAATGCTCCCAAAAATTTTGATTAATATTTTTAGTAAATGGTTATCCTTATTGTATAGATATATATAGATTTTGTAAAGAGTTATTTCATAAAGACAAAGATTTCTATGTAAATGGAAGACAAAAATAATAAATAAAAATAAATAAAGTTGTCTATGCTTTCATTCCGTAATAAAGGGGACCACTATCTTTCGCAAAATATAATAATATCTATATTTATCTCCAATCTCTCCTCTCTTTTATCATGATGGTTTAGTTTTTATATTCTAGTTGTTTCTATTTATTTTTTCTTTCATTAAATTTACTACTCTCTTTCATACACATATACCAAACTCTTATTCATCTCTTCATAACACTCCCTCTGTTTCTATTTAATTATTTTTTACATATTATTATATAGTAATGTTATTTAGCCAACTTGGATATAAATTGGATTACAACTCAAGTAAAAATATATTATCAAAAAATTAAAAATATTGCTCCAACCCAAAATACGATTAACCCAGCATGGGCTACATGAGCTCCTAAATTAATCATTCGGGCATTTCCGGCCCACCAAGCCGTTTCTTGGTCACGACCAACTACAACTAAAGTTCTATTAAAGAATGCATTTACACTTGAGTTGTAACTCAAATGGGTTTTATACCATTACTCATCATTATATCAACTTTATAAATCTATTTATTTTATTTACTATAAAAGATTTTTTTTTCTCTCTGTAAAGTATTACACATTTTTTTTTTTAAGCGTGTGTTAGGACACGAACTTAAGTTTATTTTTATTAGTCGTTTTGTTATATTTGGTATATTTATTATGATGACAAATTTGGTTTATGTTGGATGCATATTAAGCATATAAATTGGAGTATTTTAGTTTTATAAAATTGGTTGCATCTTGTTGGCTCTATATGAAAAATGACAGATTTTTATTACAATTATTGATATATATTTTTTATTTGTCGGGCTAACACTACATTAACTTTTTTATTTACATGTTAGTATGTCGGTTGTTGTATGTAATATCTATGTTATATTTCTGTATTCACGCATCATATTGTGATAATCTATGTAAATGAGCATTGAAAAAAATAATTTTTTTTTGTCGAACTTTACTTTAATGAATGGCACAGTTTAACTACTAGTAAAGTGCACGTGCGATGCACGTGGCGACGAATGTTTTTTACCGATTAAATTTAGTAAGATAAATTAATTAATGTATTACACATTTGACTGCAGGAACAAAATAAAATGTAGAATAAATAAACTTTTCATGCATTTTATTTTAAATAAAAAAATATTGTCATAATATAAAAAAATTTAAATATCATATTACAACTCCAACAAAAATATATGAAAAATGAGTTCCTAATGAAAAAACAATAAATGACTAAATAAAGACATAATGTATATTATAGATGCATGAGTTCTTTTATTTATCTATGTTAGATTTAAGAGTCATTTTCTTTTATTTTGATTTTGATGTTCTCATAAAAAACATTTATACTCGTTGAATTCTGATCATTTGAAATCATTGGATCAACCAAGCTGCTCAATAATTTGCAAACAACATATTATATAGTTCGTCTATCTTCAAAATAAATAACATTGAAAAGGAAATGTCGGAGCATGATAAAAATATTTTTGAATATTTTAATAAAGCTATCATAGTTTGATAGAAATATCTACAATTTTATTGGGGTATTGTGCTCGAACATATGTGCAGGTACTCTAGAGTATATATTTTCATGTAATGTATGATGAATTCAAAAAATAATTTAGTCTTCATGTAATGTGTGATGATTTAAAAAAATAATTTAGCGTCTCGAGAGAAGTATGTATAACCAATATTTGGAAAGGTCAACTTTTATTTGAAAATAAAACTCATTCTCACCCTGTGGGCGATGCCTCCATTGGGGAGGTGTCAATTTGTCTATATGGAGAGAGAATAATGAAGTAGTTTAAAAGAAAGAAGATAATATCAGCAATTTTAGTGACATGGTTGATTATTTCATATAGATATTCATTAATTGTTATTAGCAATACTTTATAAAGATCATAATCATAGAGTTTGACTATATGTTTGGACAAAATATTTTGCATTGTTTGAATAAAGTAGACTTTTTGCCTAATGACTTAAGAAGAAATTGCCTATTGATGTATAGAACTCGAATGGGTATGAATGTTTTTATTATGAGAACGTCAAAACTAAAATGAAAGAAAATCACTCTTGAATCATCAAACATAAATAAAAAAAAAAGAACTAATGCATTTATAATATACATTGTCTTTATTTAGTTATTTAGTGTCTTTTAAAAAAAAATTATGGAGTCATTTTTCATGTATTTTTGTCGGGGTTGTAATATGTTATTTTATTTTTTTATATTAGTACATCGTTATGTTATATTTGGACAAAAAAATACATTAGGAGCTAATTATCATAAATTAAATGATAATTACATTAAATATGTTATATTTTGTAACATTATTTATAAATTTTCAAAACAATTAATTGCACACAATATTATATATAGTGCAAATTTTGTAGTTTGATTTGGAGTCATACTTTTACTACAAGAAAATGATGAAATTCCAATGGAAACATATTACAGCGAAATTTCGACAACAATTCTAACGAATATTTCAACGTTACAATTTTCGTTTGAATTTTTTAATGAAAATTATAACATAAATATTTTGTTGCAATCATGTGCAGATCCATGTTTGTCCAATAGTCCCGAAACTGGCATCATCCCAAAACAAATAACATAAGATATCTAACAAACATTATGGGAATATTTTTCATAATTTTAATCATGTCCTCTATTTAGAAAATAGAATTAAAAGAATAAAGACAAATAATGATTAATTTACAACTCAACCAATTATAATTTAATTCAACTAAAGAAAATATGATATCAAAGTTTACAATTTTACGCTCTATTTCTCTCTTTTCTTTTAATTCTTGATGATATCTTATTAGCTCTCTTTTGCGACATAATTTTTATCTAATTTTAGAAAATATATTTTAAGTCTTTTTTAAGTGTATGTAGAATTCTAGTTATATATTCGTAATTTATACAATCATCTATTATATTGTCGAGTCAACTATACTACAACATAAAATTTTTGTTCATAAAAAGATTTTGAAAAATGTATTATTTTCTTATGATTTTCTTATGTCAAATTGAGAAAAACTATGCTTTTTTTTTCAATATTATTGAACTTATTGTGATTGTATTGATGTGTTAAAAAAAGTAATACATATGAGAAAGTTGACAAATTAAGAAAAGTATACTTTATAAATTGTAATGACATTATGTTGTTTTGATGCAATACTTTTTGTATTAATTAGATAGTGCTCTTAACATGAAATTATTTTGGATTCGCCACTGCAGCTAGTTTTTCAATGGAACTTTCATTGTTTTTCCCAATTTCAGTGACAATTCTTTTAATGGTTGAAATATGGCCGAAAAAAAAAATCCAACATAAATTCACACAAAAATAAATATTAGTAATTGAGATATTAAATCCATAAAAATTTCAATGTAATTTAATTTACTCACCATTGGAATAGCCAGTGAATCTTTTCAATAGAAACTATACCAATGAAATATTTGTTGGTATTTTCTGTGGAATACCTTACTGTTGGATTTTTCATTATAATATGGAATTTTTGTATTCTTTCATAATCATTAAAATGTTTATGTAGTAATTTTTTGTTTATTAATTGTGTTTATAATTTTTATTTTAATTTATATTAAAACATCTACTCTTTAGTCCATATAATTTTCTTACAAGTCACTCATTATTTTATATTGAGATTACCTATTAATTTCTCAATTGAATTACTTTCCCTACATATTAATGGAAATAAGTATTATTTTTATATGCAATATAATATTTATATATTATATTAAAAAAGCCAATAACAAATAAAAAATTATTTAAATTTACAATAATCAATTTATTTTTAAAAAAATTAAAATCTCAAACCTACATAGATTAAAGTACAAATAACTATTGTCAATAACCTAAAACTTACACCTATAATTAATAAGCACAAAAAAAGTAGCAATCGTACTCGTTTACATCGATATATACAAGTTTTAAAAGTTTTATATTTATATTTATTAATTATAACATTTTTAGTTATTACTTTTTTTCATATGTATTAATAAGTATTACAACTTAATTATATTTTTAATATTATGTATCAGATTTAATATTTTCTTACTTTATATTGTTCTTAACTTTTAAATTTGTTAAAAAAAATGCATAATACTAAGTATATAACTTTTTTTGGTCATATGTCTCATTATATCTATTATAGTTGTACATCTTTATATTATATTATGTATAATTACAATTTTCTAATTAATATTATTATCAAATATTAAAAAAAGATATTTTGTACATTTTTTTAATAAAGTTGATTTATTGTAATAATACATATTAATAGATAGGTGATAATGGTACTATATCGATATAAATTCTTGGTAAAAATAATTAATTTTCAACGTATATAAGCATGTCATGATTCACTATATATTTTAAATTAATTTGAAGATAATGATGGATAAAAGTACAAATAACTATTGTCTATCACCTAAAACTTACACTTAGAATTAATAAGAACAAAAAAATTAACAAGCGTTTAATAACACCTGAATTGCGTTAAGAAATTGAATCCACCAAAAAGCCAATATTAGCTCTCTTAATTCCTCTAATAGTGACTCAACTCGTTTACATCGATAAGCACAAGTTTTAAAAGTTATATCTTTATTTTTATTATCTATAACATTTTAATGTTACCTTTTAATATTTATTAATAAGTGTTACAACTTAAACGGATTTTTAATATTATTTGTCAAATTTAATATTTTTTTTCCTTTATATTGTTATTTTATATGTTTATATATGTGTATATATATATATATATATATATATATATATATATATAACTTTTATATTTGTTAAAGAATACATAAAATTAAGTATGGAACCTTTTGGTCATATGTCTTATTATATATCAATTAATTGTACATCGTTCTATTTTATTATATATAATTACAATTTTCTCATTCATTACATGAAAATAAATAGGCTGGGTTTAGTATTATACATTTTCATAAAATTATTCTAACCTTATTTTAAGCAAAGAAATTGGGTTGATTAGAAGTTTCGAACAACCATTCAACAATTAATCTCTCATACAATTACAAAAATTATTACTTTTTATAGGTTATTTTGAAAGATAAAACTGTTTCTTTACTTTATGGGTGTTAAGAGAACAACATTATGGATTTCAATTTTATTACTTATAGTTATTAATAATAGATTAGTAATGGTGATATATGATATAATTATTGGTAAAAATAAATAATTTTCTGCGTATAGGCATATCACGATTCTTTAGATATCTTAATTAATTTGTAGAAAATTGTATGATCAAAATAAAATCATGCTGCTCAACTAATATCCCATTCGACATGAAAAAAATTAGACCGAGTTTTAGTATCATTTCATAAAATTATTCTAACCTTATTTTACGTAAAGAAATTGAGTAGATTAAAAGTTTAGGTTGCAAAATAATTATTCAAAAAATTATATCTCATATTATTACATAATTTATTATTTTTTTATATGTTATTTTGAAAAGAAAATATTTATATAGTTTGTGGTCGTTATGAGGACAAACAACATCGATTTTTAATATTTTACTTATAGTTATTAATAAACTTGTAAAATTAAATAAATATTGTTGAAACAGTTATCTTATTTGATAGGATACTTATGGTTAAATAAACTCTTAATTTTTATTGAGAAAATCATAAAAGTATTTAAGAATCTTGAATAATATCAATAAATAAATTTATAAAATTTTGAATTATAATCGTTTATACAGCGCTCAACTTGAAAATTAATTGCTCAATAAAATAATAATAATAATAATAATAATAATAAAAATGTCATGAACATTTTTATTAATAATTGAATGAAAAATTTCAATAATTTAAGTCTTAATAATTAAAAAATTACGCAACTTGATATTAATCACCTAATGGTCACGTGAAGATTTGTTAACTCTA
Source organism: Striga asiatica (assembly GCA_008636005.1). Classification (NCBI taxonomy): domain Eukaryota; kingdom Viridiplantae; phylum Streptophyta; class Magnoliopsida; order Lamiales; family Orobanchaceae; genus Striga; species Striga asiatica. The sequence goes on along the minus strand of BKCP01011959.1, from coordinate 1,094,391 downwards.
TTAGCTTTGCGACCAAAATTTGAAAATACAAACCACTAAACAATGACGATTTTTGTGGGACAAAATTCAATCCAATAAAACTAAGGTGCAATCTAATTCTAGTTCTAAATACAAGAGTTTATTTTTCTTAAATAATGATCTAGCTAAATGAATTCTTCCATTTTTCTAGTTTGTTAGATTATGTATATATTCCACGTGTGCATGATTTCGGTAATATTTTGGTGTCTTCTCTTAATTAAAGTTATGTATGTATCTTGGAAGTTATTTATTATATAAAATTCACCTCTCAACTAAGTTATCATGTTTTACCAAGATTTATCGTTTTGTTAAAACATAGGTAAACAAATAGTTGAAAATATTTAGATCTTTTATAAGTATTTATTATGTTGTTTTTGTTGCATAATTTTTTGTTTAAATAAATTTTATATATTAAAATCATTAATTATTACGATTTTAGCATCAAAATTATATTAAAAATAAGGACGTTATTCAAAACAAAAATTCAATATCATTTCAAAACTTTGTTGTTTGGGTTAATGTTGAGTTGATTTTTTAGAGATATTGAAGAAAACGGTTTGGGAGATATGTGGAAGAAACCAAATTCTTGAAGAATAATGGTGTGAATATTGTGGTTGATTTTTAAGAGATGTGGAATGTTTTGTTCATTTAATTGTATTAAATGAATAAAATATTAAATGAGAATTAGTGTATTACTAATTTGAGATTAAAAATATGTCAAATAAAGGGGATTTTAGGTAAATATTAGTTATTAATAAAAAAAATATAAGATGGGATATATATTATGTTATTACTAATTTTCCATTAAAAATATACCAAAGTAAGGGTATATTAGTTAGTTCTTTCTTTTACAAAAACACTCGTCCTTTTATAGTAGTATTTTGAGTTACCATTTTAGTTAGCACAACATTTATACATAGAATATAATACAACATTTGAACTAAATATTACATAAGATTATTTTGTAGATATTGTTTACAAGAACCAATTTGTTTTGGTGGACTTTTGTGGAAGAGTTATTTTTTTTCCAACAGCTACTTAGCTAAGAGAATCATAACAATTTCTTCAAAGACCACATCAATCTCCATCATTTTTAGTAAAATTTAGAATTATTTGAGTCATACTTTGGGCGTGTATCGTAATAGTTTTCAATGTTACGCCGTTATTTATTTAATTAAATATTAGCGATTAACTGAAAAATATATGATTTGAAGAGTATTAGTGTATTACTAATTTGCCATTAAAATTAAGTCAAAGTAAGGGTTTTTTAGGTAGTTCATTTATTTATTAAAAATATAAAATAAGATGGGTATTACTGTATTACTAATTTGCCATTAAAAATATGTCAAAGTAAGGGTTTTTTAGGCAGATCATTATTTTTACAAAATCACTCATCCTTTTATAATAGTATAGATATAGATAGATAGATAAACTATATATATAGTACATAATTTATAGATTCATAGTATAATAGAAATAAAATTTGATATTATTATCATTATTAATTTTTTAATAAATTTATTATTTTGTTTAAATATTTTAATTCTAGAAAATAAATCTAAATATGAAAAAGTTAAAATAATAATATGCTTTTTATATTTTAATAATTACTATTATGTCTAGAAATTCCCGTGCAAAATACACATCTTGTTTACTTTCATGTTATATTATGAGTTTTTCTTTATTATTCTTTTTCTCTCTCCTCTGTCATACTTGATATTCTATTTTTTCGAACTTTCTTTATTATGACATGTAGTTATGTAATTAATAATATAAAAACACACACATATATATACATATATATTTTCAGAATTGTAACAAATTTATATTTTAATACCTTATACTTAATGCAATATGTTATGAAATTGATGATAGTACTTCCCCTAATCTTTTATTTGTTTCACATATTATTTAGGATTATACTTTAGTGCAATTCAATCTTATTGAAATAGTTTGCATCTCCTTTATTACTTTTTTCTTTGTTGATAAGTTAATAATTTTTTACCTTTTTTTTTTTAGTTTGTCTATTGCAAATGGAGCTGGTAGAGTCATTGTTGACAATTCTCCTGGCATAGTGCTAATAATGGACTAGATCAAAATGACTCAATTAAATTCTAGTGCTTCTTCTATTAGTGAAGTTTCTAGAAAAAAATATATATATCAAACGGCGCAATGGACCTTGGGTCGCTACGGAAACAACCTCCTTGTATAATTACAAGGGTAAGGTCTGCGTACAACTGACCCCCCAGACCCCAACCTGTTGGGAATATACTGAGTATGTTGTTGTTGTTAAATTTATTTTTTTAGGTTTTATTTTTGAAAAACTTTTGTTTTTGTTAAAATTCTATTTTATTGAGATATCTAATTGTGATTATAATTCATTGAGATACTTAATACTTTTATATTTTTTCCATTAAAAATAATACAAGTATAAGAACTTTTTAGTTCGTGCAATTTTTTACAAAATCATTTCTCCTTTTTTATTATTTATAGTATAGATAGGGCAAAACTTCAAAATTGGTCCTCTAATTTAGCCAATGTCCAAAAATCCAACCCGTCATTGTTCACTTTCAAACTAAGTCTAATAATTTGTCAATTTAATCAAATTTGGTCATTTTTTATCCACACCTTGAATAAAATGTGGCATGATGTGACGCCTAATCAGATCCATTTTGGTCCTTTCCAGTGTGATGTGTCACTCTCACTGCCACGGGGCACACACAACTGGATAAAAAACAAAAAATAAATTAAAAAGCGAAAATAACACCTAATAAATTTCATGCCATTTTTACTTAATGTTTGTATTTTCATTAAAAAATTGAAAACCCAATTATTTCCAAAAGAAAAAAATCTAGTAATTAATATAAACCACAGTAGTGCGTGGCCCGTGCGATGCACGGGAAAACAATATTACGATTGTATTATAAATTAAATATATAAATAACATTAATTATGATTTATCCATTGTTTTTAAATTAAACCGGGTTGGACACAGTCCGACCGAATGGACCGAGAACCAGTTTATAACCAGTCTAGTTCGTTTGAATAAAATATTTGCTCTCGAATCCGTCAACACCAGTCGGATGGACTGGTAGGATCGATTTTTTAAATAAATTTTGTTATATTTAAAATTATTTTAAATAAAATTACACATTTAAATAAAATAGAGATTTATAAATTATTTATCAATTAGTTTAAACATTTGAATTTATAAATTGTTTAGATATCTAAGTAACACATTTTATTTAAATTTATTACAAAAAGTACTATATATATATATTAAAATGTTTATAAATTAAAATATGAACAAACCACAAGTGATTTAATAAAATAAGTTGATCGTTTCGATGACGGTCCAGTTCTGAAAACCTTATATTTACTGTATATTGATAAATATTATAATAAAATGTTATTTAATTCACATAAATATTAATAAAATGATATCTAAATATTCATAAATCATTAAACATGTTGTAATAAAAGTATTGTTAATACGATTATTTGAAGTTTGGACTACATCACATTCACGTAATAAAATATTTTTAATATAAAATTTATATTTAGGTTCAATAATCGATTTTGTGTGGTCGAACAAATACATAACTTAGTCACCTGGGACCAACCAAGTTGTGTCAAGTTTTTTTGACTATTTTAAATATCACCTAATAGTAATTCAATCAACCTGGGCAGTACCCTAGTTCAATCACCCGATTGATCCGAAGAAATTTTCTTATTTTCTTTACATATTTTTAATTTTATGAAATAAAAATATTTTATGATTCATATAATAAATGTCTACACCAAATGATAGTATATTAAGATTATAAATTATATATCTAAAGATGAATAAATTATTTTTAATTTATGCATATTAATACAAAATAAACATAGTAATTTTTAAAAAATTAAGATTAATTGATTGATTATTCAATTTAAAGAATATTTTTAGCGTTCAATATTTTTTTTAAAGGCACAAATATAAAGACTGAGATTTTAAAGTTTTTGTTATATTTTGAATTGAGATTTTAATGTTGTTCGTTGTTTCTAAGAAAAAAATAAAAATAAAAACTTACACACTTAATAAATCTTTGCCGGATTTTTTAAATAATAAAATGAACTAAAGCCCGAAATTTAAGGTAGCATTTAATGTTGTATGATTTTTAAAGAAGAAAATAAGAAAAATAATGAAACTTACTATTTATAGACTATATTAAATTTTGACCTATTTTTTTGCTACTATTTTTGGTAAATGTTAATTCTTATTATATATATATATAGATTTTTTTGTTGAAAGAACAACCATTAAATTACTGGAAATGGTCCAGCACTAAATGAGATAAAAAATTTAGAGAATTCACTCCATACAGAGATAGAGGATAAAGAACTAGTTGCATGTCTAGCTAAAAAATGAGCAACAACATTCACAAATCTATGCTACAAGCCTGAGAAATTAAAATTAACTAAGAGAAATCAGATTTCATTTTGAAGGTAAAAAATCACCATATTCAACTCAATTTATGTGAAAATTGAAACTATAGTAAATTGACCTCACCTCAGAGAAATCACAATTAACTAAGGAATCAGATTTTATTTTGAAGAAAAAAATATGATGAAAACGCTGCGTTCAAGACAAATAAATAAATACATACATGATATATATATCATGGCCATTTTCAACCCATTTACGTGAGCTTAGCCAAGCACAGTCGCTTGCGGATTTTCGGCCGCGCGCACAGCACCCTCCAGCCGGAGTGAGGCGGCCGACGAGTGAATTGCCGGAAAATTGAAGA
>BKCP01011959.1:1054116-1089514 GCA_008636005.1 Striga asiatica | reverse complement strand
AAAAAAAGTGTGTCGCCATTCTGCACTCATATTCCGCTGGATCTCCAGCCGTTTGCCGTCTGCCGCCACTCTGTCTCTCCAGCACCTTCGCCGGCCAATCAGCCCACGTTCCCTTCACCAGCCCGCCACCGGCATCCAACACCACCGTCTCCGACGTCCCAAACCACCTTCCATCCGACGTCCCAAACCACCTTTCATCCGACGTCGGAGTTTCAACATACAGACCATAGCCCGGCCTACTCAGACCAGCCACCGTCAGTCATCCCGCAACCAGCCTACGCCGCCGTGGTCAAGGCCACCGTGAAACGCACGGTCCCACGCATGTGAAACGCACCATAAGCAGGGAAAAGCCCAGATGAATCCCAAGTGGGGTTCCATCCCAAAAACAACTGATGGAAGGAGGAGTAACTCATTAGACTTAGATGCAGCCTTAGCTGCTGGTGCTCGGGCGAGTGAAATGGGCATTGGTTTTCTTCTCGGGATCTTTTGGATGATGGCCAAGCTTTCTAGTTATCTTTTGTTCTCGCTCTTAATGTCCGATCCAATCCCAAACCAGAAAAGAAAGAAGGTCTAATATTCTCGATACCCGCCAGAAAAATGGGTTGTCGGAAAATTCATCGGCTCTGGAGATGGTGGACGCCCTCGGGTGCACAGCGGAACAAGGAGTCCGAAGGTGTCCCCGAAATTCGGTGGGCATTGCGAATTGCCAGAAAATTGAAGAAAAAGATTGAATTTTGATCGAAATTTTCTAGATTTAAAAACTTTGACCCAAGCAATTGACCGTCTTATAGCTGGTGGAATTTTTGTCGGAAATTTTTGTATGTGAACAAAGACGAGAAGAGTTTCAAAATGATGTAAAAAAAATTCGACCGGCCGTCGACGAACGCCAGCGGCCGAGTGGATGGGTGGAGATGAAATAGTGTTAGGAATTGCAGGAGCTCATTTTTTAAATTTTAATAAGTTTTATGGACTATTTTGAAATTTTAAAAGTTTTAATTAATTGCAAATAAGGACTGAGACTGATGTGGATTATTTAATTTTGAAGTCAAGATTTCCTAATCCCGCCACATAAGCCACAATCACGTGATGTCAGGTTTAAAAATGCCACATCACAATTTTTACCTAGGGCGCGATAAAAATAGACCAAAATGGATGAAACTGACAGATTATTGGTCCTATATTAAAAGTGGTCAATGACGTGGTGAATTTTTAGAATGTGACTAAATTATAGGAGCAATTTTAAAATTTTGACGTATAGATAGATATATATTTTTAAGTCAAAGTCGTCTTATAACTGAAACACTTTTTCCTTTTCGTTATCAGATGAGATAAGTCGGTGTTGGCCCATTTTCACACAATTTGATAGTCTGCAGCGGATTTACACCTTAACTAATACATGCAATGGCAAGTGCATGCATATATCACTCAGATTAATATGTAGAAATTTTATTTTTACACCTGACACAAATAATATAAATTTAGGAAAGTAACACCGATAATGTAATTTCTTTGAATTGGAAATTAATAACTGAACCATAAGATGGGCAAGAATAGATTCACCTCATTCCCTGTATATGTATATATGTGTAGACTGCATGGACAGTACCCAAGATCCAACTCTTATTCCTAATCATACCACCATCAGTACAAGTTTTAAGTAATGAGGATGAATGAATCAAAATTCTGTATCCTTGCATCTATGTTTTGGGTCCTCCTTTTCTTGTCTTTCAGACCACTCTATTCATTCTCTTGCCCTGATATCGAAATGCAATCACTTCTAACTTTCAAGCAATCTCTGCAGGACCAAGAAAACATGTTGTCTTCTTGGGATTCCAAAACCGATTGTTGCACTTGGGAAGGTGTTGTTTGCAGCAACGTAACTGGCCATGTTCTTCAACTTGATTTTAATTTTTTTTTTTTAGGTGGCAAAATAAATTCTTCTTTGCTCAACTTGAAGCATTTGAAATACCTTGACCTGAGCTATAACAAGTTTCATGAAAAGATACCTTCCTTCATTGGATCACTCACTAGCCTCGAGTACTTGAATTTAGATTATGCTGGATTTTATGGAAAGATTCCCCACAGTATTGGGAATCTTTCAAATTTGCACATTTTAAATTTGGGTGTCAGCTCAGAAGGGCCGCAGTTGGAAGTGAGTAGTGTTGAATGGTTGTCGGGACTTTCTCGATTGGAGCAGCTCAACATGGATGCTGTGAACCTCAGCAAAGCAACCAACTGGGCACAACAGGTTATCAACAAACTTCCTTCTTTAGTTGAGCTGCATTTTCGTCGATGTAATCTTAATTTGATGGCTCCTCTGAATGATGTTAACAATATCAGTCATTCTAATTTAGCCACACTTGATCTCTCCTACAATTCCCTGTCGTATGCCATCATCCCTCCGTGGATATTTCAACTCACCAACCTCCAACACCTTGATTTAAGTGGAAATGAACTTTCTGGAAAAATATCGAGAGTAATTGCAAACCTGTGCAATATTCGGACATTGAGTTCATATTCTAATAAATCGGGAGGAGAGAGATCGGATTCATTTGGAAATATGTCAGATTGTTTCTTAGGATCTTTGATATCTTTAGATTTGTCAGATAATCAACTCTCCGGTATAATTCCAGAAGAATTAGATAATTTGCTTTCCCTTGAAAGGTTATACTTGGGTAATAATAAATTGAGGGGGAACTTACCAGAGAGTATGGGGAAACTTGTGAACTTGACAGCGCTTAGAATAGATAATAACATGTTGGAAGGGGTTGTGACTGAAACCCACTTTGCCAATCTCTCAAATTTAGAATTCTTACGAGCCTCTGGAAACCAGTTGACTTTAAAAGTCAACCCCAGTTGGATTCCACCATTCAAAATGAACTGGCTTTACCTGGGGTCTTGGGACTTGGGGTCTCAATTCCCGTTATGGCTTGAGACTCAGAAAGAGAGTATCATCGAACTTGATTTATCGTGTACTGGAATCTATGGAAATGTTCCCAGCTGGTTATGGAGTTTGAGTTCTCTCAACCTTTCCCATAACCAACTCGACGGAAAGATTTTATCCATTAGTGATCGTCACAATGGTGATCATTATATTTCCAAGTCTTTTGACTTGAGTTTCAACAGGTTTAGTGGTCCACTGCCTCAACTAATGACAAGTTCGTTTTTGGAACTCCATTTCTCGAATAACTCATTTTTCGGAGGCTTGTCAGAATTTGTTTGTACCACTCTATCAAATGTATTGCTTATAAATTTGGAAGGAAACCATCTTTCTGGAGAGTTACCCGAATGTTTTATCAAATGGCAATCATTGGCAGTGTTGAACTTAGCCAACAACAAATTGTCCGGAAGAATACCAGATTCCATCAGATTTCTTAACCAGCTAGCGTCTTTGAGTCTCCACGGCAACAATTTCTCTGGCCTCATACCTTCTTCATTGCAAAACTGCACGAAACTAATTAAGATCGACTTTTCTGATAACAATCTTGGTGGGGACATACCGAAATGGATTGGCACAAGATTTCACAGGTTGAGATTTCTGATTTTGCAGTCCAACAATTTCAGTGGAGAAATTAGTCCATCCATATGTCACCTCACTTCTCTTCAAGTCTTGGATCTCTCTAATAACAAACTGTCGGGGAGGCTACCTCAATGCCTCAACAATCTTACCACAATGACCACTAAAAGGATTTTGGATAGGCCACAATATTCTGTATCTATGGAAGGTTCTTTTATATCTGGAGTAGAAATTCAGGAGAGCGCATCAATTTCAATGAAGGGTAGAGAACTCATCTACGATGCCAATCTCTTTTTGGTTATCAGTATTGACCTTTCAAACAACATCCTGTCTGGTGATATCCCAAGGGAGATGATAAATCTGGTTGAACTCAGAACACTGAACCTGTCACGAAATCATTTAACAGGATCCATCCCAGACAACATTGGAAACATGAACCAACTCGAATCTCTTGATTTCTCCATGAATTCACTCTCTGGCAACATTCCAGGTAGCATGTCAATCATGACTTCTCTGAATTACTTGAATCTGTCATATAACCACTTGACTGGAAGAATCCCACAAAGCACCCAAATTGGGAGCTTGAACGAGTCGAGCTTCATCGGCAACAATCTTTGTGGCTCTCCACTGAAAATTTCATGCAGAAATGGTAGTAATGCCTCTACCCCAACGAACGCAGAGAATAAAGGCCGAGAAGTCGGTATGCCAGAGATTAATTGGTTTTACATATTCCTATCTTTAGGATATGCTGTTGGGATTTCAGCTGTATTCACTACATTGTATTTCAATAACAAATGGAGGGAAGCATATTATGCATTCCTTCAAAAAGTGTGGGACAGTGTATATGTGTATTTTGTTATCAAATGGAGAAGGCTCACGAGAGTGTTGGGTCGAAATTCGTGAAGGCCCTGTCGAGAAATAATGCATGAACCTTACCTCTGGAGGACTTTACGCTTTGATTTCTTTGTTGTATTCTGATGCTGGATTTGTTCGCTATGTTTGGTGTTGCTTATTCTAATATTTTGTAAGATTATTCGGGCCTGGTTCATTTTCTAATATTAAATATATCTCGTGCTTTATGAAATTTTATAACATTTACATTTCCTTTTTCTCTGCTTTGTAGTTTTGGTGATTTCATTATCTTTGCTTGATTTTAAGACATCTTCGGTGTTTCTTGGAGGTTCCTCATCTATTACTCGCCTTCTTGCTTTTTTACCATTTGGATAAACTAAAAAAAGCAGTGACAATAAGCTGATTTCTGTAAGAAATTAATTATTACCTCAAGGGGTGTCTTAGGGGTGATTGGATATGAATTCAACTAGTAAAAAACTAGTTTTTTTTAACTATAGTTAAGTTTAAAAAAAAGTAGTATGGTTAGTTGTTAGTGGATATATTAAAATAATATTTAAATTAAAATAATTAAAGTTGATTTGATGTAAAAGTAAGAGAAAATGATTGGAAGTGATGGTTAGTTAAAATTATGTGAGTGTGTAAATAGTGAATTAAAGTTGATGTGGTGTGTAATAATGATTAGTTGATATTATTTAATTATATTGATAATATTGAAGATAGTGGAGTTGAGTTAAAGTTGAGTTAAATTTGAGTTTTGAGTGAGATATTTACTGTAGAAATTATATACAATCACGCCCAAGAGTCTTGATTTCTGTTTTATACAAACTGCAACCTCAGGCCTGTTTATAATTGAAAGTTAGAAACAAGACGCTTAGCAAACCACTTTCCATATAAAAATGATTAATGGTACAATTTTTTCATGAATAAAACTCATTAAAATTAACATCTGATAAGAAGTCGTGCTTCCACAAGCACCTTCCATTGCCCTCTTCTCCACATTTCATTTAATAATGTTGAAGAAAATATAGTCACTTGAGCGCAGCGTTTGATGCATCTTCCAAATAGCTAACATACCGGAATATTTTTCTACAAGTAGCTTTCCTCCAAATAGCTAAAAATCTGCTTTATCTATATCTATCTATCTATCTATCTATATCTATATCTATCTATATCTATATCTATATCTATCTATATCTATATCTACACTACTCTAAAAGGACGAGTGTTTTTGTAAAAATATGAACTATCTAAAATAAGCTTACTTTGACATATTTTTAATGACAAATTAGTAATACACTAATACATATTTTATTTATATTTTTAATTAAAAAAATGAATTACCTAAAAAACCCTTACTTTAACATGTTTTTTAATGGCAAATAAGTAATACATTACTACCCATCATATCTTATATTTTTAATTAATAACTAATGCTTAATTTATTAAATACAAATACAAGAACAATACATTTCACATCTCCTAAAAATCAAACAAAATATTCACGCAACATTCTTTATCACGAAATGGCTTTCTTCCACATATCTCCCAAAAATCAACCCAACATCAATCTAAACAACAAAGTTTTGAAAAGATATAGAATTGTTGTTTTAAAAAAATTCTTGTTTTTAATATAATTTTATACATTATCTTACAAACTAGCTAAGTTGAACAATTTCATTTAGCTACTTCATTATTTAAGAAAGTAAACTTTTATATTTAGAACTAGAATAGAAATTGCACTTTAGTCTAGAATATTTGGTTTGTGTAATTGTATTTAATTAATTAAATATTAAATAAGTATTAGTATATTACTAATTTGACATTAAAAATATGTCAAATAAAAAGTTAATATATTTTTTCCATAATAAATTAGAAAAAAAAGTAAATTGTGTAATAATATGAGAAATAAATTGTTGAATAATTATTTTGCAACCTAAACTCTAAAATACTCAATTTTTTTAATTAAAATAAGATTATTGTAATTTTATGTAATTATATAATACTAAAATCCAATCCATTTTTTAGTCGAATGGGATATTGCTTGAGCAGCATGATTTAAGTTTGATCATATAATTATCTACAAATTAATTAAGATGTCTAGAGAATCATGATATGCTTATACGCTGAAAATTAATTAATTTTTTACCAATAAATTATATCATATATCATCATTACTCATCTATTAACTATAACTAAAAAAATTAAAATCGATAATGTTTTCCTCACAACACCCATAAATTATAAAAACATTTTTTTTTTTTCAAAATAACCTATAAAAGTAATGTAATAGTATGAAAAATTAATTGTTGAATGATTGTTTTGCAGCCTAAACTTCTAATCTACTTTTATGAAATGCATAATACTAAAACTCATACTATTTTATTTTTATTTCAAATGTATACTGCTTGAGCAACATGATTTAATTAAGATTACATGATTATCTATAAATTAATTAAAAAACAATTAAGAAATCATGATACGCACATATACGTTGAAAATTAATTAATTTTAGCAATAAATTATATCGATATATTACCATTACTTATCTATTTATTTATCTGTATTATTTTAATAAAGTAATTTTTTATTAAAAAAAGTACATAATTAATTTTTTTATATTTGAGTATAATATTAATGAGAAAAATTTAATTATATATAATAAAATAAAAAATGTACAATTAATTGATTATAATAAGACAACTGTCCCAAAAGGTTCTATATTTAATTTTATATATTCTTCTAACAAATATATTAAGGAAAAAAAACATCATAAAGGAATATATATATATATATATATATTAAAACATATAAAATAACAATATAAAGGAAAAACATATTAAATTTGATAAATAATATTAAAATACACTTAAGTTGTAACACTTACTAAAAAATATGAAAAAAAAGTAATAAATAAAATGTTATGGTTAATACATTAAATACAAATAAGTAATACATTAATACCCATCATATCTTATATTTTTAATTAATAACTAATGCTTAATTTATTAAATACAAATACAAGAACAATACATTTCACATCTCCTAAAAATCAAACAAAATATTCACGCACCATTCTTTATCACGAAATGACTTTCTTCCACATATCTCCCAAAAATCAACCCAACATCAACCTAAACAACAAAGTTTTGAAAAGATATAGAATTGTTGTTTTATAAAAATTCTTGTTTTTAATATAAATTTATACATTATCTTACAAACTAGCTAAGTTGAACAATTTCATTTAGCTACTTCATTATTTAAGAAAGTAAACTTCTATATTTTGAACTAGAATAGAAATTGCACTTTAGTCTAGAATATTTGGTTTGTGTAATTGTATTTAATTAATTAAATATTAAATAAGTATTAGTATATTACTAATTTGACATTAAAAATATGTCAAATAAAAAGTTAATATATTTTTTCCATAATAAATTAGAAAAAAAAGTAAATTGTGTAATAATATGAGAAATAAATTGTTGAATAATTATTTTGCAACCTAAGCTCTAAAATACTCAATTTTTGTTACTTAAAATAAGATTATTGTAATCTTATGTAATTGTATAATACTAAAATCCAATCCATTTTTTAGTCGAATGGGATATTGCTTGAGCAGCATGATTTAAGTTTGATCATATAATTATCTACAAATTAATTAAGATGTCTAGAGAATCATGATATGCTTATACGCTGAAAATTAATTAATTTTTTACCAATAAATTGTATCATATATCATCATTACTCATCTATTATTAATAACTATAACTAAAAAAATTAAAATGGATAATGTTTTCCTCAAAACACCCATAAATTATAAAAACGTCTTTTTTTTTCAAAATAACCTATAAAAGTAATGTAATAGTATGAAAAATTAATTTTTGAATGATTGTTTTGCAGCGTAAACTTCTAATCTACTTTTATGAAATGCATAATACTAAAACCCATACTATTTTATTTTTATTTCAAATGTATACTGATTGAGCAACATGATTTAATTTAGATTACATGATTATCTATAAATTAATTAAAAAACAATTAGGAAATCATGATATGCACATATACGTTGAAAATTAGTTAATTTTAGCAATAAATTATATCGATATATTACCATTACTTATCTATCTATTTATCTGTATTATTTTAATAAAGTAATTTTTTATTAAAAAAAGTACATAATTAATTTTTTTATATTTGAGTATAATATTAATGAGAAAAATTTAATTATATATAATAAAATAAAAAATGTACAATTAATTGATTATAATAAGACAACTGTCCCAAAAGGTTCTATATTTAATTTTATATATTCTTCTAACAAATATATTAAGGAAAAAAAACATCATAAAGGAATATATATATATATATATATATATATGTGTGTGTGTGTGTGTATATATATATATATATACTAGTACGTAACCCGTGCGATGCACGAACTATATTCATTTTGAGAAATGTAGTGTAGTACCGGTGCGCAGTACAGTGAGGTTATTTCCTCAAACCTTTTTGTCTAAATTTTATTTAATATTTTTGTTTATAAATTAATAATTTGATTGTAATAGGAAAAAAAGAGAGAAAAATACAAAGTACACAAAAAAAAATAAAATCATATATTATTAAACACTTCTCTGTACACAACATTATCGGTTTGATTTGCTTTCAAACCTTCTTCTCCAAAAATTAAAATTTTAAGACCATTTCTATTAGTAACACGGGAGGCAACGGCATATAACTGGTTATGACTAAAAATTTGTTTCTTCAAGAATAAGCCAACATGAGATAAGGATTGACCTTGGCTCTTGTTTATAGTCATTGCATACGAAATCATAATGGGAAACTGCCTTCTTTGGAATTTGAATGGTACTCTAACATCCGAAGGAGTTATGGTCATTAGAGGAATCAAAACTCTATCACCTGCATGATCGCCAGTAAGAATTTTACACTCGAGAACATGATTGGAGAGTTTAGTCACAACCAATCGTGTACCATTGTAGAGTCCCATTGAGTGATCCATGTTCCGCAACAACATAACTGGAGTTCCGACCTTTAAATTCAACTCATGATTCGGTGTTCCAAAACTCTTGATAGTATTCAAGAATATTTTGATTTTATTTTAGGGTAATTCGAAAATTGTGATGCCCATTTTACTGTTTCCAATAGATGTATGTATTGATATTCTTTTTTTTTTTCCCAAAACGATAGATCCATTATATTAAAACGCACAACTGTGCAAAAGAGCAGTCACCGGCTGAATACAAACAGCCAACGGCTGAATACAAGGAGCCAATAGCTGAATAAAAATGGGAGGACAGTCCACGAGTGGACTGCCTAGAGCCGACCCCAACAGGGTAATCCTCGGCAACACAACAAACTAGGACACTAAAAAAACTAGAACAAAACACAAAGACGACCCCAACAGAGTAATTCCCGAGTGTGGGATCCCAAAAGGATAATAAGGTCACACTCGGGCAAAACACAAAACCGAGGCTCACAGCCCAAACCTAAAACACTGAGAAAACACAGAAACAAAACGCAAACCCTAAACAATAAAAACCTAAAAATTAACAGCCCTCCCCCGGCAGACTAGCAGTCCCCACCAGCAGCGATCGATCAACACAAGAAGGAGTCCCGGCCCGAGAAACCACTACCGAAACTGCGGCTAACCGCCTATACAAGTAGCCGAGACCGAGCCCCGGATCATTCCCCGCATTGACCCACCTCCAACCGAAAGAAAATTTAGCCAAACCCCACCAGCCCATCCCGAACCCGTCTAACACCACTAGACGAGCCCAGGAGAGCCAGGTCCCCAGACCCCCGCCGCCTAACACCACTAGCCGGACCAGGGGAGGGGGGAGATGGCACGTTTTCTCAACCCCGGTCAGCATCCGAGGCCTCTTCCCACCTCAGACCACCCACCACCGAACCCGCCGCAAAACCCAGCAACCAACAGCCCACTCCACCATAAGCTCCGCCGGAAAAACAGAAACTCACTGTGTGGAAGCCCAACGAAGCCGGAAATAAAGAGAAAGAAGGCTTACCGCCGACCATCGATGGTCCGCCAGCGACCGAGAAGCCGGGCCACCCGTTACTGACCGGAATCCGTCCAAGAAGTCGACACCGCCTCTCGCCATTCCGCCGTCGATTGAGTGCCGATTCGCACCAAGCCGCAGCAAAATCGAGGCGCGTAAGGTCCATAGCAGGAGGAGCGGTTAGGGGCGACCACTGGTCGAACCCTACCGGCGCCGAGGGAAGCAAATCGGCGGTAGATTGGAGCGGCGGCCTAGGTTGCGATTTTCCCTAATTTTCGCAGAGAGAGAAGAGAGCGTTTGTTTATTCGTATGTATTGATATTCATAAATTAAAAATATTTATTAAATAATATTTATAAATTAAAAATATGGAATCAATATGTAATATAATTTACATATATTAATTTATTGAAAATGTTATATAAAATTTAAATTGTGAAAAAATACATAAAAATGTCTATTTAAAATTAACACACAACCGTACGGTGCACGTAACTGATAATAAATTATATTATATTCATTTCAAAATAACTGTCATTTTAAAACTTTTATTCAGAAATTTGATTTGCTACAATGTAATTCCATAAAATAAATATTTTGGTAAAAAATTATCATATATTTAAAAATCTATGTACATATATATTAAGTATAATTATAAAACTTATATTGTTTTATTATTTACAATAAATTTATTTTTGTATAAACTATCCACATAAGAAAATTAAGTAGTTGAGTAATTTATTAAACTTAAATAATTAACTATTCCATTTACGTCCAAGTTAATATTGACCCGTAAGTTATAAATAATTAGTTATTTGACTTTTGAATTTGGACCCAAATTTGAACTACACAATAAATTCCTTTATACCTTTCATACACACATATACATATTATCTCACAAGTTTCTAGAATTGTTGTCGGTTATCTTATCTTTCAAATTTATCAACTAATTTTCTATAATTAAATTATATATTTTAAATTTCATTAATCAATATTTATTCGAAGATCTTTCTGATTTTCAGGAGGAATACATACCAATTTGTCGAATTATCACAAATATCTTATGGCAAGTTATTATGAGATTATGATAAAATTTGATTTTCATACCCATAACAAATAAAGTTCATACCACCTTTTTTTATTTTCAAAATTTCTAAATACACTTATATCCATACTAAATAAATTTAATACCATTTAAATTAAGAAATTTCATGCAAAAATAAAATCACCCACTTTATACCATAAATTTGGATATCTATTAATAACAACACATTTCTTACCAAAACTAAAAAATGACCATCAAATACCTCAAATGAAATCGGTCACTTTATATTAAACCGGATTTATTAATTTTGCCAACTTTATACTATAAATGATTAATTAATTTCTAGAGGAGGGATTTTTTGAATTTTTTTTTAAATTACCAAATGTAGTAATGTTAAAATTTTTAGGCGGGACGTTATCTTATATTTTAAGTAAATACAAACTTTTATATCTATAGATAGATAGATTGGCTTGATTCATAAACATATTTAAATAATATAGTAAATTAGTAATTTATATATATGTGAAGTGTGAATATTAAATCAATATTATATCATATATAGAAGAATTAATAACAACCAAAAAAAAATATCAAGCTTTAACATATAGTCATAGTCATACTAGCTAAATCAATCTAACTCGAAATTTTCAAGTTTTTTGTAGCAATGAACATTGTTTTTTTTAACACAATAACAATTTTGGTTGAATCAAATCGGTTTGTTAGGCATAAAATTTACATTGCACCAATGTATAAGCCTCTAGCATAAATTGTATATTTTTATTCCAGCGTCATTATTAATTATCACTTTGACTTTTTTAATATAACAATTTTGAAAATGAAAAATAAAAATCTTGGGGATAGAAATTTGGGATCAAAATTAATGAGAATATCTATTTTCAATTTTATATTTGGATGTTGCGGCTAAGTGATATTAATTGGAATGGATATTGAATGTTGTGGTTGTGATATTTATTAACGGATGATCTTTATTTATATTGAAATTAATAGGTAAATATGTTTCCCTAATAAATCAAAATTACCCTAAAATAAAATCAAAATATTTTTGAAATTCGAAATTAAAGCTCTATTGGCCGGGATTTTTCGAATTTTGTCAAAAGAAATTGCCAAGTTTAATAATTTTAAAAAATTTAGGCGGGATTTTAGCCTATATTTCAAGTAAATAAAAATATTTATATCTATATATATAGATATATAGATATTTTTATTTTTGAGATATATTAAACAGTAGTTGTGATAATAGGTTAGGTGATAATGTCAAAACAAATATTTGATGTGATAAATGTTGCAAAAATCGTGTAAATGTCAAAACAAATATTTGATGTGATAATGTCAAAACAAATATTTGATGTGATAATGTCAAAACAAATATTTGATGTGATAAATGTGATAAATGTGATAATGTCAAAACTAATTAAAGGTTGCAAAAATATTTATGTGGATAAATGTTCAAATGCCATTAAGAATCGTGTACTTTGAAAATTCTAATAAATGATTTTCGAATATCTGGATAAATATTCAAATGCCATTAAGAATCGTGTACTTTGAAAATTCTAATAAATGGTTTTCGAATTTGTGGATAAATGTTAAAATGCCATTAATATGTTCTACATATGAGTGAAACAAAATCTTGACCAAATCTATACAATTGCTATCCAATGTGCAAAATGAATTGTGTGATTTTGTTTTAAATTTTCTAAAAATTCAAATAGGTCATCTAGAATTTATCCTATCTCATAAAAAAAATCATATATATATGATTTATGACAATTTTACCTGACAAAAATAATTTAAACCATCCATATAAATTTGGATATTTTTCAAACTCGAAGAAGGTAATTTAAACCGTCCATGTAGATTTGTATTAAACCGTCCATGTAGATTTGTATTCTTTCCAAATTCGTAAGAATGTGTTGTAATTATATAAATATAGACACCCAATTGATGGTGTGATATTTTAAACAAAAAATTGAAAAGTTTCTTCGATTGTATAAAAAGGTGTTGTAGTTTGATAAATTCCTACAACCAATTGTTGCGTGGTGGAGATTTTCCAAAAGTAATGTTGTTCATGTACAAAAAATAATAAAAAAAAAATCTTAATATTTGGAATAATTACCATAATTAATTATCTATGCTATCAATAGCAATAAATTAGTTACTAAACACATTAAATAATTAATATGCACATCTCATAAATAAATATTATTCATATTATATATTTATCGTAAATAATAATCTATGCTATCAATAACAATAATTAATTATCATATACAGTAAACAATCTATTACTATATAATAGAGAGAAGAAAAAATGTTTGAAAAATATTTTCATTTTGCCGCTCACATCCTTTTTTTCCCCCTAAAATTTTATTTGAAATTTTTTCATACAATTTTTCTTATTTTGGATGAGATTCCTGCCATATCGGATAAATTCCAGTTCCTTTTGATTTGGGAAAACCGATTTTTGTTTTAGCAATATATTTGACTTTTTTTTTTCAAGCGATTATGTTTATCTTCTGTTTAAAATTGAAAAAAAAAATTGTTAACCAATCAACTAAACGGCTTACGGATTGTGCGGTAGGCAAATAATACACTATTTTTTTACATAAAATAATTCACCAATCAACGAAAAAAAACGGATTACAAAAAATTTGTAGAATCCTATATAACTCCATCATTTCTTTAGAACTGCTTCTTCAGTTCGTCCAGCTAAAACAATACTGAAAAACAGAGAAACACGGTCTTAAAAAATAGAGAAAAAAAAAAAAAACCAATGTTTGATAGACTACGTGCGGTTAGTAGGGCCAACAAGCCCTATTTGAAATTAAGAGCACTTCTAATTGTTCAGACCCAATACAATTTGGAGATAAAGAATTTCTCTGAGATCATTTTCCAAGATGAAGAGGTAATATTTTAAAATATTATGTACAAACTACATTCTTACGCAAATTAATTAAGTTATTTTGTATAAATTTATATTGTAGTATGCACAAATCTTTTATTATATAATATAGTTAAGAAAGAATAAGAAAAAAATCCGAAAGTGGAAAATCATTCTCCCACTATTTTTTTTCGATTTTTACCCATAATAGAATTTTTTTTTTTTAAATATTTTGCTAAATCCCGCCAATGTTTTATATTTTTTTGGGCTGATTTTGAATGAAGTTTAAGATAAGATGCATTAATTGCGGCTGAAATATTTTACTAAATCCCGGTGTGTGTGGAACAAATATATCAATATCCTAAGATGCATGAATTGCGCCAATGTATTAGATAGCAATTGATAGATCATTATATTTTTTTATTTTATTTTCTACTACACATTACATATGAATATCCTAATAAAATCGGTGTGTATGGAACAAATAATTCAATAATCCAAATCTATAATTCTATCGAAAATATATACCACACTAATAAAAATTTTTATTTAATCATAATAATATCTACAACATCCCATCTATTACTATATAATAGAGAAAAGAAAAAATACAGAAAATAATATGTAAGTTTTCCGCTCATTTTTTCGTTTTTTATCAATAAAGGATTTTTTTTTTTTTTTGAATTTTAGGGAGAATCATGCCCATGATTCTTATTCAAATTTTTTGATTTTTTTTTTAAAAAAATTAAATTCAAACATTTAAAGGAAAGATTACAAACAGATTTTTTGGGTACATTCTATTTTATCAAAATTTGTTTAGATTTATATTTATATTTTATTAATATATTTTAAAGAGAATCAATAAATGTTTATCATAGCTTTTATTTTAAAAATAAATTTGAATTATCATACCTTTTACTTTATATGAAATTCAAAATTATATATTTTAATATATTAATAAACGTTTATTATTTTATTTTTTTTATGTGATATAATCAAAATTCGGTATTAAATTTTTAAATTCAAACATTTAAAGAAAAAGATCCTAAGCAGATTTTTTGGGTACATTTCATTTTGTTTTAACTTCCATATAATCACATTCCTAACAAACTAATTAATACAATTACAATTATATAACTGGAATTTTTAAAATTAATGTAATATTTTAACTAATTAATCTTTTGTCTAACCGAATTTATCTTATTAACAAATTTGCCAAAAATTTTAAAATTAAAATAGTAAGATTATTCTTACGGGTATAATTACCAGAATATTAAACACTTTAAAAACTCTTTGAAAACAAAGTTGAATTATTTCGTCTTCTACTCTATTTGAAATTCAAAATTAAATTTTTAAACATATTCATAAATATTATTATTTATTTTTTCCTTATGTGATATAATGTAAATTTGGTTATTAGATTTTTAAATTCAAACATTTAAAAGAAAAGGCCATGAACAGATTTTTTGGTTACATTTCATTTTATCTTAACTTTCATATAATCACAATCCTAACAAACTAATTAGTATAATATTTTTTTACCCACATTTATATAATCGGATTTCTTAAAATATAATTACTATAATAGTTTAACTATTTAATCATTTGTATAACTTATTTAACTCATTAACAAACTTGTCCAATTATATATACAATAAAGTCTACAAAAAGGTTTAAAATATGAGTTCCTCCGTGCATCGCACGGGATATACACTAGTTAGTATGTAAATCGCATAAACAAATATTAGTCATATTAAATGAATAATGACAATAAAAATACAAATAAACAAATAAATAAATAAGGAAACAAAATATTGGAAGTTGGAGATGTCTTTCCTATTATCCAGAACTCCCACGCGTACACAAATTCTTATCGCTCAAACAGAAAAACCGTTCACGCATGTCTCTGCCAAATAATCGCTCAGTCTGCAACAAATTTGCCGACTTTCACGGTCGGAAAGTTTCTGGGCAGAAACACGCACGTCTCCTTTCCCGGACCAGAGTCACGCTTTTTTCTCCGGCAAGAGTCATCTTCTCCATGCAGCAGCAGCCGCGCCTCTGACCTGGCACCCTCTCGCAAGCCTCCTTCAGCCATGCCCGGCCAAAATCCGTCAACGGCGTGAATCATTTATGTCCGACGCCACTCTCACTCAGCCCTTTGCGCAAGAGGCAACCAGTCATGGTGAGTTCATCCATCTCCAGCAGCCCGCACAGAATTCCGGCCAGCAACTCGCCTCCGGCGTCTATCCGTTCAAGTTGTCTTGGCCAGCACGTTCGTTCCAGCCCGCTCAGTCCGGTGTAATATTCACGCACAATCAACGTCGGGAGTCCACTTCAATTTGGTCGCGTCACACGAAAAATCTCGCCCAATTGTTCTGCCCAAAAATTTTGCGTCGGTCATCTTCTCCGGCCTTCCTGCAACTTCCGGTCGTCTTCTCCGGCCAGCACGTCATCTTCTTCGTCTCTTCCGGTCAGCAGCAACAACATCTACCCTCAGAACACCCATGTCCATCCAGCACTTGGGAGCTCAGCCACGAACAGACGTGCACAACTTTTTAGCCGAAGCTTGGCCGGGCTCAGTCGAGCATTGCACCTCCTTCTCTAGCCGTCCCTAACATGGCCATCACTAATGAAATTCTTCAGCCTGTGTGTGCAGCACGTTCAACATGGCCATCACCCGGATCGACATGGTCATGTCCAGCATGTTCGGTCCCCATTTGACATGTCCCTGATGTACATAGCCGGAGATGGTGGCTTCGCTGGACCGGGAGCTCGTGGCAATCGCCGGCGGCGATCTCGGCGGAGGAGAAGATGATATGTATATAGATGGGATTTTTCTCTATAATTTTTGTTGGTGCATTTATATAGATAGGATTCTATTAATTTTTGGGTCAATTTTTTTATTAAGATAACTACAAATATTTGGCAAAAAAATCTCACCATATCTTGCTAAAATCAATGAAAATAATCTTCAAAAAAATTCAAAATGCACAGTGGGCGGGCTTGTTCAATTTTTTGCCAAAAATCTTGCTGTAAACTTTAGGCGGGAATTGAAATCTTTTTTTTGCTATTTTTTAGTTGATTTTTTCAAACAACTATCATTCCCTCTTTATATATTAATAGATATTAAAACATATAAAATAACAATATAAAGGAAAAACATATTAAATTTGATAAATAATATTAAAATACACTTAAGTTGTAACACTTACTAAAAAATATGAAAAAAAAAGTAATAAATAAAATGGTATGGTTAATAAAAATAAATATTAAACTTCTAAAACTTGTACTTATTGATGTAAACGAGCTGAGTTGTTAAACGCTTGTTAATTTTTTGTTCTTATTAATTCTAGGTGTAAGTTTTAGGTGATAGACAATAGTTGTATATACTTTTATTGGTCATTATCTTCAAAATTAATTCAAAATATCTAGAGAACTATAATATGTTTATATACGCTGAAAATAAATAAATTTTTATCAAGAAATTATATTCATATAGTACCATTACTCACGTATCTTTTTTTGAAACAGAACAATAAAAAGGACTTATATTAATAACAAAACAAGACTAGATAACAACTATTCAGCCGAATATACAGCCAACGACCGAATAAACTAAACAACTTTTTATTAAAAAAATGTACATATTTTTTTTAATATTTGAGTATAATATTAATGATAAAATTATAATTATATTTATAATATATTATATAGATGTACAACTATAATGGATATAATAAGACCCAAAAAAAGTTATATACTTAATTTTATGTATTTTTTAACAAATCTAAAGTTTATATATATATATAACATATGAAAGAACAATATAAAGTAATAAAATATTAAATCTGATACATAATATTAAAAATTTAACTAAGTTTTAATACTTACTAATAAATATGAGAAAATGTAATAACGAAAAAAATAATGTTGTTCCAATAGATATCAAATTAAATTACAATAGAATTTTTATGGATTAATAAGTGTACCATCAAAATAACATAATGTCATTACAATTTATAAATTATAGTTTTTATTATTTGTCATCTTTCTCATATGTAATACTTTTTTTTACACATTAATAAAATAACAATATGTTCAATAATATTAAAAAGAAAAGAATATTTTTTTCTCAATTCGACATATGAAAATAATAAAAAAAGATTATATTTTTTTAAAAAAATTATGAACGAATATTTTATGTTATAGTATAGTTGACTCGACAATATAATTGATCAATGTATAAATTACGAATATATAACTAAAATTCTACATATAGTTAAAAAAGACATAAAAATATTTTTTAAAGTTAGATAAAATTATGTCGCAAAAGAGAGAATATAAGCTATCATCAAGATTAAAAAGAAAATAGAGAATAGAGCGTAAAATTGTAAATTTCGATAACTATTATGTTTCGTTTAGTTGTAATATTGCATTTATATTATATCTTTGATATAGTTATGAGTTGAACTAAATTATAATTGATTGAGTTTTAAATTAATTTATTATTTATCTTTTTTCGTTTAATTTTATTTTTAAATAAAGGGCATGATTAAAATTATGAAAAATATTCCCATAATTTTTGTTAGATATCTTATACTATATGTTTTGGGATGAGGCCTGTGTCGGGACTATTAGACAAACATGGATTTGCCCATAATTCTAACAAACTATTTTTGTTAAAATATTCATTGAAAAATTCAAACGAGAATTGTAACATTGAAATATTCGTTAGAGTTGTTGAAATTCCGTTGTAACATGCTTTCATTAGAATTTCATCATTTTCTTGCAGTAAAAGTATGACTCCAAATAAAAAAAAAAAAGCACTATATATAATATTGTGTGCAGTTAATTATTTTATTAGTATTATAACAACTAAACAAGAAGTAAGAATGATGTTCTATGTAATAAAAAGGTAAGACTAATAGTAAACAAGAAGTAAGAATATTGTTCTACATGATGAAAAGGTAAAACTACACAATGAGAAAGATTATAGCTCACATTCCATCCAAAAGAAATAATAGAAAATAAAATTAGTAAATGTCCCATATTAATTGAAGCTAGCGAATGATAAATCTAAAACATACTTGAGATGCACATTTGTAAGAACTATATTTATCTTTTTGTGTTAGAAATATGTATGTTAGTCATCATCTTTTTAGTTAACAATTTAATTAATTTTTACTATTAAAATTTTAAATTTTGAAATACTTAATATTTTTTTTGTTTCACTTTTATATTTAATATATCACATCATTTTTTTCTCATGATGTTTGATTTGACCAATGTATTGTAAATAAAATATATATATATATATATACATAGAGCAATTTAAAATAATATATACCAATTTATAGATCCATGTTAACTCAATTTTATTAATTATAAAATAATATTGGATAAACTTGTGGTATATTTTTCTTACATAGATTTGAAATATTCAAATAATAAGAAAAAAGTGTAATTGGATGTAAACGTACATCTATTACCAATATTAACTATATGAATTAAAAGAAAAAATAAATGAGTTGTATGTTAAACTATTATGCAATTATTGCTTGAAAGAGAACACCATAATAGTTTTAAAAATATATTTTTCGTGGATATGAAAATAAATTAGTTACTTAGGAGTTTATCATCAATGGAAAAAAAATCCAAAAACTTTTTAATCTTATAAACAATATAAAAGTACATTTTTATCAAATATATTATTACTATCAAACACGTTGCTTCTAATTCTACAAATAAGTTAAACATCTACCCTCTCTTTATGAACTTATGTTTGAATATAACACCTTCAAATATCCTTTTTCTACATATTTTTACATAGCTTGTACTTCTTATTTATTTTATTAGCTCTTAGATTGATTATGCTTTCCACCTATTCAAAATTGAAATAAATAAGAATAAAAAAAAAACTTACGATTTCAAGCTATATGTTACGAAATTAAAATTTAAATTCGGTACACGTGCAATGCACGTGCACCTTACTAGTTTTAGTAAGTTTCTTCATACATCGACTCGTAGAAACCCTCTTGCAGGCACCCTATGTTCCTGGGAAAATGTATGTATTTTTTCAAATGGTAAGGAATGTTTTTGTTTGCAAGGTCTACTGAACAAATCCATTCAGACTGTTTTCACAAAGTTTGAGTGAAGCTTTAAAACTATTTACACAAAAACCTCTGATTCTTGCCCAACATGTGTAAAATTAAAAATCCATGATTAGTAAATTGGTATGCTCTGTATCTGGAGATTTAACCGCTGAGACCATTTTTAACCTCTGATTCTCACTCAGGTTAATAATATGTATCCATGCATAAATGACAAATTTTTACACTCAAGATTAGGTGGAAAAAAAGCACCAATCCAGGACAAGTATTCAAGTTTTCCAATACGTTTCAAAAGTTAGTTGACTCGAACAAAGAGCAAGAAAAGGTTCACTCTATTATATCTCCACATATAAAAATTTCTAAGTTCTAACATAATAATAATCGATTCAATAAGAAGTAATTTATAACATAATAACAATAATTTCTATAAGATAATAAATTCTAGTTTGTAACCTAGCAATTTCTAAGTTCTTACATAATAATAAATTTTAATTTATAAAATAATCAAGTCTAGTTTGTAACATAATAATTTATAAGTTCTAACATAATAATAATAAAAAATTCTAATTTATAACATAATAATATCTAAATTTTCTAACATAATTTCTATAATTAATAAAAAATTTATAAGTATTACCCAACAACAATAGCATGACTAATGGTCCAATGTATATGCATACATGAGATTAGTGGTTGATGGTAAGTCAAGGTCGTCTTTATATATATAATATATTGGCATGACCAATGGTCCAATATCCATACATGAGATTAGTGGTTGACCGTAAGTCAAGGTCGTCTTTATATATATATATATATATATTATTTATTTTTTAAGTCAAGGTCGTCTTATAGCTCAATATTTTATTTTATTTTATTTTATTTTATTTTATTTTATTTTATTTTATTTTTCTCATTTCATTATCAGATGAAGAGATAAGTCGGTGTTAGCCCATTTTCACACAATTTGATAGTTTGCAGGGGATTAACACCTTAACTAATAATACATGCAATGCAAGTGCTGAAGTGCATGCATATATCACTCAAATTAATATGTATAAATATTATTTATACACCTGACACAAATAATAATAAAAAAATGAATATAATTCGAATAATATTTCTTGAATTGGAAATAACTGAACCACAAGATGGGCAAGAATAATTTATTTAAAGTATTGTAGATTTGGTATTGAAATGCATCTCCCAGATTGTGAATAAATAAATCAAACAGAGTTTCAAGGGTTTGAAACGTGTAATAAAGTGAAAAATAATAAAATCTAAAGCAACAGTATAGCATCTTTCCCCTCCAAATTTCTGATAACTGTGTGCAAGTGTGGAGAAAACAATAGGACCAATGCCTACACAAGATAAGTGGTTGAAAGTAAGTCAAGGTCGTCTTATAGCTCCAACATTTCATTTTAATTTTCTTCCATTATCAGATGAAGTAGACAACTAACAATTTGATAGGCGATGATTTCTATTTGCCTTCAGTTTGCAGCTACATATATCATTTAAAGTAAATATAGTGTATAAATATAACTTCAACACTGGATGCAAATAATATCACATGTAGAGAAGCCCCTGAATATTTATTTTCTTTCAAGTGGAAATAACTGAACCATAAGAAGTTGACCTCATTCATTGTATATTTATGTAGATTGTATATATGTGCAATCTATCAAACCATATCAAACCACCATCAGTACAAATTCAAAGGAACGAAGATGAATGAATCAAAACTCTGTATCCTTGCATCTATGTTTTTAGTCCTCCTTTTCTTGTCCTTGAGACCACTCTATTCAATCTCTTGCCCTGAAATTGAAAAACAATCACTTTTAAGCTTCAAACAATCTCTAAATGATTCCTCAAACGTGCTGTCGTCCTGGGATGCTAAATTCGACTGTTGCAAGTGGGAAGGTGTTGTCTGCAATAACTTAACTGGCCATGTTCTTCAACTTGATCTAGAAGGTAATTATTTTGGTGGCAAAATAAACTCATCTTTGCTCAACTTGAAGCATTTGAAATATCTTGACCTGAGCGATAACAACTTTCATGAAAATATCCCTTCTTTCATTGGATCACTCACTAGCCTCGAGTACTTGCGTTTAGATTATGCTGGATTTTATGGAATGATTCCCCACAATATTGGGAATCTTTCAAATTTGTACACTCTAAGTTTGAGTGATTCAGACCGATTGTTGGATGCTGATAGTCTTGAATGGTTGTCGGGACTTCCTAAACTAGAGAACCTCTACATGAATGGTGTGAACCTCAGCAAAGCAACCAACTGGGCTCAACAGGTTATCACCAAAATTCCTTCTTTAGTCGATCTGGAAATGAAAAATTGCAGTCTTAATTCGATGGCTCCTCTGAATGATGTTAATAATACCAGCCGTTGTAATTTAGCCACTCTTGTTTTCAATTACAATTCCCTGTCTTATGCTATCATCCCTCCCTGGATTTTTCAACTCAGCAACCTTATCTATCTTCATATGAGTAACAACTCATTCCAAGGCCCAATTCCAACTAGGAGCAACACCACAAAACTCCAATACATTGATCTCTCCTATAACAAATTGAATTCAAGCATTCCACAGTGGCTGGGCTCCTGCAAACACCTCCTCTACCTCTATTTGGATAATAATAAATTGACGGGGAATTTACCAGAGAGTATTGGGAGACTTGCTAACTTGACTCATCTTTCCATAAAGGATAACATGTTGGAAGGGGTTGTGACTGAAACCCACTTTGCCAATCTCTCAAATTTAGAATCCTTGCATGCCTCTGGAAACCACTTGAGTTTGAAAGTCAACCCCAATTGGATTCCACCATTCAAAGTAGACACACTTAGTCTAAGGTCTTGGGACTTGGGATCTCCAATTCCGTTATGGCTTGAGACTCAGAAAGAGAGTATCTTCGAACTTGATTTATCGTGTACTGGAATCTATGGAAATGTTCCCAGCTGGTTATGGAGTTTGAGATATTTGAGTTATCTCAACCTTTCGCATAACCAACTCGACGGAAATATTTTATCCATTTCTGATAGTGGACATGATTATAATATTGTTGACTTGAGTTCCAACAAGTTTAGTGGTCCACTGCCTCAACTATCTAGGAGCAGTCCATTATTCTTGCATCTCAATCTCTCCAATAACTCATTGTCGGGAGATCTTTCAGAATTTCTATGCAACAGATCAATCAATAATCAACTGGAAATTCTTAATCTTAGGGAAAACCACCTGTCTGGAGAGATACCCGAATGTTTTATCAAATGGCAAGGATTGCAAGTGTTGGACTTAGGCAACAACAAATTGTCCGGAAGAATACCAAATTCCATAGGATTTCTTAAACAGTTAGCGTCTTTGAATCTCCACGGCAACAATTTCTATGGCCACATACCTTCTTCATTGCAAAACTGCACGGAACTAGTGAAGATCGACTTCACTGATAACAATCTTGATGGGGACATACCGAAATGGATTGCCACAAGATTTTTCAATTTGAGATATCTCATTTTACGGTCAAACAATTTCAACAGTGAAATTACTCCATCCATATGCCAGCTAAGCTCTCTTCAAATTTTGGATCTCTCAGATAACAAGCTTTCAGGGAGAATACCACAATGCCTTAACAATCTCACCGCAATGACCACTAAAAGGGTTTTGTACAACTCCTTTTATGATATACCTATTAGAGATTTTCCAGAAAGTGCATCGATTTCATCAAAGGGAAGAGAACTCACCTACGATATTACTCTTTCTTTGGTTACCAGTATTGACCTTTCAAACAACATCCTTTCTGGTGACATCCCAAGAGAGTTAACAAGTCTGGTGGAACTCAGATCATTAAACTTATCGCGAAATCATTTGACAGGATCGATCCCGGAGAACATTGGAAACATGAAGCAACTCGAATCTCTTGATTTCTCCATGAACTCGTTATCGGGCAACATTCCAGGTAGCATCACAACCATGTCTTTTTTGAATAGCCTGAATTTGTCATATAACCACTTGACTGGAAGAATCCCACAAAGCACACAGATTGGGAGCTTCAACGAGTCGAGCTTCATTGGCAACAATCTTTGTGACCCACCACTGAAAATCTCATGCAGAAATGACGATAAAGCCCTTCATCCAATGCGTGCAGAGAATGTAGGCCGAGAAGGTAATAAGCGAGAGATTGATTGGTTCTACGTATTCCTATCTGTAGGATATGCTGTTGGGATTTCAGTTGTCCTCACTACATTGTTTTTCAATAACAAATGGAGGGAAGCGTATTATGCATTCCTTCAACAAGTGTGGGACAGTGTGTATGTGTATTTTGTTATCAAATGGACAAGGCTCACGAGAGTGTTGGGTCGAAATTCATGAAGGCCCTGTCAAGAATTAATAATGCATTGACCTTACCTCCGGAGCACTTTACGCTTTGATTTCTTTATTGTATTCTGACGCTTGATTTGTTACCTATGTTTGGTGTTGCTTATTCTATGATTCTGTAAGATTATTCTGGCCTAGATCATTTTCTAATACTAGTAAAGTGCACGCGCGATGCACGTGGTGGCGAATGTTTTTTTCTAATTAAGTTTAGTAAAATAAAGTAATTAATTTATTAAAAATATCGTTGCAAGAATGAAATAAAACGTAGAACAAATGAGCTCATGATGTAATCGTTTTTTGCCGATTAAGTTTTGTAAAATAAATAAATTAATTTATTAAATATATCCTTGCAAGAATGAAACAAAATGTAGAACAAATTAATGAAACAAAATATAGAAACAAATTATTTTTTAAAAAATAACTTAACGATGTCCTAATATAAAAATAATTAAACAACATATTACAACCCCAACAAAAACACTAAATAACTAATAATGACTAATATATATTCGATATTTTATTTGTTTATGTTAAATGATTCTTTTATTTGTTTATGTTAGATGATTCGATAGCGTTCTCTTTCAATAGTATTGCAAAATTCATCTTAGTTCTTTTAAATAAGATGCATTAGTTCTTTTATTTGTTTATGTTAGATGATTCGATAGCTAAGATGCATTAGTTTTTTTATTTGTTTATGTTAGATGATTCGATAGCTAAGATAGCTAAAATAAATTAAATAATAACTAAATAACTAAGATGCATTAGTTCTTTTATTTGTTTATGTTAGATGATTCGATAACGTTCTCTTTCATTTTGGTTTTGACGTCCTCATAAGAAGCATTATTGATTCAATAGTATTGCAAAATTCATCTTAATTCATTTGGCAAAACGTCTACTTTATTCAAACACTTAAGAAATATTCTAACCAAACATATAGTGAAACTTCATGGTTGTATTATCTTTATATTTCTACTAACCATGCATGAATATATCTGCAAAATAATAAATCGTGTCATTAAAATTGTTGATTATTTTTTATCATTGTATAAACTATTAAATTACTCTCTCTATATATATATCGACAAATTATTGATACCTACCCCATGGATGTATCTCCCTACGGAAGGGAATGAATTTCATCTCTAAATAACAGTTGACTATTCAAAATATCTATTACATGTACTTTTCCCGAGGTTGTTTTTTTTTAAATCATCACACATTAACTAAAAGTTCATACTATAAAATAATTGCACATATGTTAAAGCACAATACACCAATGAAATTATAAATATTCCTATAAGAAGTGTCAACTTCATTCCAACATTCAAAAATGTTTTGATTAGGCTCCAACGTTTCATTTTCAATGTCATTTATTTGGAAGATAGACAAACTATATAATCTATTGTTTGCAAATCATTGACCATCTAGTTCTTGCAATGATTTTAGAATTATTTATCTTCATATCTTTCACATTCATTTGGATTTGTAATATTTATGTGTCCAATAACTTTTTAATGCTTTTATCGTCCAACTTTATGCATCATACATAATACTAAAAAAAAACTCGAGATAAAGTTCCTTTCTTGATTCTTCACCACTGACAAAATCAAACAAAACAAAACAATGAGACAACATTGAGAAGCATATCATTTGTTAAAATATTTGAGATGAGAAGAATTAAAATTCTATATGACTCTTAGTCATCTTTGAACGTTATTATTACGAAATCATTATTAAAATCTACATTATGTATTATAAAGTTTTAAATTTTTTATTATTTAAAATTAAAAATTGATTATATAGAATCATTATTTATGAGATCCAATTTCTTACAGAGTCCATATATTTAAACGCTAGCAACAAATAAAGTATTATTTTTAAAAGATTTTTTGTTTCTAAATATTGATATTCATACTTGTCTAAGAAAATTCCGACGTTTTCTTTTTTACAATTCCATTGCTATTATTTTATTAGTTTTATTTCTATTGATAAATAATACTTTATTTATTAAACGAATTCTAGCACATTTATATGTATTGCATCATTTTTTGTATGTGTTTCATATAATGACGTTGTTATCAAAATATCTTATTTATTAGACAACAACTAATATAATCACATAAGATAAAATAAAATTTAATATTACTTATTTATATATTTATAATAATAATATATTTAATAAAAAAATATACTCTTATACTGATTATTAGATTAAAAGGTTTAGAATTTTTTCTCAATGTTTGAGAAAAATATTAAGCAACTAACTCATTTTCATACTCATTGAATTTATGTGTTAGTTGAATAAAATTTCACATACAACTCGTTTATTTCTCCTTTTAATTCACATAGTTAATATTGGTGATAGTTGTATATTTACATCCATTTTTTGTTTTTTCTTAGTATGAATTTTCGGATCTATGTAAGAAAATTATGCCACAAGGAATCTAATTCTAGCAAAAATATTTTATTGGAATCATGAGCAGATCTATGTTTATTTTATAGATCCCACACAACCCTCTATCCTAAAGCATATAGCGTAAGGAATCTAATAAAAATTTGTGGGAACATTTTTTCATAATTTTTATCATGTCCCCTATTTTAAAAATGAAATTGAAAGAAAGAAAGATACATAATGAATTAATTCACAACTCAACCAATTATAATTTAATTCAACTCATAACTTTATTAATGTTATAACATAAACGCGGCATCACAACTAAAGAAAATATAATATATCTCAAAATTACAATTTTATCCTCTAATTATAATATTTCAATCTTGATGACAGTTTCAAATCTCTCTTTTGCAACATATTTTTTTTCTATATCTTCAAAATATATTTTTTATGTCTTTTATAACTAATGCATGGGGAATTCTAGTTATATATTCGTAATTTATAAATTAATCAATTATATTGCCGAGTCAGCTATACTACAACATAGATTTTTTGTTTATTAATTTTTTTTAAAAAAATATTATTTTCAATGATTTTCTTATGTTGAATTGAGAAAAATCGTCATTTTTTTTATTAAATACTTTTTAACTTATTGTGACTGTACTGATGTGTTAGAATGTATTACAAGTTAGAAACATGACAAATTATGTAAAGTATAATTTATAAATTGTAATGGCATTATGTTATTTTGATGGTATACTTTTTCTATTAACTATATAGTGTCCAATATAAAATTATTTTGGATCCGCCACTGCAATTAGTTTTCCAATGGAACTTCTATTAATTTTTTTACAATTTCAATTACAGTTTTTTCAACGGTTGAAATACGATCCGTAAAAAAATTCAACAGAGATTCAAACAATAATAAATTATAGTAATTGGAATGATTTAATTCACAAAATTTTCAATGTAATTTAATTTGTTCTCTGTTGGAATAGCTAATGAAATTTTCCAATAAAAGCTTTACCAATGAAATATCCGTTGGAATTTTCTTTGGAATATCTTACAGATGCATTTTCCATTGCAATATACCAATTTTTTTTTGTATTTCTTCTTAAACATTATATTTTAGGTAGTAGTTATTGAGTAACTGTGTTTACAATTTTTCTAATAACATACATTAAACACATGAGCTTTTTAATCCATATAATTTTTTTAAAGTAACTCATTATCTTATCTCAAGATTACCTAATAAATTCCCAATTGAGTTTCATTTATTACATATTAAATTTTAAATAATTATTATTTATATATTTAATATGATATATATATATATATATATATTATAAGTAAAAAGCTAGTAGCAAATAAATAGTAATTTAAAATTAGAATAATCAAGTGTTTTTTTTTCCTAACCTACATGGATAAAGGTAAAAATAACTATTGTATATCACCTAAAAGTTACATATAGAATATATAAGTACAAAAATTAACAAGCATTTAACAACCCTGCTCGTTTACATTGATAAATATAAGTTTTAAAAGGTTTATGTTTACCTTTATTAATTATAACATATTTATTTATTATTTTTTAATATTTATTAGTACGTATTACAACTTAGTAATTTTTAATATCATTTGTCAAATTTAATATTTTTTTTATTTTATATTGTTCTTTCATATGTTTTTAAATTTTGTATTTGCTTAAAAATTCATAATATTATGTATAGAACTTTTTCGGTCATATGTGTTAATATGTCAATTATTTGTATATCTTAATATTATATTATATACAATTACAATTTTCTCTTTAATATTATAATCAATTATTCATAATTTATAAATTAATTAACAATATTGTCGAGTCAACTATACTACCACATAGATTTTTTGTTCATAAGATTTTTAAAGAATATATTATTTTGGTCATATGTGTTAATATATAATCTATTTATATATCTTAATATTATATTATATACAATTACAATTTTCTCATTAATATTATAATCAATTAGTCATAATTTATAAATTCATCAACAAAATTGTCGAGTCATCTATACTACAACATAAATTTTTTGTTCATCAGATTTTAAAAGATATTTTTTTTTCAATGATTTGCTTACTTTTAGTTGAGAAAATTATATATTTTTTTAATACTTTTAACTTATTGTAACTGTAAAGATTTGTAAACATGTATTACAGATGAGAAAGATGACAAATTTTGAAAAGTAAAATTTAAATATTGTAATGACATTATGTTATTTTGATGGTATATTTTTTCTATTAGCTAAATAGTGCCCCCAATATGAAATTTTCTGTATCTATCACTGCAATTAGCTTTCCAATGCAACTTTCATTGATATGTTCCCAAATAGAAAATTCACACAAGAAATAAATAATGGTAACTCGAATCATTAAATCCATTAAAATTCCATTATAATATAATTTGATCTATGTTGGAATAGCCAATGATATTTTCAAATAAAAGCTATGCAAATGAAATATCCTTTAGAATTTTTAGTGTAACATCTTATCGTTGGATTTTTCATTGCAACATAACGTTTTATATTTTGCATTCCTTTTTTAATATTAAAATTTTTATGTTGTAGTTTTTCTATTAATTGATTGCTTTTACAATTTTTTTTATTAAAAATATATTAAACACATGAACTATTTAGTCTATATAACTTTTTAGAAATCACTCGTTATTTTAGCTCAAGATTACCTATTAATTTCTCAATTGAATTACAACCTTTTTACGTATTAATATTAAATAACGAAAATAATTAATATTTTATATTGTAATATGATATTTATATATTATATTAAAAAAACTAATAGCAAATAAAAATTTATTTAAAATTAAAATAATCATTTTTTTAAATATTAAAATTTCCAACCTACATGGATAAAATTACAAATAACTATTATCTATCACCTAAAAGTTACACATAGAACTAATAAGCACAAAAAAATAAAAATAAATAAACAATTTGATTCATTTACATCGATAAATATAAGTTTTAAAAGCTTTATGTTTAATTTTATTAATTATAAAATTTTTATTTGTTATTTTTTTTCATATTTATTAGCAAGCCTTACACCTTAATTATATTTTTAATGTTATTCATCTGATTTATTATTTTTTTTACTTTCAAATCATTCTTTTATTTAACACACATCTTTAAAATCAGTGGCTCATATAAAATAATAATAATTAAAATCTTATGATATTTTACTTAATTATTGAATGTAAAAATTCATATATTTTAAGTGTTAATGAGATTCTCTCGTTTGGGAGCTTAGGGTTTTTGGGCGATTATCTCGTCTGAGATCAATTCCTTCTTCTTCTCTCAATTGAGAGCGTACCTTTCATATCTCGTATCCTCTTTTCGATTCTCTGTTTTATTCTCTGAATATAGATGGCTCAAACACCTAATACTGGATGTGATGAAGAGCTAGCAGACAGACTTAAGGACTTCTCATTTTCGGAGAAGGAAATCTCGTTGATTGATATAGAAGATGTCGACATTAAATTCAGTGCTGATGAATGTGACCGCAGTCTATTTGGCAAAATCATCGGCGACCGTACAGCGAGCTGGATTGGCATTAAACGTACCATGACATCTATATGGAGATTACAACACCAGATGGAGGTCAAGGAGTTGGGTCATAATTTTTTCCAGCTTATCTTTCATTCCAAAGAAGATCAAAGGAAAGTGGCCGCAGGAACCAATTGGAGCTTTGAAAACCAATTCTTAGTACTCCAGGAATGGCAAAAAGGCTTAACTAGTAAACACCAGGGATTTCAAGAAGTTAAAATCTGGGTGCAGGTGGTGAACGTTCCTCTGGACTGGTTAAGTGCGGAAGTTGGTTTAAAGATCGGCAAAGTGTTTAAAGCAGTCAATAATGTGGTTGTGGTTAGTGCTGGAAATCATGGAGGGCGTTTCCTGCGTTTGCAAGTTTCTCTGAATCTTAATGAGCCAATCCCCAGATGCGCTCACATTCGTCTGGGGGATCAAGTAGTCAGTGTATGTTTTAAGTACGAAAAGCTTGTTAATCTTTGCTTTTATTGTGGCTTCATTGGGCACTTGGACCGTAATTGTGCTAAAAGGCTCGCCGACATTCGATTGAACTCATTAAAGCAAGGCCAATATGGTGAATGGATTAAAGCCACAGATGGTCAGACCTGGACAGAACTCAGCACTTCTAACTCCAGACAACATTCATATGGCAACAAATCTCCCCCTTCCTCCCACAGGTCTACTCCTCTTTCAACCCATAAACCTGATAATCAGCAACAAATCATCCCAGTTCCCTCAGAGGACACCCAACATGCCTCTAACTCTCAACCTGCCATGGTGGATTCCAACTCACCTACAGACATTAATACCCCTACATCTCTGGCGCTCAATACCAAATCAGTTCAACCTAACCCCATTCTCAACCCCATTCTCACCATTCAAACAGCAGCCCCACCTCAGCCTCTTCAAGAAGTCTCTAAGATGATGGAGATAGACCCTAATGCTCTCCCTTTAATTGTGAATCAGACTCTCAACCCCATTGATTGTCTACCTGAATCCTCCAACATTAAAGCTAAAAGATGGAAGAGGTCAACCCAGAAGGAAGGTAGATTGCAAAGAAGTAACTCTCCTATCATCATTGCTGAACCAACCAGAGGTAACAAGAGAGGAAGAACAGACCAAGTTACTCAAGGGGCAGAAAGTGAAGGAAAACTGATGGTTCAAGCTTCTGGGAAGAAAATCAGAGTTGTTTTAGACAAGGTGGGGGATGCCAGCCTAGAGTGGCACCCAACTGATAAATGTTAGCTGCGGTGTGGAATTGTAGAGGGCTGGGTGGGCCCTCTACAATTTCCCAAATCAAAGAGATCAAGAGATCTCACCATCCAAATTTTTTCTTTCTTTCAGAAACTAAAAAATCTAGTTCATATGTTCATACCATTAGTAGAAAATTGGGATATGATGATAGACTGGCTATTGTGGACCCACGTGGACTAAGTGGTGGATTAGTTCTCTTTTGGCAAGAGGAGGTGGAAATTATCTCAGTAGTAACTAAAGAGTTCTACATTGCAGCAAACTTCAAACTTAACAATGTTGAGCAAGGTTGGGGGGTTTTTGTGTACATGAGCACAGACAGAATTACCAGGATTTCCCAATGGATGGAGTTGGAGGCTGATAGGCTTTCTTGGGGAGACACATGGTTCTTGATAGGTGACTGGAATGATCTGAGTTCTATGGAAGATAAGAAAGGGGGAAGGGTCAGATCTGCTCGAAGTTTTGAGGCATTTAATACTTTCATTGACAATATGGAAATGGATGAGATTGTCATGAAGGGCTATCAGTTTACTTGGGGTAACAACCGAGAAGCTGAAGGTTTTGTTGAAGAAAAGTTGGACAAAGCTTTTGGCTCTTCTGAATGGCTTCTCAGTAATCCTAATGCTTCAGTCATCAACATTGCAAGAAGTGCCTCTGACCATGCTTTAATTCTTCTCAATTCAGGGTCCCAGCCTTGCAGGCAGAAAAGAAGGTTTCTTTTTTATAGAAGGTGGACAGAGAGAGGGGATGTCTTAGAGGTGGTTCAAAAAGCTTGGAGTTCTTCTCCCTTGGGTACTCCATTTTATCGGCTGAAGGAGAAGGTGAAATGTACTAGGATGGCTTTATTAATCTGGAGCTCTCAATTTAAAACTCAAAACCAGACTAAAATTTCTGAGCTCTCTAAGAAAATGGAGGAACTAAGATCTTCTGGAATTGGGGATAGTTGGGAAGCCTGGACAGCCAACCATACTGCTCTTGAACAAGCTCACACCTTTGAGGAAAACTTTTGGCAACAAAAAAGCAGACACAAATGGCTTAAGGAGGGTGATACAAATTCCAAATTCTTCCATGCTTATACTCTCCACAGAAGAAGGCAGAATGCCATTACAAGACTCATTTCAGACAGGGGCTCTATTCTTTCTACTCCTTATGAGATTGAGGAGCACATCACCAGTTACTATTCTTCTCTGTTCACATCAGAGGGCTCTTGGGGTAGAGATTCTATGCTTCATCTGGTTCCAAACTCAATTTCTGAGGATATGAACCTGGAGCTGCTCAGACCTTTTGAAGCTGAGGAAATCAGAGCTGCTTTATTCAGCTTGAGCCCACATAAATCTCCAGGGGCAGACGCTATGACTCCATTCTTTTATCAACACTTCTGGAACATTGTGCAAACTGATCTTATTGAAGCTGTTCAAAGTTTTTCTGATTCTGGTCTTTTATTGCAATATGGGAACCATACCTTGGTGACTTTGGTGCCTAAGTGTAATAATCCCAGTGCTTTGAATCACTACAGACCTATAGCTGTATGTAGTGTTGTCTATAAAATTCTGTCTAAACTGCTTGCTTTGAGACTGAAAAGGTGTCTTACTTCCTGCATCAGTACTTGTCAATCTGCTTTCATTCAGGGTAGGCAACTACTAGACAATGTAATTCTTGCCCAAGAAGCTTTTCACTTTCTCAACCGGCACAGATCAGGAAGGAACTGTTTTATGGCTTTAAAACTTGATTTGCTGAAAGCATTTGACAGGGTAGAATGGATTTGTCTGGAAAAGATTATGCTACAAATGGGCTTCAGCCCTAACTTTGTGAAATTGCTGATGGTGTGTGTTTCTACAACTTCATTTTCATTTTGCATTAATGGCTCTCTCAGTGGAACTATCTACCCTACCAGAGGCATTAGGCAGGGGGATCCTCTATCCCCCTACCTATTCATAATTGTCACTGAGTTGCTTTCAGCTCTTATTACTGATGCTATGCAAAATTCAGAGTTAATTGGTCTGAAACTGTCTCAGAATGGCCCAGCTCTATCCCATCTTCTATTTGCTGATGATGCACTTTTCTTTTGCAAAGCTGAAACTAATCAGGCCATGGTTTTGATGAGATTACTTGATAGATACAGATTGTTCACTGGTCAGAGGGTGAACCTGCAGAAATCCTCTATATTTTTCAGCAAAAACTCTTCTCATACTCTTCAAACTCAAATCTGTTCTACCTTGCAAGGTATTCAACTTCACTCTTCCACTAGATATCTTGGACTGCCACTTGGTATTGGGAAATCAAAAAAGGAAACTTTCTCTTATGTTCTTGATTCTGTCAAAGCTAAACTGGGGAGCTGGAAAAATAAAATGTTAACTGCAGCAGGGAAAGAAGTTCTTATTAAAGCTGTAATTGACTCCTTGCCAGTGTCTACAATGTCTTGCTTTCAGCTGCCTATCTCCATCTGCAAGGCTATCTCCAGCCTTAGTGCTCAGTTCTGGTGGAGTAAAGGGGTATTACAAGAGAAAGGCATTCGTTGGAAGGCCTGGAAATATATTGCACTTCCTAAGGCAGAGGGTGGAATGGGATTCAAGACAGTGAGACTTTTCAATCAAGCCCTGATATGCAAACAGTTATGGAGGCTGGTACCTGAACCTGATCTTCTCATTTCAAAGGTGTTGAAGGCTAGATATTTTCCTGACTGCAGCATTTTTGATGTGACTAAAACACAAAAAGGCTCTTGGCTTTGGCACACCTGGATTAATTGCTTACCTATTCTTGCAAAAGGACTGAGGACAGAGATTAGAAATGGTGCCCACACTAAAATAGAAGACTTCAACTGGATCCCTTCTCTCCAAGCACAAAGACCACATCTGTTGAACATTGCTAGAGGACATATCACCTGGGTAAAGGAGCTTATGTTGGACAATGGATCAGGGTGGAACACATGGCTGGTTCAGCAGCTATTTAGCCCAGCAGAAAGCCAAGCAATACTCAATATACAAACTCTCAACCCAAGACAGAATGACAGATTTTATTGGGCACTGGATAAGAAAGGTCAGTTTTCTGTCTCCTCTACTTACTCATATCTTATTCAGCAGCATTTACTATTTCTGGATATCCCTGGCACAAGTATAGACATATCAGCAAGTAAAGCAGCAAGGCTTAGAGGTTGGGGTTTAAAGGTTAAAGGCACAATCAAGCAGTTCATATAGAGGTGTTACTCTGGGTTGCTGCCTGTCTGTACAAATTTGCTTAAGAAGGGCCTTCAGGTGGATCCATTATGTCCTTGCTGTGGTGAAGCTCCAGAGACAATTGAGCATGTGTTGTTTCTCTGTCAAAGGGCTCAATCACTGTGGAGAACA
>BKCP01011959.1:1038263-1053940 GCA_008636005.1 Striga asiatica | reverse complement strand
AAAATAATAATAATTAAAATCTCATGATATTTTACTTAATTATTGAATGTAAAATTCATATATTCTAAGTGTTAATAATTAAAATATTACTCACCTTGATATTAACCATTTAATGGTCAAGTGAAAATTCGTTAATTTTATTCACTTTGTAACTAAAATTAGAAAAAGACAAACAAACAAACAAATGACGATTTTTGTGGGATCAAAATTCCATCCAGTAAGACTAAAGTGAAATTTCTATTCTAATTCTAAATATAAGATTTTACTTTTCTTAAATAATGAAGTAGTTAAATGAATTGTTCAACTTTTCTAGTTTGTCAGATAATGTATAAAATTATATTAAAAACATGGATTTTTTTTTTTTAAAACAACAATTCTATATCTTTTCAAAACTTTATTGTTTAGGTGTGATGTTAGGTTGATTTTTGGGAGATATGTGGAAGAAAGAAATTTCGTGAGAAAAAATAGTGCGTGAATATTGTGTTTGATTTTTAGGAGATGTGAAATGTATTGTTCATGTATTTGTATTTAAGTAATTAAGCATTAGTTATTAATTAAAATTATAAGATATGATAGGAATTAGTGTATTACTAATTTGCCATTAAAAACATGTTTTAGGTAATTTATTTTTTTAATTAAAAATATAAATTAAAATATGTATTACTGTATTACTAATTTACCATTAAAAATATGTCAAAGTAATGTTATTTTAGGTAGTTCATATTTTTACAAAAGCACTCGTCCTTTTAGAGTAAAAAAAAAATATAGATATAGATAGATAAATAGATATAGATAGATAGATAGATTAAATATATCTCGTGCTTTATGAAATCAGTGATAACAATATGGATACATGATGTGTTTTCCTTTTTCCGCTGTGACGTAATATATATGAATTTCCTTTTATAACATTTATCTGCAACTTTGTGTCCATGTCTCTGCTTTGTAGTTGTGGGAGCTAATTGCAAATTTGGTCCCGTTAGATTGGGACGTTTGCAATTTTAATCCCAAGAGGCGCAATTTCAGTCATTAGCTAATTTTTGTTGCGCAATTGGTCCCAAATCTAACTGAACGTTAAGTCACTGTTTGTCATTAGTCACAAATATTGAAAAAATTGCAAATATAGTCCCATAAGATTGGTTTTGTTGGAAATTTAGTCTCAAATATTAAAAAAATAAATTTTTTTTTCTAATATTTGTTGCAATTTTTATTCCGTGAGTATATAACAATATTTGATAGTAAAAATTTTTAGTTTTGAGACAAAAAATAATAATTGCTATACAATGTTTTCTATATTTAAAATTAATTTTTATTAAATAATAAATATATTTAAAAAATAATAATTATTTAATTTTATTAGAAATATAGAATTCTAGAGGTTAATAAAATTTATAAATAAAAATTAGAATAAAAATAATACCAACTACTATTGGTTGAAAGCTCGGCCAAACTTGTTGTTGAATCGATAATTGGTCAACTAAACTGTTTGATTCCTTTAAACGGATTGGTTCCAATGAACCGATTAGAATTAGTTGAATGGACTGGTCAATAATATATATATTTAAATAAGTTAATAAATTTTATATTTTTTAATATAACAAAAATATAAGTTTAAATATATTTGATATATATAAATTCAGATATATTTGAATTTATATTATTATGTTTTATGTATTCAAAATATTTTTAATTAAATAATAAATATTTTTACAAAATAATTATTTAATATTATTATAATTATATTGGATGATAAAAAATAAAAATATAATTTTAGAGGTTAATAAAAATTTAAAACGTAAAATAAAATAATATCATGAACTAGTATTTGAAATATGTTTGATTGTTTATCTAATAATTTCCTTACTTTATCATTTTTGTGTTACGTATTCAATCTTATTAGTATCAATTTTCATAACATTTTTTTGTCTTTCACTCAACATTTTCAAATGTAAATATTTTCATAATATTTTTAATTAAATAATAAATATATTTAAAAAATCATCATTTAATTTTATTATGATAATAGTGGTTGATAAAAAATAAAAATATAACTCTAGAGGTGAATAAAATTATAAAAAATTAAAAAAAAAAAATGAAAAGTTATTTATATATATCAAATATGAGAAAATTACAATTTTAGTCCTTAGAGTTAACGATGACTTAACGGTCAATTAGATTTGGGACCAATTGGGCAACAAAAATTAAGTAAGGACTGAAATTACGCCTCTTGGGGCTAAAATTGCGAACGTCCCAATCTAACGGGACCAAATTTGCAATTAACTCTAGTTATGGTGATTTCATTCTCTTTGATTGATTTAAAGACATCTTCTGTGTTTTTTTGGAGGTTCCTCATATATTACTCGCCTTCTTCCTTTTTTTTAACCTTTTGGATAAATTGAAAAAAAGCAATGTATATAGACAATAAGCTGATTTCTGTAAGAAATTATTACCTTAAGGGGTGCGTTTAAGAGTCTTGATTTCTGTTTTATATAAACTGCAACCAAGGTAAAACAAGACACTTAGCAAACCACTTGCCATATAAAAATGATTAATAGTACAATTTTTTCATTAATAAAACTCAGTAAAATTAACATCTGATAAGAAGTCGTGCTTCCACAAGCACCTTCCATTACCTTCTTTTCCACATTTCATTTAATGTTCAAGAAAAAAATAGTCACTTAAGCGCAGCACATTATGCTTCTTCCAAAAGCTCAAACATGCTAATTAAATCATAAATGACACAAGATTTCTTATGTATCAAATCTGTCCAAATTTATATTGTTGTTTGTCCTTAAACAATTTAAAACTAGAAGCACATAGAACGGACCAAATAAAACAAGTGTGTGAAATTTTCGTTTTAGGGTCTCACACTTCTCACATAAATGATATTTCAAACTTCTCATATTAATCACCCCAGACTCTTGGTCTTTTCATATTTCTCTTATTTCCCAAATTCTTATAGTAAAGTTAATTAATTAATTTTGCATATTATAAATTATACTTTTAACCTTTGTTTTTCTTATTCACCTTCATCAATCCTTT
The DNA here is from genome assembly GCA_008636005.1 of Striga asiatica. NCBI lineage: Eukaryota > Viridiplantae > Streptophyta > Magnoliopsida > Lamiales > Orobanchaceae > Striga > Striga asiatica. Next base: position 1,050,898 of record BKCP01011959.1, on the reverse strand, counting down.
TTTTTTTCTACATCACTTGCTTAAAAATTATTAATTACTTTCAACAATTTTAGAAATATATTGAATTTTTTATTTATTATGAGGAAAATTGGTCTATTTTATCAATTTATTCTGTTATCGACCTAGCTTCGGCCGTGTCATCGACAATCAATTGCAAAAATCAAGTTTCAAAACAAAAGTTTAAGTATTAAAAAAAATTATGGAAAATAATAAATAGAGACCAGAATAGAAAAATTTACCAATGTCCCTGAAAAAACTTGGTATCGCACACAACACCAAATCGCAATGTGGATAACATATTTTCATCGCAAAAATCAAGTTTCAAAACAAAAGTTTAAGCATTAAAAAAAACTATGAAAATAGTAAATAGAGACCAAAATAGAAAAATTTATCAACGTAATTACAATCAGTGGTTGCTTAATTTAGACATTAAATTTAGTTTTTACTTTATTAGCATTTAGTAGCTTGATGATTTCCCAAGACAATATAATGCATCTCAAATTGCTTTGGAGGCATTATTTTTCTATGGTAGCACTAATGACATCATCTTGTGGAAGGTCAAACGGCTCGAGACATTGTCTTTCTGTACGCATGATGAGTTTTCTATTCGATCTTATTTGTTTTTAACTTATGTGGTGAAATTGTAATAAAATATTATCTAAATTATCTTTTTACACAAAAAATATTGCATCATTGTTGACGGCCTTGTTTGGCGATCAGCGGATAGCGAATAGCGGATAGCGGATTGTATCAGCGGATAGCGGATTGTATCAGCGGATAGCGGATAGCGGATTATATTAGCTGATTAGACCAGCGGATTGCATTAGCAGTTTTTAAATAAGTGGTTGGTAAATAGTTGAAAGCTTATATAGCTGTTTGACATTGCAAAATGACCAATAAGGACATTTTATTATTTAGGGTGTATTCTTTTAATAATAATATAATAAAATATTTAATATTCTTTAGTTGGTAATTTATAAATATATATATTTTTTAAATTTACTAACACTTGATGAAGAAGTAATGAATTTTATATTTTTCTAGATAAATCAATCATATGGATGACATATTTTATTATTTATTAGCTCCATAAACCAATGTAAATTGTAAATAAATAAGACAAATTAAAAAGTTTCAAATAAAACCTCTCAATTGTGAATCCTCTATCCCAAAAAGCTGCTCTAACGAGCTTTTTCTAAACTAGTAAAGTGCACGTGCGATGCACGTGGTATCGAATGATTTTTGCTGAGTAAGTTTGTAAAATAGATTAATTTATTTATTAAACATATCATTGCAGGAATGAAATAAAATATAGAACAAATGAATTCATATGTGATTTTTTTTATTTATAATTAGCGTAATGATGTCCTAATATAAAAAGATTGAAATAACGTTTTACAACCCCCAACTAAAATATATAAAAAACAAATCCTTAATACAAAACCATTAAGATTTTCTTTCATCTTTCTTATAAGAAACATTCATACTCGTTGGAGTCTAATACATCAATACTATTGCAAAATTTCTCTTAATTCATTTGGTAAAACACTAATTTTATTCAAACACTTAAGGAAACATTCTGACCCAACATATAGTCAAACTTCATGATCGTATAATCTTTATAATAAGGTACTTCTACTAACAATGCATAAATATCTCTATAAAATAACTAATTGTGTCATTAAAATTGCTGGTATTCTTTTATCATTGTATAAACTACTACATTCATTTGTCTGTAGACATATTGGTGCCTACCCCATTGATGCATCGCCCCACGAGGTGGGAATGAATTTTATCTCCAAATAAAATTGACTTTCCAAAATTTTGGTTACATGTACTTCTCCCGAGGTGCTAAATTATTTTTTGAAATCATCATACATTACCTAAAAGTACCTCTAAAGTAATTGCACATATGTTCGAGTACAATATACCAATGAGATTATAAATATTTCTATAAAAAGTGACAACTTCATTCGAACATTCAAAATTGTTTTGATACTCCGACATTGTTATTTATTTGGAATATAGACGAACAATATAATCTAGTATTTGAAAATTATTGACCATCATGGTTGTTGGAATGATTTTAGAATTGTTTATCATAATATCTTTCACATTCGTTTGAATATGCAATATTTGTGTGCCTAATAACTTCTTTAATGCTTTTATTGTCCAACATTATTCATCATACACAATGATTATAAAATTCAAGATAAAGATCATTTCTTGACAAAACAAAACAATCAAAACAATGAGAAAATATTGAGAAACATATCATTTGTTAAAATATTTGATAGGAGAAGAGTTAGAATTCTATTATATTACGATACTCTTAGTCATCTGCGAAGTTTATTATTATGGAGTCATGATTAAAATATACATTATGTATTACAAATTTTTTGATTATTTAATTATTTAAAATTAAAAATAAATAATATAGAATCATTATTTATGAAAACCAATTTCTTACAGAGTCCCTATATTTAAACGCTAGCAGCAAAAAAGTAGTAATTTTCAAAGACTTTTTGTTCGTAAATATTGGTATTCATACTTCTCTAAGAAAATTCACACGTATTCTTTTTCTCATTGTGTTACTATTATATTATTTGTTTCTTATTCTATAGATAAATAATATTTTATTTTCTAAATAATTAAAACACATTTATATGTATTGCGTTATTTTTTGTATGTTTTATATAATGATGTTTTCAAATTATCTTTTTTATTAGGCTGCAACTACTATAATCACATAAGATATAATGTAAATTTAATATATTTGATAAAAATGTACTTTTTATACGAATTATTAGATTAAAATGTTTACAATTTTTTCCAATGTTTGATAAAATATTAGGTAACTAAGTCATTTTCATAATCACTGAATACATATACTGTACCACCTTTATAGGGTTCTTTTTCAAGCAGTAATTGAATAATAGTTTAACGTACAACTCATTTATTTGTCTTTTTAATTTACATAGCTAATGTTATCTCATTTCCCTTCTCTGGCCTAGTCTTTTCCTTTTTTTATCTATGATTTCACTTCGCTTCGCTTCGTTTGTACCTAAGGTGCATTCGCCATAGTTTCAGCATTACGGCAAACCAGTGTCAAATATATATTGGGAATGGGCGCTCTAGCCAAAATGTGGGAATAGTTGTAAGTTTATCTCCATTTTTTTTATGTTATTTTTAATATGAATTGTTTCAAATCTATGTAAGAAAAATATACCACAAGTTTATCTTATGTTATTTTATACTTAATAAAATTGATTTAACTTGAATAAATAAATTAATATATACTATAATTTTAGGTCAATTTATTATTTTAAAATTATTACTGATATATATATATCGATATAAATAATTATATTATATTTATTTTATTTGCAATATATTGGTCAACTCAAACATTATTGAAAAGAAATAATGTGATATATTACATATAAAAAGAGTAACAAATAAAAAATATGAAGTATCTCAAAATTAAAAAAATTAATGAGAGAAAGTAATTAAATTTTTAACTTAAAAATTTTAAGATTAACGTACCCAATTTTAAAAAAATGTAAACCTAAAAGTTTTAGTTAAAATATATGTGTATCTTAAGTATGTTTTATATTTCTCATTAGCCAGCTCCATTTGATATTGTACATTAAGTAATTTTATCAGTATTTTTACTCTTTGATTTAATGAGAGCTATAAGTTTTCTCATCATTCTTACCCCTTATTTAGTTATTATAATACTAATAAAATAATTAAAGACCTTTCAAAGTATCTTGTTTGTTTTGAAACAAAAATTACTTATTATCATAAATTAAATGACAATTACATTGAATGTGTTATATTTTCTATCATATCAAAATTTTCATAATAATAGTTGCACACAATATTATATAATAATGCAATTTTTTTATAGATTTGGAGTCCTACTTTTACTACAAGAAAATGAGAAAATTCCATCGAAAATAACAACAAGAATATAACGATCTTCTTAATTTAAATTGAGAAAAATCATGTCTTTTGGTTTCTTAAATATATTTTATCTTATTGTGACTGTATTGATTTATTAAAATGTATTACAAAATGAGAAAGGTGATAGATTAATTTATAAATTACAATGACATGTTATTTTGATGGAATATTTTTTCTATTAACTAAATAATGCCCCCAATATGAAATTATTTTAGATCTATCACTGCAATTAGCTTTCCAATGGAATTTCCTTTGAATTTTTGCACAATTCCAATGACAGTTTTTCCAACGATTGAAATATGGTCCAAAAAAAATCCAATGGAAATTCAAGTAATTGAAATCTTTAAATCCACTAAAGTTCAAGTAATTTAATTTGAACTTTGTTGGAATAGCCAATGAAATTTTCCAATGAAAGCAATATTTATGAAATATTCGTTGGAATTTTCTGTAGATTACCTTACCGTTGAATTTTTCATTGCAATATAGCAATTTGTTGCAGTCCTCTTAAACATTAATTTTTTATGTAGCATTTATTTATTAATTGTGTTTACAATTTTTCTATTAAAAATATATTAAACACATGAACTTTTTAGTTCCTATATTTTTTTTTTCAGAAATTACTCATTATTTTATCTCAAGATTACCTATTAATTTACCAATTGAGTTACATTTCTTACATATTAAATATTTAAAAATTAGAATATTTCCTATTTTATATGTTCAACATGATATTTATATATTATATTAAAAAAACTAATATAGCAAATAAAAAGTTATTTAAAATTAGAATAACAAAGATTATTTTTTGGTAACTTACATGGATAAATGTACAAATAACTATTGTCTATCACATCAAATTTACACATAAAATTATAACGAGAAAAAACTAACAAGCGTTTAACAACTCAGCTCGTTTACGTCGATAAGTATATTTATAAAAGGTTTATATTTCTTCTATTAATTATAACATTTTTATTTATTACTTTGTTTCATATTTATTAGTACGTGTCACAACTTATTTATTTTTAATATTATTTATCATATTTAATATTATTTTTTAACCTTTTATCTTGTTCTTTTACATGTTCTTAACTGTAGATTTGTCAAAAAATGCATGATATAAAGTCTAGAATTGTTTCGACCATCTGTCTCATTATATATCAATTATTTGTATATCTTATATTATATTATATTTAATTACAATTTTTTTTAATTTATTCTACAATTAAATATTTATAATTCATAAATTCATCAATAATATTGTCGAGTCAACTTTTATTCATAAAATTTTAAAAAACATAATTATTTTCAATTATATGCTTATGTCGAATTGAGAAAAGTTATTGTTTTTTAATTGTAACTGTATTGATGTGTAACATATATTATAAATGAGAAAGATGACAAATTATGAAAAATATAATTTATAAATTATAATGATATTATCTTATTTTACTGGTATACCTTTTCTATTAACTAAATAATGCCTCAAGTATGAATTTATTTTGTATCCACCACTGCAGGTAGATTTCGAATAGAACTTCCATTAAAATTCTTACATTTCCAGTGACATTTTTTCCAACAGTTGAAAAATGACCCGAAAAAAATTCAAACGGAAATTCACACAATAACAAATAATGATAACTGGATTAATTAAATCCACTAAAATTTCAATATAATGTAATTTGATCTCGGAATAGTCAATGAAATTTTACAATGACAGCTATAAGAATAAAATGTCATTTGGGATTTTCAGTGGATGTCTTACCGTTGGATTTTTATTGCAATGTACCATTTTTTTATTCCTTTGTAAATTATAGTTTTTATGTAGAAGTTTTTGTTATTAATTAGATGTATTTATAATTTTTCTATTAAAAATATATTAAACACATGAACTTTTTAATCCATATAATTTTTAGAAATCGTTCATTATTTTATCGCAAGACTACCTATTAACTTATCAATTGAGTTACATTTCTTGCACATTAAATATCAAATAATAAAAAGTATTATTGTATATATATAATATGGTATTTATATATTATATTAAAAAACTAATAGCAAATAAAACGTTATTTAAAATCAAAATTATCAAAGCTTTATTTAAAAAAATAAACTAACCTACATGAATAAAAGTATAAATAACTATTGTCTATCGTCTAAAATTTATACATTGAACTAATAAGCGCAAAAATTTAACATGTGGTGAACAATTTGGCTCATTTACATCGATAAATACAAATTTAAAAGTTCTACAAATACTTTTACTAATTATAATATTTTTATTTATTACTTTTTTTCATAGTTATTAGTAAGTATTACAACTTAGTTATAAATTTAATATTATTTATTAGATTTATTGTTTTTTTAACTTTAAACTGTTTTTTCATATGTATTTTAATATATATGTGTGTGTGTGTATAACTTTTAGGTTTGTTAAAAAATATATAAAATTAAAGTATAGCACTTTTTTGAATCATATGTCTTATTTATATCAATTAATTTTATATATTTATATTATATTATATATAATTATAATCTTCTCATTTATACTCAAATATATAAATTTTTTATTTCGTACATTTTTTTCTTAAAACCTATTTTATTATAATAACACATATTAATAGATAGATGAGTAATGATAATATATGAATATAATTATTTGATTAAAATAATTAATTTTCAACATGTAAATCATATATGATTTTCGAGATATTTTTAATTTATTTGTAGATAATTATATGCTTAAAATTAATCCATGTGGCTAACGTGATATCTCATTTAACGTGAAAACAAATAGATTAAGTTTTAGTATTATATAATTTCACAAAATTATTTGGTCTTATGTATCGAAGAAATTGAATTGATTAGAAATTTAGGTTGCAGAACAATCATTCAACAATTATGCTCGCTTACTATTACAGATTTTGTATAGGTTATTTTGAAAATAATGTTTCTATACTTTGTGGTCGTTATGAGAAAAAAACAATATCGATTTCTAGTTTTATATGTGTCTATTATGCTTTTTTTGTTGGATCAATTTTAATTTCTTTAAGGAACTTTTATATATTAAAGTTATGAAATGTGATTACAATATTACCATTAAAATTATATTAAAAATAATGACGTTTTTCAAAACAACAATTCTATATCCTATCAAACAGTTTTAGAGATATGTGGAAGAAAACAAATTCGTGAGAAATAATGGTGTCGAACCAACATACTGTAGTTGATTTTAGGAGTGTGGAATGATTTGTTCATGTATTTGTATTTAATTAATTAAATATTAGTTATAATTAAAAATATAAGATATGATGGACATGAATATATTACTAATTTGCCATTAAAAACATGTCAAAGTAAGAGTTTATTTGGTAATTCATTTTAATATTTAAAAATATAAAATATGATGTGTATCAGTGTATTACTAATTTGCCATTAAAAATATGGCAAAGTAAGGGTTTTTTAGGTAGTTCATATTTTTACAAAAACACTCGTCCTTTTAGAGTAGTATAGATAGATAGATAGATAGATAGATTAGAGTTTTGGGTCCAAAAAGCTTATCAAATAAGCTATTTACCAAACAAACTCAATAGCGGATTTGACGGGTCAAACCTCTCAATTAAGTCCAATCCGCTAATTTATCTTCAATCCGCTATCTACCAAACGGGGCCGATATTTTTTTAAGGTTATGTTTGGTAAAACTAGCTGATAAGCTAGCTTATAGCTTATTTGTAATTTTTTAGCTTATAGCTTATAGTTTATGACTTATAGCTGAAAAGCTAGCTTATATGATAAAAGTGTTTGGTAAAATTAGCTGATAAACTAGTTGAAATAAAAAATTCAACTAGCTTATTTGAAAAGCTACCTAAAGTAGCTTATGTGATAAGCTCGAGCTTTTTAAAAAGCTACCTAAAGTAGCTTATGAGATAAGCTCGAGCTTTTTAAAAAAGTTCGTCCTACCAAACGAAGCTTATTTAAATACAGGGAGCTTATAACCTAATCAAATAAGCTATAAGCTAACTTATTTGGATTACCAAACATAGCCTAAATGTATCATTTTATAGATAAAACAAAGTGCTCGGGCACTATTTTTTTTTTATTTCGTCCAGGACCTACTAATTTTCAGTGCCAGCTCTGCTCTAGGACCACCTAATTGAGCTATTCTAGGACCCATTCTTTTGAGATGTACCAGGTGTTGATATCACTGGGTATATTCTCATTTGGTCTGCTTAGTTTAATAGAAATCTTCCAGTTTTGGAACATTTTAGTAAGTTTCTTTATACATTGACTCGAAGAAACCCTCTTGCAGGCACCATATGTTCCTAGAAAAATGTATGTGTTTTTTCAAATGGTAAGGAATGTTTTTGTTTGCAAGGTCTATTGAACAAATTCATTTAGACTGTTTTCACAAAGTTTGAGTGAAGCTTTAAAACTATTTACACAAAAACCTCTGATTCTTGCCCAACATGTGTAAAATTAAAAATCCATGATTAGTAAATTGGTATGCTCTGTATCTGGAGATTTAACCGCTGAGACCATTTTTAACCTCTGATTCTCACTCAGGTTAATAATATGTATCCATGCATAAATGACAAATTTTTACACTCAAGATTAGGTGGAAAAAAAAGCACCAATCCAGGAAAGGTATTCAAGTTTTCCAATACGTTTCAAAAGTTAGTTGACTCGAACAAAGAGCAAGAAAAGGTTCACTCTATTATATCTCTACATATAAAGATTTCCACACACACACACATATATATACATACCTCCGAAGCTAGTCTTTATACAATACCAACGTCAGTTGAAATTCCATGCCCAATTAAAAACTCTGCAAATCAAAAAAATGATGATGAGTGGACCAAAACCTTCTATCCTTGCAGCTTTGTTTTTGGCCCTTCTTTTCATGTCCTTCAAACTAAGCAACTGTATCAACTGCACTGAAATTGAAAAACAGTCACTTTTAAGCATCAAGCAATCTATAAATGGTTCCTCAGACGTATTGTCTTCTTGGGATGCTAAATTTGATTGTTGCACGTGGAAAGGTGTTGTTTGCAGCAACTTAACTGGCCGAGTTCTGCAACTCCATATCCAAGGTAATTATTTAGGTGGCAAAATAAGCTCATCTTTGCTCAACTTGAAGCATTTAAAATATCTTGACCTGAGCCAAAACAGGTTTGAGGAAGAAATCCCATTTTTCGTTGGATCACTCACAAGCCTCGAGTACTTGAATCTATCATACGCTGGATTTTATGGAAAGGTTCCCCATAGTATTGGAAATCTTTCAAATTTGCAGGTTTTAAGTTTGGATGGAAATGGCTATTTAGCGGAAGTCAGTAGCCTTGAATGGTTGTGGGGACTTCCTAAACTAGAGCACCTCAACATGAATGGTGTGAACCTCAGCAAAGCAACCAACTGGGCTCAACAGGTTATCAACAACCTCCCTTCTTTAGTCGAGCTGCATTTTAGTGGATGTAATCTAAATTTTATGGCTCCTTTTAGTGATGTTAACAACATCAGCCGTTCTAATTTAGCCACTCTTGATCTCTCTTGGAATGACAATTTTTATACCATTATCCCTCCATGGTTTTTTCAACTCAGCAACCTTATCTATCTTGATATGAGATACAACACATTCGACGGACCAATTCCACTCGCGAGCAACACCACAAAACTCCAACACATTGATCTCTCCTTTAACAAATTGAATTCAAGCATTCCACAGTGGCTCTACTCCTGCAAGCGCCTCCAGCACCTCGATTTAAGTGAAAATGAACTTTCTGGAGAAATACCAAGAGAAATTGCAAATCTATGCAATATTCAGACCTTGAATTTAATGGGTAATAATTTGGAAGGAGAGATATTGGATTCATTTGGAAACAATATGTCAGATTGTTTCTTAGGAGCTTTGTTATCTTTAGATTTGTCAATGAATAAACTCTCCGGTCATTTGCCTCATCAATTTGGAGAATTTAGTAGTCTCCAATCCCTTTATCTTAGTGGAAACGCTTTGTCCGGTGTAATTCCAGATGAATTAGGGAAGTTGGTATCCCTTGAAAGGTTATACTTGGATAATAATAAATTGAGGGGGAACTTACCAGAGAGTATTGGGAAGCTTGTCAACTTGACACAACTTTCTATAGAGACTAACATGTTGGAAGGGGTTGTGACTGAAACCTTATTTGTCAATCTCTCAAATTTAAAAGTCTTGATAGCCTCTGGAAACCAGTTGAGTTTGAAAGTCAACCCAAATTGGAATCCACCATTCAACCTAGAGACGCTTAGTCTAGGGTCTTGGGACTTGGGATCATCAAGTTCTCGATTCCCCTTATGGCTTGAGACTCAGAAAGAGAGTATCTCCGAACTTGATTTGTCGTGTACTGGAATCTATGGAAACGTTCCCAGCTGGTTATGGAGTTTGAGTTTTCTCAACCTTTCGCATAACCAACTTGATGGAAAGATTTTATCCATTACTGATAGTGGACATGATCATCATTTTTCCAAGTTTTTTGACTTGAGTTCCAACAGGTTTAGTGGTCCACTGCCTCAACTAATGTCAACTTCAAGCTTTGAACTCCATTTTTCCAATAACTCATTTTCCGGAGGTTTGTCAGAATTTCTTTGTGTCACTACATCAATTGCAGTGCTCATAAATTTAGAAGGAAACCATCTTTCTGGAGAGTTACCCGAATGTTTTATCAATTGTCAATCATTGCAAGTGTTGAACTTAGCCAACAACAAATTGTCCGGAAGAATACCGAATTCCATAGGATTTCTAACAAATTTAGAGTCCTTGAATCTATACGGCAACAATTTCTCTGGCCACGTACCTTCTTCATTGCAAAATTGCAAGAACCTAGTGAAGATCGACTTTGGTGATAACAATCTTGGTGGGGACTTAACGAAATGGATTGGCACAAGTTTTTACGAGCTGAGGTTTCTGATTTTGCAGTCCAACAATTTGAGTGGTGAAATTAGTCCATCCATATGTCACCTCACTTCTCTTCAAATCTTGGATCTCTCTAATAACAAACTGACAGGGAGGCTTCCTCAATGCCTCAACAATCTTACCACAATGACCACTGAAAGGATTTTGGATAGGCCATGGTATTCTCATTATACTGAAAGTTTGGATATTGGATCTGTTGCATATGGAAGAGAATTTCAAGAAAGTGCATCAATTGCGATAAAGGGAAGAGAACTCACCTATGATGTCAATCTCTTTTTGGTTATCAGTATTGACCTTTCAAACAACATCTTGTCTGGTGACATCCCAAGGGAGATAACAAGTCTGGTTGAACTCAGATCACTTAACCTGTCACGAAATCATTTGACAGGATCCATCCCAGAAAACATTGGAAACATGAAGCAACTCGAATCTCTTGATTTCTCGATGAACTCATTGTCGGGTGAGATTCCAAGTAGCATGTCAATCATGACTTCACTAAATTACATGAATCTGTCGTATAACCACTTGACTGGAAGAATCCCAGAGAGCACCCAGATTGGGAGCTTGGATGAGTCGAGCTTCATGGGCAACAATCTCTGTGGCCCTCCACTTTCAATATCTTGTGGAAATGACGATAAAGCCCTTCATCCAACGCATGCAGAGAATGTAGGCCGAGAAGGTAATAAGCGAGAGATTGATTGGTTTTACATATTCCTATCTTTAGGGTACGCCGTCGGGCTTTCGGCTGTCCTCATGACATTTTATTATGCGCCCTTTCACAAGTTATGGGACAATGTTTATGTGTATTTCGTGATCAAGTGGAGAAGGCTCAGAAGAGTGTTGGACTGAAATTTGTGAAGGCTCTGCCAACTAAGTTTCCATGGATGTCTCCTCCAGACAACGTTACGCTTTAATTTCTGTGTGGCATTCTCATGTCTTTACTATTTAAGGTGTTCATTATGTTGTTTGTTTGATGCTTGTTGTATGAGTTTTTAAAAATGTGGTCTGAATCCTTTATTATATAACATATGGCTTTTGCTTGCTTGATGAAATCAGTGATGCCAGTATATATGGATGCATGACTCTTTTAGATTATGTACAAACCAGCAAGGATGTGATAAACCTTGTTCCCTTTTTTTCCCTTTTTGCCCCCTTATTAATTTTATTGCTGCCTTATGTATATTGATTTTTTCATTAGCATAATAAACTTATTGGACATATCCATCCACACACCAAGTATAACAGGGCATTCATCAAGTTAGGAGAACAGTAATTAACTTGTTGAAAATAGAAATTTAACAGACACAAGAAAGTTTGGGATTAGATATGGATAAGCAGGGAATATATGCAGTATTTGGGTCTTTTAATTCCAGGTTTTCTTACAGTTCAATTAGCTACTACAAAATGAATTGCTACAATGCATTATTTTTATAACAAATCCTGATTCCATTAGCAGGCAAATATCGGAAGAATACGCTGATTTCTGTGAGAAATTATTACCTTAAAGTGTCTGCCTTTCGAGTCTTGATTACTGTTTTGCATCAACTGCGACCTGAGACCTCTTAATAATAGATAAGGATAAACGAGATGCTCATCAAGCTAGTAGCCATGTTAAAATGATTTTTGGTTTAACTTTTTTGTCAAAAAAATTCAAAATGATGCCCTCAATTTAAGTTTCAATGAACTTTTTTGTCAAATGGCCATAATATATACTAGCTTT
>BKCP01011959.1:1024341-1036106 GCA_008636005.1 Striga asiatica | reverse complement strand
AAAAAAAAAAGAAACATCAAATTGTGTGTGAATTTTGTATTTACCATAATTAGAAAGCTGAAAATATACTAATTCAGATTTTTACTACTATATTTAGTAAATAGATACTTTATTATATAGTGATAGATTTTATTGCAATTTCAATACTTAAGTGACTGAAATTGTACCAAAATATTAAATTACAAGACATAAATTACTATATGTCATTCCAGTAGAACCTAAATTACTACATTCATGACCTAGTAGGACCAAAATTACATTTTAGCCAAAATTTGTTCATAATATTTAAAGACTATACGTTCAAACAAAAAAAAAATAAATAAATAAATTAGGACCAACTGTACATAAGTTAGGACCAAATTTGCAATTCATTGTATAATGTGGGATCAATGTTGTAATTTTCACATTTCATATTGATTTCTTACAGTCCTGTCAACGTTTAACGGTCTGGGACCAAAATTGCAACAAAAAAAAGTTAAATGACCAGTTTTGTAATATTTAAGGTTAAATTTGTAACACGAAATCATGTGGAACACAATTTTTTAGTAGGTTTTAATATGAAAGTTATATGATGGACAACCCTTTTGATCTCGCATTTTCTCCTTCAGTTTTCAATCAAAATAATTATGTAATCCTATTGGTAGCAGATATATAAATATTCACAATAAAAATATCATCAATAAACATTTAAAAAGAAGAAGAATAATAACCAGAAGGCTGGTTGGCCTCTCATCAAACTTTTATGTAATGAATTTTCTTCTACTTTCTAATTGTCGTTATTGTGCATCATAGTCTGGAAAACAATCGACCATATATTTCCTCCAAAATGCTGATAATTGTCGAAACGTGTGTGCTGAAAAAACAATAGCATGACCAATGTGTCCAATGCATACATAAGATTAGTGGTTCTCGGTAAGTCAAGGTCGTCTTCTATATATATATATATATATATATATATTTATTTTTCAAGTCAAAGTCGTCTTATTATAGCATAACATTTTATCTTTTTATTTTTCTTCCTTTCACTATCTGATGAAGAGATAAGTCAGTTTTTGCCCGTTTTCACACAATTTGACAGTTTGCAGCGGAACTAATACATGCAATGCAAGTGCATAAATCTAATGTGCATGTATAAATCTTATTTTTACTCCTGACGCATATAATAGAAAATTTAGGAAAGTAATTCCAATAATATTTCTTTGAATTGGAAATAACTGAACCATAAGATGGGCAAGAATAAGTTCATCTCATTCCTTGTATATATATGGAGATTGCATGGACACCAAAGATCCAACTCTTCCTAGTCATACCACCATCACTACAAATTCTAAAAGTAATGAGGATGAATGAATCAAAATTCTCTCTTCTTCTTGCATCTATGTTTTCAGTCCTTTTCTTGTCTTTCAGACCACTCCATTCAATCTCTTGCCCTGAAATCGAAAAGCAATCACTTCTAACCTTCAAGCAATCTCTGCACGACCCCTCAAAGTTATTGTCTTCTTGGGATTCCAAAGTCGATTGTTGCACTTGGGAAGGTGTTGTGTGCAGCAACGTAACTGGCCATGTTCTTCAGCTTGATCTTCAAGGTAACCATTTAGGTGGCAAAGTAAACTCTTCTTTGCTCAACTTAAAGCATTTGAAATATCTTGACTTGAGCTTTAACAACTTTCGTGAAAAGATCCCTTCCTTCATTGGATCATTCACAAGCCTCGAGTACTTGGATCTATCACTAGCTGGATTTTATGGAAACATTCCCCATAGTATTGGTAATCTTTCAAATTTGCACGTTTTAAGTTTGGCTGTCAACATCACAGTAGTGCCGCAGTTAGAAGTCAGTAGTGTTGAATGGTTGTGGGGACTTTCTCAACTGGAGCACCTCAACATGAATGGTGTGAACCTCAGCAAAGCAACCAACTGGGTACAACAGGTTATCAGCAAACTTCCTTCTTTAGTTGAGCTGCATTGTAGTCAATGTAATCTTAATTCTATGGATCCTCTGAATGATGTTAATAATATCAGCCATTCTAATTTAGCCACTCTTGATCTCTACTTTAATTCCTTGTCTAATGACATCATCCCATTGTGGATTTTTCAACTCAGCAACCTCCAATACCTCGATTTAAGTGGAAATGAACTTTCTGGAAAAATACCAAGAGAAATTACAAACTTGTGCAATATTCAGACGTTGAGTTTATTTGGTAATAATTTGAGAGGAGAGATATGGGATTCCTTTGGAAACATGTCAAATTGTTTCTTAGAGTCTTTGATATCTTTAGATTTGTCAAACAATCAAATCTCAGGTCATCTGCCTCATCAATTTGGAGAATTTAGGAGTCTTCGATCCCTTTATCTTAGTGAAAACTCATTGTCCGGTGTAATTCCAAACGAAATAGGGAACTTGCTTTCCCTTGAAATGTTATACTTGGATAGTAACAAATTTACAGGGAACTTACCAGAGAGTATTGGGAAACTTGCGAACCTGACAGAGCTTTATATAGGAAATAACATGTTGGAAGGGATTGTGACTGAAACCCATTTTTCCAATCTCTCAAATTTAAATTACTTGGATGCCTCTGGAAACCACTTGACTTTGAAAGTCAACCCCAATTGGATTCCACCATTCAAACTCAACGGGCTTTACCTAAGGTCTTGGGACTTGGGATCAGGCTCTCGAATTCCATTATGGCTCAAGACTCAGAAAGAGAGTATCTCTAGTCTGGATTTGTCCTGTACTGGAATTTATGGAAACATTCCCAGCTGGCTATGGAGTTTGAATTTTCTCAACCTTTCGCATAACCAACTCCAAGGAAAGATTTTATCCATGAATGATTATGATTTTTTCCAGTTTTTCTACTTGAGTTCCAACAGCTTTAGTGGTCAACTGCCTCAAATAATGACAACTTCATTATTGGAACTTGATCTCTCCAGTAACTCATTCTCGGGAGATATTTCAGAATTTCTCTGCAACACATCAACCAATAATGGAGTGCAAAATCTTAATCTCGGGGATAACAACCTGTCTGGTGAGTTACCTGATTGTTTCGTGAAATGGCAATCATTGAGAGCGTTGAACTTAGGCAACAATCAATTATCCGGAAGAATACCACATTCCATGGGCTTTCTATCAAGTTTAGAGTCCTTGAATCTATACGGAAACAGTTTCTCTGGCCTCGTACCTTCTTCACTGCAAAATTGCATGAGGCTAGTGAAGATCGACTTCTCTTATAACAATCTTGGTGGGGACATACCCAAATGGATTAACACGATATTTTATCAGTTGGCAATTCTCATTTTGCGCTCAAATAATTTCAGTGGAGAAATTAGCACATCCATATGCCAGCTAACGTCTCTTCAAATCTTGAATCTCTCTCATAACAGACTTTCTGGGAGAATACCTACCTGCCTCAACAACCTTACTGCAATTACCACAAAAAGAATTTTAACAGATCTTTTTGATGTCAATGGTACATTTCCAGAGAGTGCATCAATTGCAACAAAGGGAAGAGAACTCACCTACGGTACTACTCTTTCTTTGGTTACAAGTATTGACCTTTCTAACAACACTTTGTCTGGTGAAATCCCAAGAGAGGTAACAAGTCTGGTGGAACTAAGAACACTGAACCTCTCGAGAAATAATTTAACAGGATCCATCCCACATAACATTGGAAACATGAAGCAACTCGAATCCCTTGATTTCTCAATGAACTCATTATCGGGTGAGATTCCAGGTAGCATCACAACCATGTCATTTTTGAATAGCCTGAATTTGTCATATAACCATTTGACTGGAAGAATCCCAGAAAGCACCCAAATTGGGGGCTTAAACGAATCAAGCTTCATCGGCAACAATCTCTGTGGCCCTCCACTAAAGATTTCTTGCAAAAATGATAGTAATGCCCCTTCCCCAACACACATGGATAATCAAGGCCGAAAAGGTAATAAGCGAGAGATTGATTGGTTTTACATATTCCTATCTTTAGGGTACGCCGTCGGGCTTTCGGCTGTCCTCACGACATTGTATTTTAAGAAGGAATGGAGAGAATGGTATTATGGGCTCTTTCAGAAGTTATGGGACAATGTTTATGTGTATTCCGTTATCAAGTGGAGAAGGCTTACAAGAGTGTCGAACTGAAATTTGCAAAGGCTCTGCCAAGAAAGTTTGCATGGACGGCTCCTCCTTAGAAGAACGTTACGCTTTCATTTCATTGTGGTCCTGTCGGATTTATTATTTATGTTTGTTGCTTATTGTATGATTTATTACGCTTTCATTTCATTGTGCAATCCCGAATAATATTAAGTTATTGATCTCACTTCCAGTTATAAAAATTCCAGCATCCCACAGTGTGGATATCTACTCTTGAAAGGACCTCGTGTTTTCCAATGCCTTTAGATAATCTGATCTCTCTCAGTACATTCGATTTAAGTTTCAATGAACTTTCCCGGAAAATGTCGAGTAAATGCAAATACTCAACTTACGTTATAATAAAACCCACCCAACTCGAAACGTCTGTGAACCTCTCAACCTCTCGACAACTAATTTTATGACACGATTCCAGTTGTAAGCGACTTTAAACAAGTCCTTAACTATATATCCAATTCACGGTCGTACTTGGAAACATTGTACTATATGCTCATGCTTATTTCATCATCATTATTGCCTTAGATGTGTTGATAAACTAGTAAGAATCCGTGCAGTTCATTAATATTTGTAAATTAAAAATTCTCATTAAATAATATTTATAAATTAAAAATATTGAATCAATATGTAATACAATGTATCTCTATTAATATATTGAAAATGTTATATAAAATTGCGCAAAATTACAACAAAATGTCTATTTAAAATTAGTATACAACTCGTGCGTTATACATAACTGATAGTAAGTTATAATATATTCATTTCAAACTATGTGTCATTTCAAAAAATTTATTCAGAAATTCGATTTGACTATAACGTGATTCCATAAAATAATTATTTTGGTAAAATTTTATTATATATTTAAGAACATATGTGAATATAAGTATAAATATAAAACTTATGTTGTTTCGTTAATTAAAATGAATTTATTTTTTATAAGATATCCAAATCAAAATAATTATGTAGTTGAGCATAAACAATCAGTCATAAGATTTTTTATGTCAAAAAAATCGACACTTGTTATCATGCTAAAAAAATGAACAATGTATTTCACAAAAAGATCTTTTGAAATGTCGTAACAAAAAATGAATTAAATCGAGACCCACTTATACAAAAAAAAAAATTGACCAGAGTTTTTTTTTACAAAAAACATCGACACATGCACATTATACCAAAATATCTGTTCATATTATTTTGTCAGAATTACGGTAATTTTATCATGTTAATTTCATACGAAAAATTGAAATAAAAATTGCAACACACGCCTAAAAATCAATATATTGGCATGCGCATTATTAAAAAAAGTACACCGTATATTGATTAATTTTTCAACAAATTTTCTATCAAAAAACAGATAATCAAATAACGTAAATAAATTTGCTTACTTTATGCCATATATTGATTAATTTATTTCCTATAGAAACAACCAAAAATATCAAAAATAAATTCGTCCACTTTATACAATATATTAATTGATTCATTTGATTTGAGTAATTAAGGTATCTTAAAATATGGATTAATTACTTGCTTAAATAATGAGCTGCAATTTCTAGAAATGTTCATTTGATATATACCATAAATTATTAAATTAATTTCCTGAAATAGTAAATAGATTTTTTTAGAGAAATAGTTACTATTTAAAAGATAATGAAACCTTTATATATATATATATATATATTATCATAATTTAAAAATTATATTTTAACTTTTTATACATTTAACACTATTCTTTATATTATGTACTTTTTTTTGTTTGATTGCTTGAAATTAGTTATTTAAAAAATCTAATAGACCATATGAACATAAAAAGAAATAATTTAAAATTCCAAAAAAATATTAACATGAAAATAAATAATCAATATATTTATGGATAATCCGGACCTAATTATTTTTGAATTGGAAGTAAATTAAAATGTACCTAAGCCTAATAACGAAGCATGTAATCTTGCCGCATAGGATCCCGAAGCATGCGGGTCAGCCACTTAGGCTCAGCACGTTCTGAGTTAATATACACTAGTACAATACCCGTGTAAATACACGGGTGTTGAATTAGGAAGCATATGTAAAAAATATTAATTTTTTTTAACTAAAAGAATTTAATTTTATATAAAACATTACTTTGGATTTAATTAAATTGTTAAATTATATTTTTTTAATCATAATAATTAAACACCCGTATACTAAACAAAAATTTCAACTCATAGTGAATTTTTGTACTTATATCATATAAAATTATCGATATTATTTACTATTATTAAGTAAAAAATATATATATCTTAAGTAAATAGAAATAATATGGTGATATGTACATGCATAAGTGCAGAATATGTTTGTTTAATATTAAGCAAAATAGATTAATTTTTTACTTAATTAGATTCCTAATACATCAAATGTCGTATCCGTCGTGCTTCACAGTTTTCTAACTTTATATGTCATTTTAGAATTTAGATAAATAATTATTTATTTTTATTAGATTGATAACATACCAATTAGACTTGAAATAAATATCATTTTTAAAAGAATACATACCAATTTCTATTACTTTATAATATAATTCATAGTTTTATTTGATATCTTTTAATTTAGTTTGATAAATAAACTTAAATTTTATTTATAAGAATATATATTACTATTTTGTATTTTATATATATAATATGGATGTCAAATAAAAAATCGTTAAAAAAGATAGTTAATTTGATATATCATATATAAAAAATAAAATACAAACAAAAAAGTTATAAAACCTTAAAATAATAAGAAGAAACATTTATAATAACTAATGAATAAATTAAATAAGAAACAGAAATGTAATGTATGGTAATGTAGGGAAAAGAAATATAAAATAATTTATGGTAACTAATTGTAGAAGTAAATAAAGAAAAAATCAATCATGTATTTAGTGTGATAAAAAATATTAATTTATATCCAAGTCTAACTTCAAAGCATGATTTTTGCTAAATAGAATTCCGAAGCATGAAAGTTTGCCACGTAGGCTCAACCTATTTTGAAATTATATAAAGAGATGGGATATGGGGATCCCATAGAATGAGGATCTTGCCTCCCAAATGTCAACCCAATCAAACCCGGCGGATTGTATAAAATTGAACCCACCATTTCTTGGAAAAACCTATTCTCTCATACTTACCCGCACATTAGATCATCACGTGATGAAGTTGAACATCACGGGTACGGTCTTCCTCAACAGAACCATGAATGTGCAACACCGCGCATGAGGGATCTCATCCACAAGGATTAGTGATTAGTTACGGCAAAATTACAAAAACGATACACTAAGTTGGGCGTTGTCAAGAAAAGAGACATTTTGTTGTTCCGCACGGAAAAGAAACATTTAATTGACATTTTAGTCGGAAAAGATACAGTAATCACCCCTGGAGGGATAAAGTGATGATGTGGTGGATTAAGTGATGAGTGACATTTAAACATTTCTTAATTTCATATGTGCTATATATGTGGCGTGATGTGCCATTACACTTAAATAAAAAAATTAAAAAAATAAAAAATCTAAAAAATAAAAAATAAAAAAATAATATATATTAAATATAAATATATTTCGGTTATATATATTAAAAAAATAAACAAATAATTAAAAAAAATAAAAAATTACAAAAATTAAAAATAAATTTTATTTTTACGTCGGAAGTCGAGTGATGGCGATCAAATCTTGTAATTTTTTTTTTAATATATAAACGAAATATATTTATATTTAATATATATTATTTTTTTTATTTTTTAGATTTTTTATTTTTTATTTTTTATTTTTTTTATCTAGGTATAATGCCACATCACGCCACATATATAACACATAGGAAGTTAAGAAATGTTTAAATGTCACTCATCACTTAATCCCGCCACGTTATCACTTAATCCCGCCAGGGGTGATTACTATATCTTTTCTGACCAAAATGTCAACTAAATGTTTCTTTTCTGTGCAGAACAACAAAAGTCTCTTTTCTTGACAACGCCCATGTTAGTGTATTTTTTTGTAATTTTGCCAGTATATATGTCCGGCCTTGATTTTACTGCTTATCCCGGCACAAATACTTAGGTGTGCCACAAATGAACATGTTATGTTACAAAATGAACATGTGCAAATCATGTTTGTACATGTTCATTTTGTAACATAACATGTTCATTTTAAACTGCCCTGGTACACCTAGCTAGGTGTACCTAGGCACACGGTAGTAGCACTGTTATCCCGGTGCCTCCTGATTTTGTAAACTTGATTTTGATGAATGTGTAACTCATATATAAAGAGTTATATGATGCACATTATTTATCCTTGAGTTTTCAATAGACAAAATGGTTTGGTTAAATAACTAAACTTCAAAACAAATAGTCAGTTGGTCTATAGCTATATGTGGTCATTTTCTTAAAACAAAATTATTGGCAGAAAGGACATGTTGCCCCTACATATATATCTGTTCATTTTGCTTTTCCTAGGATCAATTTACTCAGAGATATCACTAATTTTTCAATCCGAGTATTAAATTCACTTAAAGTATTCTAGATTTGGTATTGAAGTGCATCTCCCAAATTATGAATGAATAAATCAAACAAAGTTTCAAGAGTATGAAACGTGTAATAAAGTGAAAAATGATAATATCTTAAGAAAAAGTAGAGCGTCTTTCCACCAAATTTCTGATAATTGTCTGCAAGTGTGGAAAAAACAATACAAGTGTGAACCAATACAAGATTATTGCTCCAAATTAAGTCAAGGTCGTCTTATATAGCTCCAACATTTCACTTATTCTTTCATTATCAGATGAAGTAGACAACTCAGTATGTGCCCCTTTCACACACAATTTGATAGCGATGGCTTCTATTTGGAATCATTTATTTAATTAAAAAAAAAATAATGCGTGGACAAAAATAAATCAAAAAAAAGTTATTTGGAAAAAATCAAACAGACGGATTCTCAAAATCCGTTTTTCCTTGAAACACGAATTTCGAGAATCCGTTTTTATTTATTTATTATTATTTTTTTTTTTTGTTAAAAAACGGATTTTCAAAATCCGTTTTTATTTTTTATTTATTTTTTATTTATTTTTATTTATTTTTTAATTAATAATAATAAAAAAAACTTAAAAACGGATTTTAAAAATCCGTTTTTATTTTTTAATTATTTTTAATTAATAATAATAAAAAAAAACTGAAAAACTGAAAAAAAAAAAAGCGTTTTTCAATTTTATTTTTTTTTACTTCATTTGGACTAATTCGAGGTCGATTACACTATAATTGACCAACATTGTACTAATTTGACTTCAATTCAGGTAATTCGAGGTCGAATACACTATAATTGACCGAGATTGTACTAATTTGACTTCAAATAGACTAATTCGAGGTTGATTACATTATAATTAACTGAGATTGTACTAATTCGACTTCAATTGGACTAATACGAGGTCGACTACACTATAATTGACCGAGATTGTACTAATTTGACTTCAAATGGACTAATTCGAGGTCGATTACACTATAATTTACCGAGATTGTACTAATTTGACTTCCTTTTTTTTCGAAATGATAGAGATTTTATATATAAATAACACAAATGTATAAAGGTTCAACCACCAGCTGAATAGAGTGGGAGGACAGTCAATGACTGTCTAGAGCCGACGACCCCAACGGGCTAATACATACGAACACAAACAACACTAACACACGAAAACACTAAGAAACTAAGAAACTAAAAGGACCCCAACAGGGTAATACCGAGCGTCAACTCCCTAAGTCAAGGTCGATTACACTATAGTTGACCGAGATTGTACTAATTTGACTTCAATTGGACTAATTCGAGGTCGACACCTGGGAAAGTATGATTTAAATGGGTATTTCTTGTTTAATTTAGGATTACATAGGAGCAAGAATAATGGTATTTTGTTAAGTATAACTCGAGTTTTATGTTTTTGAAAAATGTGAAATTTTAATGACATATCTACCTATATGTTGAGAGTGTGCATGCCAAATTTCAGAATTTTATGTTGAGAAATGAGTGAATAAATGCTACATCTCATGTATGTCAAGCTGAATTTAAATGCGAGAGTACTTGGTATACAATCAAGCTTTTAATGTGAAACTTTTATGAATATTTCTGTATGAGTAGTGGTCAAGATGACTAAGTTTCAGCTTGATATGATAAGTATGTGAATTTATAAAATTCTTTGAAGTTAGGCGTAAGTTTAGCATAATTATATGTTAATTTTAATATTTGGGTGGATTGAGCTATTGAAGTGCTTTTGAGCTAAAATTTGATCAGAGAGTATATAAATTTATCTACTATTTAACTGCCAAGTTTCTTAATGTTTAGAGTTATATGTGATTTTTTAGAAAAGATACTTAGATATATTTCCTTTTATATGTTGGTAGTTGTGGAGAGTCGAGCCTCCAACAGCTACATAAGTTATTCAGCACTTGCAAAGTCTTTTCAACATATCAGGTGGGGGACCTATACTGGGTATTACATTGCTTATAATCTTGTACCATGTATGAGGTATGTATGTAGATATTTACCCGAACGATGAAGTTATTCCGTTCGTGGTCCAGTTATGATAAGTTTATTGCTCAGTCAAGACTGGGTTCTGTGGGCGGCAACCCCCAGAATGTGTTCACATGATAATTCGGCCAGTTTTCGGATGTTGCACTAGTTACAGTACAGTTTTATTTATGTATATACTTAGTTAATGATATTGGATTATATGTGTTGTTTATCCAGTGTTGGTTTCTACGGACCATAGTGGTTTTGCTCACGCCCCCATTATGTTTTTCAAGTGATGGAGTTCAGCATGGAGCGTGAACCGAGCAGTGGTGTGGTGATATACGAATAAGCTGGACAATTATTATGTTTGTGTTGGTTTGTATTAATCTATTTACGACTATATTTTATTTATGTTTATGTGATGATAAACCAGAACCAGTAAGTATGTATGTATAATTATTCTATGTATAATTATTCCTTATCCATATTCTCGAGCTAGATTTTATATGTTGATTTGGATACATTCATGAGTAAAAGAAAGAAAGAGTAAGAAGTCCAGTCAGTAAGTAACATCCCGCAAAGTTAAGTTTCAGTATTCTTGAAAACAGTATCAATATATTTTGAAAACAATCGCAAAAAATTTAATCATTTTTCGTGAATAAAAGTTAGATAAGGTGGGGTGTTACAGATGATGTGGCATGGGGCCCACTAGTTAGTGGGTTGGTTGGATGGTAATGGTAATGTTCAAATTACCTTTAATTAATGTAGAATTTTGGTTTTTTTTTTAGCTATTGGATCATCCAAGCTGATAGCTATGATTTATACTTATTCCGTGTTCTAACACGGTTTAATGCACTTGTTGTCTTGTACCCATGTTTTACGGGAAAATACCAAGAAAAATTCCAAACTGGCGCACTATACAAATCCTCAACATTACGTTATAATTAAACCCACCCAACTCCAAATGTCTGTGAAACCTCTCGATAACTAATTGGTATTGAAATGCATCTCCAAAAATATGAATGAACAAATCAAACAAAGTTTCATGACGTGTAATAAAGTGAGAAAATATAAAAAATCTAAAGAAAAAGTAGAGCATCTTTCCACCAAATTTCTGATAATTTTCTGTAA